>WEIT01019475.1:1995-52929 GCA_013389985.1 Dryoscopus gambensis | reverse complement strand
CAGCGCCCGCCTCAGCGGGGCGACCCCGCCGTGCCGCCGTTGCATAAGCGCTGTGGCGGGCTCGCACCTGCCTGACCCGGGCGGGGGAACCTAAAACCTCCGCCGTCTCTAATGCATAACAAAACCCGTCCAGGATAAGGCCGCGAGTTAGATTTCAGCGTGACACATCTTCCCAGCGGGAGTACCTGCCCTGAGCTGGGCAGCCGAGCCTTGGCACGGATCGAGCATTTGTGCCAGCAGGCTTTATTTTGATCATGTTAAGGAGAATTAATAAGATTCCCCTCAACGTCTGTTTGCTGGTCTGTGTCTCATGTTATGCAACACAAAGGAAACTGGGAGCTCTCGGATTGTTAAACTAAGGCAGGAAATATGTTTAAAACGTTACATAAGTATATGATGATACAGGAATGATTATTAGTGGGGCCTGTTTCTCTGTTACACCATGTAGCTTGCGAAGGGTTCCTGTAAAGGGGAACAATTTCAGCTTGGCCTTCCGTCCCATCTGAGTGCATGTGCAGGGTCATAGGAGAGTGTGTAGGTTGAGGCACTAATTTTGACCCTTAGCTTAGAAATTCTCCTGAAGAATGAATTTTTCATGGTTACCCTGAGTGTGGTGTTCCATGGAGTCTGAATCAGGCAAAAAACCCCTCAAACCTACTTCCCTTTTACAATCTTTAATGTAATTAGAACTGAGGATTGCCTAGTAGATAGAGTGAGCACAGTCTCGCCTGTCCACAGTTGGGCTCAGTATGTGGAGTCCCAGGCTACTGAGATAAACTCATGGCAAAGTTAGTAACTAGGAAACACAGCAGTATGGTCAGTATTTTCAACAGCTGCTCTGAGCAGAGAATAAACAGTACTTTTTAATCAGTCCCAGCACTGTGACCTTGCAGTAACTGCCCAAGCTTAGCTTAGACACTATTACAGAACAGGAAAAAACGCACTCGGAAAATGTGAATTTAATATCAGGAAGTTATGATGGAGGAAGATTGCAGTATTTTGCTGTCAGTGGAAGATTGTTCTTACTGTGTGATGTTTAGTCTTATTTCTAACCAATTTACTTTTGCTGGTGTGTTGAGAATACCTTCAGGTGACTTAATAGTAAGTTGTAAATTAATCCCAAAGCTTTTTGTCACAATTTATTTTTTCCAAGGTAGTTAAAAAAACCCCAGCCAAATACTTCTGTTTGTTAAATGTCTGTATTTGTTTACATAGTCACTTGTAATTCTACTTTAGAATCAGTTGTTGGTAAGATAGAGAACACAGCCATAAAGAAGAAGGTTTTTTTGCAATTTGTATTTTTTATTTTAATAAGAAGCAAAAGTTGTAACTAGGAACAGAAGTCAGGGTTTTTTTAAACAGTGTCAGAAATAAGTTTTAGCCAGTGAAAGCTAATACACACGACATTTAAAAATGCATCAGGATACATACTTAAGGACATTTCAGGAAAAAAATTAAAATACAAAATTACCTGACTATTGAAGAATTTTAAAAAAAGACTTCTACAACTAGTTTAGAACTTGCAGTTTATTTGGCAATATCAGAAGCTGGTAGTGAAACAGATGAGAGTCTGTCATCCTGGAACCAGAACTATTACTGATTACTTTAGACTTTCAGTAACTGAGGTGTTCATTTAAAGACTACGTGTAAGAAAAACAATTCCTGTTCATACTCTGTGAAGGGGAAAATGATGTTAAAAAACTGCTATTTAACAGGGTATTGCCAAATACTGTCAATGGCATTTTGCTTTAGGAAGATTGTGTTGTCTAGGACTTAATCTAAATATGAAAGTTGTTCTTTCTTCTACAGCTGGGTCCATGTTGAGAGCTGCCTGACTTAAGTGGGATGTTGTCAATAGAGTTGTTTACCTACATGGATCTGATTGCAGGCTTGGGACATAACTGCAGTGCTTTAAGACAGAAAGATTTGAAATACCAGTAATGGGATTGAGTTTATATATAAAAGTTTTCCAGTGCAATAAAACTCAGATGTAATTAGGCTTAACACTAGCGAGGACTGTCTTCTTCTAGTCAAGTATCTAAAATTAAGGGGGACACTGTTACGGTATTATTAAATTCAGATAAAGAACTAAACTAGAATATTAACAGACTATTTAAAAAGTAGACAAGAAAATCAAGATAAATTACAAGAAAGTTGTCAAAAAATACACTATTATGAAAAAGAGATGTAAAGAGACTCAGAATTGTTAAATAGGAACTGGCTGGTAATAGAAATCACATGTGTCTATTTACCACTTCCCAGTGGAGATTAAGAATGCATAAGAAGAAAAAAAACTGAAAAGAAAATGAGAAAAGACATTATTTGTAGCATTTTCAGCTTATCAATATACTAGCATTAAGACACTCATTAGCAAAATCCTGGATACATGAGGGAGATAGTGTATCAGAACTGGACACCTGAGTTCCCGTAGGTGCCAGTCTTCCTGCAGAGTTAGCACTGTGAGGGTATCCCCAGAGACTTGAGTTCCATGCCCAATTGGAGGAGCCATTGTTTTCTCTTTCTTGAGATCGCCCACCAGATGTACTGTATCCGTATGTGATCTGAATAAACTAACCGTGACCAGTTTACTCTTTAAAGAGCCTTACCTCTTTAAGCCTTAGCCTCCTGCTTCTAGGCTGTTCCTGGTTAACTGCAGGTCCTGGGATGAATTAATTCTCAATGAATTTGCTGAAAATGGTGTGTTGTAATTTGAGCTGTGTAGATACAGAGAAAGTAATACTGCTCTATAGATAATAAGAATACCTCTACCAGATACCAAATGCAGCAGTTTCAGAACTGAGATGCAGCCTTTGGAGTAAGTAGCAGTATAATGTGGTAGAAGAAACAATGTCTACCAGCTTCTGATAAAACTTGGAGAAGGTTTTGACAACTAAGATGCAACTTGGAAAGAACTCTAAAACTTAATACCTACCCTGTATTTCAGTTGTAAGCTCAATGCTGTGTTTGTTCACTGTAACTTATATCTCATTGGTTTAAGCCTTGGAGCTCAGTCTCTGTGTCACAGGAAGTGCACTGTCTAGCACAACTTCCATCCCGCACAGTGTCTGCTATACTTGGAAATAGCTTTTCTGTCTCTATAGTCCTTTGAAACTTCTGAGCTGTGACATGTTATTTTTGTCTTTAGTGGTCCCTTTATTGGTAACCCTGCATTTCTTTAAAGGAATACATTATTGAAGGATTGTAGGTATGTGGTCCAGTTCAGTTTTCACAGTTGTGGTACTCCATTCCTCTGCAGAGTGGTGGTTTTGCCATGCTGAAGCCTAGAATGCAACTGGACAAGACGGACAGGAATGCATTCTCCTGTGACAGAATGTAATGCCAGGAAAATTCAGGCTCAGGTCACTTTAGTTTGAAAGGCTGGGTCTGAAATACCATTGAAGAATCAGTAGGGATTCCATTCAACAATCTACCTTAAAATGTGTCCTTTACTGGAGGGACAACTAGTAGGATTATCTGTAAATCTCATACCTCAGAAAATAACTAGAACACCAAAAATCCTAACTATTCGGGAGGGGTATCTTTTTGAATTTGAGGTACCTTCTTCTGTTTTAGTAATCTGTTTAAAATTTCGGTAGAATCTGGAAAGCCATATGTTTTTTAAGTGCTAAACATTTACATGGTACTACAAAACCCAAGATAATTACGAGGTTTTGAATCAAACCTCAAACTTCATAGAATTCAACTTCATTCTGAATTTCAGCCTTCCTTTGCAATTTAAGTCTTACCAGACAAGAACAAGAGTGTGGCTACCAGTCCTAAATACTGCACTCTTAATTCCTGCATCCCAGATGGGTCCATTTGCTTAAGAATATTGGGTCATCTTAGCACAGGGCCACAGGCAGGACTGACAGGAAGTTGACCTACGAGGTTTCGTGAGTCAGCACATAGTAGTTGAGATAGTTGCATGACTTGGGTTCATCAAATAGAGAAATGAGCCCTTGCCTGGTATAAAATCAGCAGTGGTCAGAGAAAAGTGTTGGCTAACATTGTGTCATCATCCCCCAGAAAGCACCTCGCTGTTCTGATGTGAGTGGCTACAAGAACACAAATTTTGCAGGGGAAGGAGCAGGCTGTAGCAGTAGGTGTGGTCTACCCAGAAGCTGAGCCAACCTAATAGCTCACGGACACTGCCGTAAGAAAATACATCCTGCAAAAATACTGCTTCCCATTTTGAGTCAAACTAGTCAGAGTGAGCAACAGAGCTCCATGGGTGGGAGTAGATGAGGAGGTGTATGACTCCCTTCAGCAGCTGCAAGTAGATTAATTCAGGGGGTCAAGCTTGCTGGACAACACAGGAATTTGCTTTTGGCTATATTTTGTGTAAAGTGTCTTGTCAGTAGCCCAGGATTCCAAGCCTTTGGAGGAGCACAAATGGTACCTGAGAGCCTGTCGAAAAGCAAGGCATTTGTATAGTCCGCTGCATAAGTGTGATGGTGTCCAAGTGTAACCATATGGAAGACAAATAATACTTAGTGAAATTGGATTTTAGGAGAGCTTTTTTTCTGTTTTAAAAGGGGAAGCAATTCTAAAAATACTGGTCTCTGCTTGACACAACTCCATTAAAGAAAGATCAAAGAGAAATCTGTGGTACCTGGATCCAGCTGTTAGCAGGGGAGACATTTGATTGCACTGGTCTGCTCACATCCAGTAGAAGCTGTTGATGGGATAAAGGCAGGCCTCGCAAACTCATGGGCAGCACAGCAGCCACAGTAGGAACATGCAAGCTCCTCCAGGCTCTTCGTGTACTCCACTGGAGGTCTGAAACACGCTGCCTGGTAAGAGGAGGAACCTGTGAATAAGTAGCCTAACAACCCAGTCTGCACAAATCTAAAGGCTGTGACTCTTAACCAACACAGATGACTGATCTTCAAGGAATGGGGCCATCAGAAAGTCTGTCAAAGCTCTACATGCACCAATATGTGAGGACAGACCTCTGGAACATTGTTTTCAACCTAGTCATTGTATTTATGAATTTTTTTGTGTAATTGGGACAAAATAAGTCATGTTCCTTTTTAGTCAGAAATTCTTCTTTGTTTGTTACAGCTGTAACTCTCCCCAGGTGATACATTTTTGTGTACTTTGCAAATTTTCACATTCTCTGGAGACATCTAATATGTGACTAGTAAACAGGTTCTGTTCTTAATAACGTTAACAAAACATACTTCTGCTGTTTCTTCTTTCTTGTGTTAAACTATGTCACTACAATAGGGAACAAAGTTCAGTGTAATTGCACACGGGGGTTTTTTTCCCCATTAATTTCATTATCTTTGCTTTAGTTGTGTAAAGAAATAAATAAAGAGTACATTAGTTAAATCTTCCTTGTAAAATATGTGTGGTTTTTATTCAACCGGCAGTGTAGTCCATCTAAGTAAGAATTTTTTCATTAACAGTATTTCTCCGTTGTCATCTTCGTAAGAAAGTCATCTAATCTCCCTCCCATTTGGGAAGAGGCAGCAGGAAAAAGCAGATCAGTACATAGCTGAAAACTTGCCATTTAGCGGGTTAATCATTCTTTCATTTCACCTCTTAAATGAGAAATACATGTCTTTTTTTCAAGCTTCCGAAAAGTTACTGCCTTTGGGCCCCATCATTATCCTGTTTGTTTATGCTTAACTCCTGCTCTTCAAGGTCATCACAACAGATAAAATCTAATTATAGAAATAATTGGGGGGAAAAATTGTAGATCCTTTAGGTAAGGTTAGGAAAATTGTTCAGAGGAAGAGTCCACATAACCATGACTCGCAGAATCAGTAATACAGCATCAAAGGATCTTCCTCCATAACCCATCACAAAATTGGAATGGAAGTAAATAAAAAGATACATAGATAAAGTCTATACCTGAATAGAAAAAAGTGTCTTGTGTATTTCTTGTCCAGTGTAATTCTCTCTCACAATTTGGCATTTTATTTTTAATAGTACTCATAGAAAAGTAGGCGAGTGAAATGAAAGAGACTAGCAAATGACATACATGCACATAGATTTGCTGAAAAATTGCAAACATAATAGCAGGAGTTACAAATTGTGAAAGGAAACACTTCTGGAGGGATGAAGTGACTTACTTTTATGAATCTCAGTCTGAATTTCCATTCCAGAAACAAAAACAAGCAGGACTCTGTGGCTCCCTCTAGGAGAAGGAAGTCTGGGGCCATAGTCCAAACCCCATCGCATGCTTTGTCAGGCAAGTCTCAGTTCCAGCAGCTAGAAGGCCACAGTGTGGTCTGAAAGGTGAGAGACCAAATGAATGTCCATGTAAGGTCATTTGGAAACCTGCATGACAGTTCTGAATTCTTACATATCTTCAGGTGAGGGAGGTTTTTTGTTTCTTAGGGGGAAAAAAAAAAATCTCTGCCAGGATCTTTGTAAAAGAAGTTGTGGGTAGCAGCCTACAGAAGAGGGCTGAACAGGAGATGGAATGACATGAGAACCTTCCCTGAGAGGTGTCTGATGCAAAGAACAACCTGACCTCACAGGAGTTCTCAACATTTTGTTCTAATTGGTGCTAGGAGATTACACACAGCCCATGTCATCTCGATTTGGGGGCTTAAAAGCCCCCAAGGTGCCTGGTCCATTCTCCCTGTGAGGAACCCCAGTTTTTGAAGAGAGTTCCAGCATGTTCACAGTGGCATATAAAACTTCCGTGGTCTTTTCCAGCAGCATCATTTTATTAAAGTAGACAAAAGCATTAAGAGGCACAGAACAAATTAGGTTTGTGCCTTTCTACTCATTAACTTTGAAAGAGGAAGTGGAAAGTTACAGGGTTTATTTCACATTTTTCTGTGTCTACATTTCTGTAAAGTCAAAATTTACAAGGTCTTGGACAAGACCTTGGTAACAGATGCATTCCTCTTACCTCTTAGCTTCCTGCATTACCACAGGTAATACTTGAACTGCATCACAAATACAAAGGAGGAGAAAGCCAAGTGAGACATGAGATTCCAGTTCTGGTCATAGAAGAAGACTGGGGGAAGGGGGGAAAGTTACTAATTAAAATTTATCTAAGAAATGCCTCAGTTAAAGAATCATCAATCTGTTTCAGCTTAAGTCTGAAAGAGGCACATTTGAGGCTGAAAATTATAATTAACACACTCGTGGTGCTGACATAGTGGATGCTTTTTAACTGCTAATTAACCTCTGGCTTCTATAAACATCCTTAAAAAAATGCACATCTTCGTCACATTTATTGCATCTCACTATACTTTGCAGCAATCATATACTTTACACTACTTCTCAAACGATGCTGCAGATCATTCCTAGTCCTTTTGACCTGTTTCAATTTCCAAATTACTGCACAACCTTCCCAGTCTAATGACACTTGCAAACATCCGCATGTGCTGCAGGTGTCCTTCCTATTCCTAATAATTAATTAACGAAAGTTAATTATTTTTTAATGTATTGTTTCTCTCTCTTGTGTCAATTAATATCTGAGTTATTGAAGTGGATCATTGCTATTAGTTTGTTTTCACAAAGTTGGAAAATTCAAACTCCACTATCATCTTAATTACTTACAAATGAAGGATAAAATTCCTTCTTTTCTGTGGCAGAGCTCCAAAAGACATAATGGAGACAGGATGTCGCAGCAAGCCTCCATTCCCTGTGCATTCCTCCAGGCTCAGCAGGACCACTCTGTCGCTGGAGGCAAAACATGCATGCCGTGCACAAGCACAACTCTGCAGTTCCAGGACACAGAGCCCTCTATATCTTTTACTTTTTAATAGTAGTGCCAGATTTTTAGCAACACATTATATTTAAGCAAAGTGGTAATTGAATATTCTGTCTGCTGCATTAAAAAAAAAATTAGTTCATTCCCCTTTTCCTCTCCCCAAGAAGTAGCATTGCAATACTTTTTTTCCTATCCTGGATTCCTGCAGAAATTAAAAGGGGGTTGAGATTGTTATCTCTTCATACGTATAATAAATCTGTGTGCGCGTGCATGTGTGCACACATGTGCAGGTACATACTTGCATGTTGTGCAAGAGAGAAGGAACAAGAACAAACAGTAGCCAGTTTTAACCACATCTGACAGAGCAATAAAAGGCTGAAAACACTACATTCCTATATATTTCAGAAGAACAAGCTGCTAAGTAAAAGGAGACCCACTAAAGTTTAGGTTAAACCCTTATTAAACACCAAGAAAGCTGCAAAGATGAAAGATGTTATGAATACCCACCCACAGGAAAAGCTGCAGTCAGAGCTTCCAGCTATATAGACCTAGGAGAATCCAAACAAGATTTGCTCAAGGGAAACCCATCAAGCCCCATCAGATCTGCAGTTCACAGGACTACTGGTCTGTGCTGGATTTCTAATCCATCGCTACCCAGCTTTGATGATGACATATTTCATTTTTTGCCCTTTGACTTTGGGGGAAAAAAAGACTATTTTTTCATGCAGATTTCTCAAACCTGACGAGCTGAAACCCAGCATGAAAGGAAGGACCAGATTTTGTTCATGAAGACCCCATAGGATACCCTCACAAGAATCTACATGTGCAGCACACTACACAAAGAGAAAACAGCATGTCCTGGTTCGCGCAGACTAGAGATAAACTTCATGCCCTGGCAGCCTGGAGTTTGATCTTAAGGCAGCAGGAACGAGTGCTGTTAAAAAGCCTCTCATCTCACTTTCTGATCTGTCACATCACTGATGTCCATGGGTGTAACCATTCTTAAAAATTTGGTGAGGGGCACACATCTTGAGCCTCTAAATGTTTGTGGTTGCTCTATAATACAGGTGTGGTTTCCATGCAGAAGACACAGCTGAAGGAAGTTAAGTCAGGGTTCTTGGCACTGCTCATCCTTGTTAGTACAATGCAGGGCCCTCGTCTCTGCTGGTCTGCCAGAGACACTCCTGCCAGTGTCACACCTCTCCGGCACCTAAATCCTAAAGGGAAACTGAGAGAGGTCCAAGCCCAGTGCTGCACTGTGTATCAATGGACACGCAAATCTTCAAGAAACCCCTTACACACTACAGTGCCTATTTCAGTCACATTTCTCCCTCTTCATAGGTTGAGAATGTTTGACAAGGTTTGTTTACTTCACCTCAGGGTTGTGTGTTCATCACCTGTCGGTAACACGTCCAGGGACAAGCTCTGGCACTCCAACATTCACAGTCCCCTCTGGATGACTGCCTGACGGTTTATGTTCTAGTCACAGTAACTCAGCTTTCATCTATCCCTCTCTTGTGCACTGTATACCTCAGACCCTCCTTTGCTAAGCACGCTTACATCTCTAAAAATACAATCCAGGGACTTTTTATTCTTCATATGGTGTAACAAGGAAACTTGTCTCTCAAGCTCAGCAATCTCGCTTGTAGGTGCTGAAGCAATCAATGCGCCTAGGCTGCCTTGGATGCCTGTGGCCATATCTAGCAGTGCTCTGATTCACTGTCCTTCATGCCCCACACGAAGGAAAGATAATGAAAGGATTCAGCAGCCAAATCCTGCTATTCCCCTCTTCTTCCCAAAAAGATTGACTCCAGAAAGACAGAGGTGCCCATTCTTGTCACAGGGTGACAAAGGTGAGTATGTAGCATAGTTATTCTTGTTGCTACGTTTGTGATCTTATCCTGAGATTTTTTAATGAACTTTTTTTTTTTTAAATCTTTTGTTGCTAATAGAGTAATAATGACCTAGCAAGGCAATAAGAATCTCCAAGGCTTGGAGCAATAGTCTTCTAAACTCTTAACTACTCTAAACTCTTACAGTTGTCTAAACTAGCTACCTTTTGCAATTTTATGAGAATATAAATACCCATTCTATTCAGTACATTATACCTACCAGTTTCTGTTTTTTCTAATCTAAAATAAACCAGGTGAGTAGCCTTCTTCTTGTGCTTTGTCATTCATTACTTAAGGATATAGGGAGGAAGTTAAGCATGTTTGTTAAATAAGTAAATATTTAACAAGTTAACTCTGATTTTAACAGTCTAAGGGAACAGTATTCTAAAACCTTAAAAAGCTGGCAGTACTCAATGATTTTTTTATGTGACACTCAAGTTTGTCTTTGGAGCCATTTTATTTCCTGGATGAATTATACCATTTCTATAGTAGGACAATTCAACAAAAACATTTATAATAAAAAAAGTCTATTAAATCCACAAGTTATTTCTAGTCCAGAGGGAGAGAGCTGCCTTTTTCTATTTACTGTTCCCTAAAGAGTCAAGGCCCCAGAGCAGTAGGACTCTGCAGAAACTCAAAGCTAAACACACACTTGATTTCTGAGATTCTGGGACCCAGACCCTCACAGTTCTGTTGCAATTCCCATTTGGAAGTCAGCAAACATTTCCTTATTCCCATGATTTTCAGGCAGTGGAGGAGGCAGGCTGGAAAGCAGGTTTCTAAAGGCCACAGGAAAAAAAAAAGCAGAACAAAACCAAAACCCCACAACAGTTTTAGGGGTTTACAAATTATCTGTGAAACTCTGTAATCTGCCCCCAGGCTTTCCATGGGGAGAAGAAACTCATTGGTCAAAGTCAGAATAAAGGACCTCAAATTTTTGCATCTGTAAACTGTGAGTTAGATACCACTTTTATCAAATAGAAATCAATAGGAATTAAAGTACATTAAGGGTTTCCCATGGGGGCAGAGAGGCAGCCACTCCCATCAAAAATGAGTGGCAACCAACATGTCGGTGAGTCAATGGTCCTTTCTCCCATTTCCTCATTGGTTTGTCCGCCATTTGTCCGCATTTGCTGTGTGGTCATCAGTATGAAGGTTATAAGCAGAGACTTCACAGAGAACAGAACTGGCTGTATCCTAAGTGAAAAAGCCTCACCCTGCCCAGTATCTTGTGTTTAATTCAACTCCCCATTCCAGCCTGTACCAGACCATTTAGGATGTATTAACCGAGTCTGAGAACTCCCAACTGGTGACTATGCAAAGTATTTTCATTGCTGCAGCTAATCTATAAAGACAAATATTTTTTGTGTTTACACTGTGAGAAACAAAATATTGTTATCTCTCAATAAAAAACATTTGCTCTTTGTTGGATACCAACACTGTTCAACTCCAAAACTGTTTGAAATCCTCGCTTGTTTCTTATCTAACGCAGTGGTGGCCATAATAGAAGGAAATCAGAGAACTCCTTCTGATACTGCTCTACCTCCCCGCTTGAGGACTCAAACCATTGAGGATGGTCTCCTCATAAAATCTTTTTTGATCATGGAAGAGATTATCCGCATTTCACAGACACGAGTGAGATGTGCAAGAGCATCAAGAGCCTTGCCAGAGGTTACACATGAAGTCTCATGGCAGAAGCAAGAGATAAATTCCCATTTTTTTAAAACGCAGTCCATCCTCCATTTCACCATCTTTCTATCTTAAAGAAGAAGAATGGATCAACATTCTTCCTTGCCCTCTCTTCTGATTAAGAAGCTAATTTGACTGGTGCTCCATTCTGTTCTTTGGAAAACATTTTTCCTTCCTCTTGTAGACTTTCCACATACGTTCACAATTTGCAAAGTGCTGCCACACAGGATTGCTTGGCATTCCTGGAAGCAGCAGACCAGCTGCAGACACAGCTCCCAAGCGTAACCAGCCCAGGTTCTGCCTGTACCATGCACTGTAGTTATGCAGAAGGAGAACAACTTGAGGCATTAGTGGTGAGAGAGGCTCTGAATTCAGCAGCAACTCAGTGTTCTCTCGAGTGCCTCAAAGCCTGATCCTGAAATCCTGCAGAGCCCCCATAGATCCTGCTGCTGCCTGGCCCACACTCTCTGCTTTGGACTACTTTGCACATGTTTGTGTGTAAGAAATGTCTCTGTACAGCCCCGTAGCATTAGAGCCAACTTGAGATTTTCAGCCTTGATGTTAATAGAGGCCATTCGCAACATTTTGTCAGTTAGTTCTACTGCCAAGATACTGGCCGAAGACAAATTAGATCTGGTTTTCTACCTTTTTATTTAAGGTCGTGCTATACTTAATAAAACTGCAAAACTAATTTTTCCAAGCCCACCACCTCTGCAATATTAGTAGCTGTTTCCGTGTGGGACAGTGCTCTTCTCTCAATCATCTCTGTATGGTTTTCAAGCCTTGCCACCCGCCCATCTAAGCTCTTAATTCTCTCTGACATTTCTCTGTATTTTTCTTTCAGAGTAGAAAGAGATCATTGAAGAATATCATGCAGAGTCTCAAGCAGTTCCCGAATTGATTCCTCAAGGCTCAGGCTGGTGAGAGGGCAGCACGACTCAGAAGCAGAGCCCAGCAGAATTTGTGGAAGAACCTTTGAGCCAGCAGCATGCTGCTTGAAAAGCCTTTCTCCTTCAGACACATTCATGCCTCATATCACTCACTACCAAATATAGAATGTATTCTTTAAAAGATACTACTTTCCCCACATGAGGTATCCGAAACTGTTGGAAAAAGCAAAGCCGAAAAATACAATGATACCCCTGGCCATATATGAGACATGATTAAATCAAAATGCCCCCTCAGGCTGACCTGGTGGCCATACAGACCTTCCCTTCACTTGCCCTGGTAGGCATATGAGATGCACCCAGGCTCCCAGGGGTGCCGAGGCATTCCCGCTCTGCCAGCTGTGTGACGGATCACGCAGGCACGCCTCACTCCAGCAGCCTGTGCATCTAGCAAGGGCCATTCAGCAGGATCCTTGTTAATAACAGGAAGATATTAAAAGTAACCAAACCAAAGACGTAATGTTCTCTTGTCCAGAGGCACCAGCTGTTTCACAGTTGCTGCTCCTGCTGCCATCTTATCTGGCCGTTACAAAAATGGTCTATCTCAACATTTGGTCTGTCACATAAAAAATTTCCAGCTCCTCTTCCACCAGGGCTCCAGTCCCAGGCACCCCGTGCTCCCTTGGCCCCTGGCTGTTCTGCCCTGTTGCTCTCTGGCTGCTCCTGCAATGCCAGCCCTGCAAGCCATGGGCAAGGCAGCAGCACATGACTTAGGCACACACACTCACTCACGGAGAAGCCCAGAAAGAGCCATGTGTTTTTACATTTGAAGTGTAATCATGATATTTAAAAAAACAATTTGTATGGTTTACATAACATATCATTTAATCAGGAAATGTAGTTCCTAGTAAAAGGTAAAGGATGAGTAGGAGAAGGATAAAGTCCCTCCTCCTACTTTTTAACACCTCTCTTGCTGAATATGCTTCCTTTTTACATCCTGGGAAGCAGACTCGCATTTTAGGGGCGGTTCTTGCTCTAAAAAACATTTTAGATTCCTTCACACAAAGAAAAAGAAAATGCTTCTGATTCAGTGCTTGCACTGGGTAGTTTTTTTAGTCCCCAACACTGTGCCCAGCAGGACCAGTGCAGTGATCATCCCCTTGTACTTGCCACTGGTGAAGCCACATCTCAAAATCTGTGTTCAGTCTTGGGCCCCTCACTACAAGAAAGACATTGAGGTGCTGGAGCATGCCCAAAAAAAGACAGTGAAGATGCTGAAGGGTCTAGAGAGTAAATCCTATGAGGAGCAGCTCAAGGGAGCTGGGGGTGTTTAGCCTGGAAAAAAGGAAGCTCAAAGGGGACCTTGTGACTCTGCACTACCAGAAAGGAGAGTATAGCTGAGTACAGCCTCTTCCCCCAAGTAACAAGCAATAGAACAAGAGGAAAACAGCCTCAAGTTGCACCAGGGGATGTTTAGATCGGACATTAGGAAATCCTTTCAGTCAAGAGATTTCATCAAGCATTGAAATAGGCTGCCCAGGGAAGTGATGGGGGCACCATCCCTGGAGGGATTTAAAAGCCATATAGATGCGATGCTTAGGGACATGGTTTAGTGGTGCACTTGGCAATGCTGGGTCAATGGCTGGACTTCATGATCTTAAAGAACTTTCTCAACCTAATAATTCTATGATTCTAAAACAGGAGGAATAACTCTCCCTCCCTTTGTTTCTTTTTCACTTTTACCCAACCTCTGGTCTACTTCCCCTGTGGCTGATCTCATCTCTAAGTTTTTCTCACATATCTTGTGAGATTACTCACTCCATCCATCACTTGAGCAGTTGACACACATTTGCTGTCATGCTGAAGTCCCAAATGATCTCTGTTATGTACCACAAACCAACCCAAAGTTGCAGTCATCTGCCTTGTGTGCCAACACTGCTTAGACTTCTCTCTCTTCAGGTGTGGCCTTGATGGGTGTTTTGGGCTAATCCACGCCTTGCTGTGGGGGCCCAAACCCCTCAAACCTGGTGGTCTAAGCTGAGCTCATTTGCTCATCCCTGACAGTGCTGCCCTGAATCCCATTAAGGCACAGCATCCACCAGGAAACCATGACTTTGAGCGAATTCCCTCTGCTGCTGCAACATGAAGTGTGAAAAGCAAGATCACAAATACCACTCTAATAAGGGATTCTGGATTTTGATACACATTTTCTTGAACATTCAGAGATCCCAGCTCATCTCCAACAGCTTTCAGACTTCCAGTCAACAATTGCCTTGGTGTTTCTTTAACCGGTGCATAAAGACTAACCCTGTCTAAGACAGTATTCAGGCCAAAACTGAAAGCTACACAAGCAAATGGACCCTTCCTTTGTTGTGTAGTGCTTAACTTAACCATGGTACGAAATCACCCATAAGGAAATGACAGCCATTTACTGGAATTAACATATTTAGAAATAGATTAGGATAGCCATAGCAAGAAGATGCAACTTATACACTAGAAAAGCCCATGCTTTGGGTTGTGTGCATCTGATGCAAAAGAGCATTGAAATGCTGCATCACTGGGTGGTCAGGCTGCTTGGCTGAATGAAGGGAAAAATGTGGAGGGCAGTGGGGAAGCAAACTGTCCCCACTCCTCAGGTCAGAGCATGCCAGTCTGCCTGTTCTGTTGCTCCACCTGAGCACCTGAACTTGATCACACTTGAACTTCTGGGACATGACTGCAAATACATCCCTTAGATGCTGGCCAGCTGATCATTTCTCTTGCAACATTTTGCACATTATTTTGATATCCTTTTATTATAAGGCTGATAAAAACAGTCCAAACATTGAGGACCCAGCATTCTTCCACGCTGACTTTGCATTCCTAAAAGGTAAATCTAGTTGAGGCAAGTCTTACCCCGCTTCAGGAACTGAAAGAAAACCCCACATACTCCTAGTTTATATCTTTGATCCACCAGCTTTACACATGGAGCACAGCATGTCTCCCACAGTATTTTGCTGAGGGCTATTTTCCCCTTGTGCTGCCAGTTGGGAGGTACAGTGTGCATCTGTTTCAGCTGCAGGACAACAGCTGGGGGTCAAGAAAATCAGAGGCAGAAGGGGCATCAAAGCTATTTTCTCACTCATCACAAAAAAGGCAATAGAGGAAAAAATCTTTAAAATAGTCTCAAGATGTTTTAATATTAAACATTAAAAATTATACTGGTGTGATACAAGTCTCTCCTAAATAAACAGGAACTTTACAAGCAGCTATTAGAATACTACACCGCTTGTAGTAACAAAATTAAAACCCCCAAAATATTTATGGTCTTCCCTTCCAACCCAGGGGTATGCCAAAATCCAAAAAATAACCCTGGTAAGAAGACATACGGACAAAATGGTCTTGCAACACTTCCCAAGCTGTGAATAGAAGAAATGTGTTGGTATCCTGCTTGTTCACAGATATCATCTGAGCAGCAAACATCAAGCTTAAATATCCGGTCTCATCATAGGAGAGACACTCTACAGCTCTTGTTGGCCATATGGCAGTGGGTATCTCCCACCTTGGTCTCAAAGAACTTAAAAGAAGCGAAGGAAACAACATACCACACTTCATTAATGAGCTGTTTCTAGCTGCTCTGAGTAGGAAGTTTCTGAGCATGAACCAATACTAATCTTCCCATTACAGTGGTGCAAAGAAAAGTAGCTGCTCCAGGCTGGACAGGATTTAATGCTGAACACATTGCTGACAGGTGAGCAGAAGATATAACCAATCTCTTTCATTGCTAGAATCAGACAAAGTGTGGGATTCTGGGAGTAGCCTATGCAGGTCTTTCCTTTGCAATGCAAGGCAAGGATCCAAGTATCTCCCAAGTGAACTGTTCCTTTTGGTGCTGATTTCTTAGCTGCTCTACTGGATTAACCACTAGGGACTGCAAAGGAAATTGTCCCATTCTGCTGGAGTCTAGTCAAGTAGGCAGCAGCAGGACTACCAGAGTCATATCCAAGTGGCATGGCAGGGACAGGCACCTCAACAGGGCTGTGCCATGGCCAGTGTCCCAGTGACCAACGGTGATCATCCTATCACGTCTTGTGGTTTCTTACATCCCCCCAAAATTCTTGCTTCACTTTCCTGACCCAATATCATCTTTGTGTTCCCTGCATCCCTTGCTATTCTTGGTATTTATAGATGTTTTAATTCTCTTCCTTCAGCTTTCTTTTGTTTTCTTATTTTTCTCAGTATTTCCACCCAACGTTACCTGCTTTCTCCTGTCCTTTCAACTTGCACACTTGGCACAAACAGCCACCCCGTGAGCTCTGTATTTATCCCTGCACAACCAAGGAGAAGAGAGGCATCAAGTAGAAAGGAGAAATAGGGAATGAGGCTGACTTCACTGCAGCTGCTGTGCTGCCTCTGAGCAAGGCTAGTCCTCCCACGTGAGCCTAGAGCCACCTACCTGCTTCATACCAACAGCAGTGACTTCAGCAACCCAAGCGCCTCAAGGCTTTGCCTCCTCCTGCCTGACATTCAGATAGTGGAAGGCACATGGGAAAGAACTCACCCTCTAAAGTAATACCTTCAGTGGATCTTTCCTGGATCCTCTAAAATGTCAGGTGACTGCAGTGTTTGCAACCATTCAGTGCAGAAAATACATGGCTCCATGGGATAACTAGCCATTGTTCCCACCTCTTCTTTTCCTGAATCCCGATGAATGCTGGTGACCCCAGCATCCCACCCAGCCCAAAGTGTGGTTCCAGCCAGTGCTCTCCTGCTGTGACGCTGCACTGGGTCCTGCCAGGAAAGTGCCTGTGGAAGGTCCCAGTTCCTCCACCATGCTGGTGTGGAGTAAGTGGATTGCTGCCTTTGGCTGGTGGCCTCCAAGTGCCCCTCAAAAACCCCAGGGACATGAATGGCCCTTATGAACTCTTGCATACACTTTCCTTGATGTGACTGGAGGGTCAGAGACTTCAGAGGAAAAGAGACCAGTTCCTCCTGTCTACCCTTCTGTCAAAGTAGTGTTAGAAATTCTTTTAGGTAACAGCAAGCTATTTTTAAGTGGCTGATGTCTTTCAAATACTGAGTGGTATCACATATTCAGAGAGCCACAGCAAGATTTTTTGTCTTGAAAAAGCTTAATTTCCTGAAGCATATATCAAAATCCCACCATATGAATCCCTTCTGTGCAACAGAACTCTCCTAGTTAAAATTCTACACAAGCATATTTCTTTCCTCCCTGCTCCCACAGGTACCATTGTCTCTATGTACACGACAATAACAACTGCGCCTTTACTAAAACTGAACACACTTGCCAGGTCTTTGTAGAGGATAATTAACAGCCAGCAGTGAATCTTTGCGCTGATTCAATGGGAAATGAATGAGTGATGAAAATTCTTCTTTGCTGGAGAGGTAATGGGATATTGTTAAGTTTACATATGCTTTGCCTCTTGCATGATAACATATTTATCGTGTTCATAGTTTAAAGTCAGAAATATATACACAGATATTTTGTGTTTGTATTCAGGCAGTTATGCCTCAACATGTTTGCCTCTCTTTCTGTCATTAATGAAATCCCCACTCCATCTGCATCTAATCCAAATTCCTCATGTCCATTCTGAGCAGGATGAGTAGACCTGAGCCTCTCCAGCTGTTCCTAGAGATACGGAGGTTCATTTCTGGAATTGAATTTCTATGGTCTTACGTAAACTATCTAGGTTAGTGCCCTCACACGGGCTACTTCACAGAGTACTTGGAGGTAAACACAGTGACATTACACAGTTCTGAAATAAGTGGAGCCCCCAAATTTTTGTGTGCTTTCCATTTCATGATAGAAAACTCTCATGCTGTTCTTTCCTATTGGATAGATAACTATGTGGAGAAGTAGCAATGCTCTTTTGTATTACTGCATAAATATCCATTGAGTGTAGTCATGCACGATATATATAATATAGGAATATCTCTCAACTCTAAGACTAGAAAACAACTGTAGAATAATTCAAACAAAATCATGGTCTTTCTAAAATAGAAATACTAATGACCATCGTTTAAAAGGCAAAAGGAAGAAAATATGTCCAGATTTATTTTTAAAATAATTAGTAAATAAAAATTTATAATAATTAGTAAAACAAAACAGCTCTCACCTGGCTGCACATTGCAGGTGAGCTCCTGCATCACCAGGGCATATTGAGACACAGCTGCTTGAATGCAATGGCCAGACAGGGATGTGCCCAGCTTTCTCACTGCTAGTACCTGGGTTTGCATTGCTAAGCACACAGAAGAACTTGGGAATACTGCCAGAAAAGGAGCCTTTTCATCTGACCTTAGGCCTGCGAAATGGTTGGAAAAGCAACAACAGAATTGCTGGCACATCAACAAGTGTGCCAGGCAGCCAGGCTGGTGTAAGAGTCCTGGCTGGCAAAGGGCCTCAGCAGGGAACTTCCCACTGAAGGTCAGGGTTTGCCCAAACTGGAGAGATGTTCGCACCTCACACCAGGACTCCTTGCAACAGGCCTCGTGCCATTTCTGTAACTGCTGCTGAATAGGTAGGTTTTTTCTTCTCCCCTGCAACCTCAAAATTCCCTTTCAGTCTAGTGAGTTATTCACACTAAAAGTGTGTTTCCAAAGTGGAGATTTAAAAAGAGAATGGGCAGTAAATAAAAACATTACAGCCATCAGCTGCAGACAGCAGCCCTCTGAGGTGACCTCCAAATGTGCCCTCAGAGCCTCTGACCTCCCCCGCCCTTGTATCATATTTTAAAGCAGTCTTGAATTATATTTTTCTTTGAAAACTAACAGGGATAGAAGAGAGGTTTTACAGGATGGCTTATTTGTTTGTTTTCCTTTTGAAATGTAGGTCCTGTCTCTCCCAGAAGGGATTCTGGTTAACTGGGCAACTAATGAAACAATAATATTGTCTGAGATGGGAGACTCAAAGTCTGGAGGGGAAACTTTTTTTCATTTTCAATCTGCCTGCTTGGCATTCCTTCTTCCTGGCTGATATCTACTGGCGTTTGGTCATCAACTGACATTTTGGGAGGGAAAAAAAGCTTTTTGTAAAATATTCAAGAGCTCCATTCCTCCTAGCAAAGCCTCCACACTAACACACAGCTTCCAGCCCACAGAACAGTGTTGCAGGCAAAACCAGCATTTAGTACTGTGCGCATTTTAGGGGTTAAACAAAGCAAAAAAGGGGGATTTGTCTTTTAAGTATCTGTCCACTGTCTTTTTAACCATCATACAAAAGAAAACAATAAAAAGAAAATAAGAATTGCTCTGTAAATCACCTGTGGACAGGAGACATGATGAGTAGGGGAGATATTTAGTTCATTTGGAGGGATTTCTTCCACACATCGTAAAACGTGTGCTCTGTAGTCCTTAGCAAATGTATCCTGCATCGTGGTATAAATGAATGTGAACAGTTTGAACTGCTGGCCAGAAGGGCAAACTCGACAAGTGCTGCACTTGAAGTTATTCATTGCACAGACGAGTTTAAAACGAGTCTGATTCTGCACAGGTGCAAAAAAGCCACTCTTTGTGCAGGAAGGTTTTTTGACATTAAATTAGTTTCAATAGATGATGATGGAGATGCACATAATGAATTTGTAACTATGAGGAAGCAAAGCACTGCTTCTGACCCAGATAAAATCCGAAGAGCTTTGCTGATGTCCGCGCAGGAGGAGCCCTGTCCGCCCGCCCCTGCGGCCACGGCCCCGCAGCTCCCTGCCTGGGCTGACAGCGCTCCAGCACCTTTCCCAGCTCCAGCAGCCTCGTCACAGCCACAAACACAAACACGGATTACTACACTGAACACGTCAGGCTAAGTCAATAGTTTAATAACCACTATTAAGGCTTTTCCAAATCCATTTAACAACTGTAAATTATTCCAAAGTAAAATAGCCTCAGCCAATCAGCTGTATAGTCACTGACCCACAACTATGTGCTTATTTCTCAATTAAGCAAATGTCCACATGCTGGTTGGCTTCAGCTGCTTTTGTGGTTTTGTATGTTGCAAGTTTCAGTATATAAATCCCTGTCCCCCGCCTGAGGGCCTCAGCTGTTTCCGACACCAGGTACTGCAGCTTCACCCTCGCTGGAGGGGAGGCCGGTGCTGGGATAAACCTCTCCGCTCCAGCCGTCCCCTGCCCAGCTCTCTCTCATCCCTACCAAAGCCATGCTGCCCAACCCTGTCGGGGCGCGGGACCACCCTGAGACGCCCGTGCTTACCTGTGCAAGAAGCGTCGCCCACTGGCTGGAGCCATCCCTGAGCTCGCTGGGGCTGAGCGGGGCAGCTCCCCTCCCCTCTCGGAGCAGCCCTTCCGCTCCAGTCAGGCTCCAGAGCTCGCTGGGTCCCGGTGCTTGGCGGGCACCAGGGAGCCAACCTGGCAGCGCCGGGGATGGGACGGGAGCAGCGCCGCAATGAGCCCGGGGCACCGCTCAGGCGTTCAAAGCCAGAGAGTCCTATGGTAGCCAATCAGCCCGTCGGGGGGAGCGGGGAGAGCCCGGCAGGCACAGCAGGAATAATTGGAGGGAGCTCCTAATTAATTTGATAATAATCCTATCCTGTGTTAACACACTCCACATGCAAAAAATGGCTAAAAAGTGCCAATTAGCAGTGAAAGTGAAAGCAAGCACGTAATGGGGATTCAGGGAACCTTGCAGCCAAGACCTGACGGCACACAGGTGTGCCAGGCCCTCAGAGGCACCGTCCCGTCTCCCGGACAGGAGCGACATGTCTTTACAGCCCTGTCTCCCATGGAATGAGTTAGGCTCCTTCTCCGTACTTGCATCCAACAACCAGCTGTAGATGGGCTCATGATACACTTTAGGTGTGCTCTAAATTCTTCTCCTGGCGGGTTTTGCAAGACCTAAAATCCTCATCCTCCTCAGATGCAGGGGAGTCTGTGGGACCTGGGTGGCTGCGAGCCCTGGGGAGAGGTAGAACCAGTGTACAGGGCCTCATCTTCTTCGAAAGCAGGGCTGTAGCCGCGTGGCCAAACAGCATGAACAGGCATCTTAATCCTTCCACAGCCATCAGCTTTTTTATTTTTCCTGTCACTCATCCAATCCGTCCTTTGGGAGGTTTGGGGCAAAGAGGGCAGTCCCCCATGAGCTCCCTGCCCAGCCAGTACTGCTGCTGATGGTGCCAGCAGAGCCAGCCCGAGGACAGCACCTGCAGCACTCTGGAGAGCCAGGACACGCACGGACCTCGAAGCTGCCCCTTGCCCCCTGCAGTACTCATCACAAGCTGCTGCTAGTCCACAAATCAGATTTAGGATTTAATTTCTAAATACTCATGTTGGCCTGCCACCAGCATTTAAGATAGCCTTTTTTCCCCCCTACTTCTGTTAGTCTGTGTCAAGCTGGTTTGTATTTTTACTCCTGAATTTTCTCAAAACTATAAGCATTCTGTATTACAGCCTAATCCCAGGGCCAAAACTGACAATTTCAATATATTTTCCAGAAAACAGACAACTCAGATGTCATTATAGGTTGTTAAAGTTTTGCCAGGTATCTTGTAATCACCACTTATAAAGCCTCCATAAAGCATGCAGCTATAATGAGCTCCAGCTTGCTTTCCAGGCAAATATGAAAGAGGACATTTTTTATTAATATTTGTGAACCAAAGTCCATGCTCTGTGTATGCTGTTGTGATTGCTGGAACACACAGGTAGCTGGTGTTTTACTTATTTCCTAATCCTGCAAAGCAGAGGGCAGGTAGAGGCATTTGTGTATAGCCATCGCTGAGCAAGGAGAGGAAAGCATGGAAGAGACAGGGAGTTGCTGCTGGCACCTGCTGGGACTAGAGCAGAAAAAGGGGACCCGAGTCCAACAGGCCACCTTAGAGCTGCTCTGCATTCACAGAGCATGAGGTGACTTCAGCCACTCAATACCCAGCATGTGCTTTCAGGCATAGTTGGGATGAAAGAGGTGCCTCCAATGCAGCAGTGTCCCACATCTCAGATTCACCAGCCCCTGGGAAAGTCAGCTGTGGGTAGATGGATGAGTGGACAGCTGCAGGAGACTCTCACCTAGGTGGGGGTGAGTCACACCCCAGTACCCTTCCCTCGTGTCCTCAGCTGGGCTGAAATCATGTTTGACAAAACCCCAGAGGAACCCCCACCCTTCAGGAGCCCCCTCAGCTGAGGAAGCAGAGAGAGCTCAAAGTTGCCACGTGCGCAGGAGTGAGAAGTGGGGTTTGCACCTGTGCAGCAAAGCCAAGCAAGACTTTAACACTGGGCCCAAATCTTGGGTTTAAAACAAAGCCTAAGAGGAAAACTGTCTCTGAAGATCCATAAGCCTCTTTAGAAAGCTTCAATTTAAGACAAACCACAAAACAGACACCTTGCCATGGGACTGCACGGCTTTTAGCTGACCCCATATATAATGGCAACTTGAGCAGTCTCTGAAATGCATTAATGCAGCCCTCTGGCCCCCAAGGCAACTTCCTCCTGTGAATGCCAGAGCCAAATCTCTGCGATGGCAAGCTTTAAATCTGGAAACACAAACTACCCTCCCATCTCATCAGAGAATCAAAGTATTTGCTGGGACACAGTGAACAGTAAATTGAATGCCCAAGTTAGGGACAAGGGAAGCTACATCTCTCATTGCTGTGAGAGCACTCATGTTTGGGAAGTGTTGTTAAATAATAGTGGCAGCACTTGGTCACAGCATAATCTGCCTTCTGCCTTTTAATTAAATAATGATACCAAGGAGCTGTGCTACCTACCACATGCAAGAGAGAAGGCATTGGTTGTGAAAAGCATCCCTGCCACTGCTGTCAGCCCCTGTACCAGCACACTGCACAGGAGGAGGCATCTGCTCCTCCTTCCAAGGGAATTTATTAATTTTAGACTGCATTGCAGTAGAGCAGATTCACCTCCCCAGTAGAAACAAGAAATAAAATGCTCTTTCCTTAGAGCAAAGAGATCAAAACTGAAGCATGGGACAAAGCTAAAAAAACCCAACACACATAACTTTGATGTATTTGATGCAGGAAATGACATGGTTTTTCTAGTTACATTGCTATGAAATCTTAAGTGAAAGATTGCTTCCAGCAGAACATACTGATTAAATCTTTAGAGATTTAAGAAAAATTGAGATTCCAAGGCCAAATTAATTTTCTGATTAAGAAATCAAGATGGGTAAGGAATTGGGAGTGGCAGCTGAGATGCAAGTCTTTCTCCCTGATTGTGCGTCTGTATATTGAAGAAGCTTTAAAAACCAAGGTATGGGAGAAGAAAAGGCTAACCTTTGATCTATGTGATATGTCATAAACTAGAACCAGTCCTCCAGATTTCTGTTAGTCAGCTTTGCATCTATGAAACAGAAGCTGCCTTTGAATATATTTTAACATGATTGCAGGTCTTTCTATGACTGAAATTCTCTCTTAAAGGAAGCAGCCTACATATACTGCCCCTTCTTGCCTCATGGAGTTTAAAGAAAAGAGAAGGTCTGAAGGGCTTGGGAGCCATCACTTCCTACTTGCCTCTTTCCTGGAATCTCAAACCCGTGCAAAATCTTGTCCTTTTTCACTAGGGAAATGCGTAGATTATCTTGGCTTGTCTGTGAGGGTAGAGGGGCTTCTTTGCTCCTGTGGAAAAGTAGGAGAAAGACAGTTCCTGACAGAGAGAGCTTTGCTTATAAATGTACTAGTAATGACCATAACAATCCAAACACTCCAAATAAGAAACATTTCTGTGTGCTGAGCAAGGATTTTGTGCACTTGGCAGAAGTGAGCCCGTATCCTCCAGCCAGCCACAGAGCTTCGCAGAACAGATGTGCTGGTTCAGTGTTTAAAAACATACAACTGAAAAGTAAAACCCTTTCTAAGATCTCCTTTACACATTAATAATAAAGCAGCATGTTATTTTCAAGGAATAGTGACTAGAAATAGTTTCTGCAGAACTATGTTTCTAACAAAATCTAAACTTCCAGCTGAAAAATGACTGCAAAGGGGGAAACCAGCCAAACTTACCCCTGTGATGAGGAGTTTGAGAGACTTCTCCATGCCCAAACCAACCACATGCAAATGCTAGAATAAGGGTTTACCTTAAAAACTGGGGGGAAAGAGAAGTCACCCAGGAGTAAAGTCAACTATAACTGAGATTCCAATGTACTGCAGGTAGTGAAAACTGTCTAACCCCCTGAAGTTTGCAATCCTCATCTAAAGTACTGTATACTCCATAAGTAAAACCTCCTGCCCCAGAAATCCAAGGGAGGGTGAAAGAACTCACTTGAAGGTTTGCCTCTTTGAAAAAGACCTAAGGAAAGAAAAAAAGGTCCATTTCAGGGCTCACAGAATAAGAGTATTTAGATACTCCTTCTTAAGAAAGGACCCAGATGCAAGCAAGGTTTGTGCCATAGTTTAAATCCAGGTTCCCAGGAAAACTTGCTTACAGAAAGATGAGAAGATCTGAGGATCATTACTGCAGAGGATTCAGAGAAATTATCTCCTAATGCACAGTTGAAGACAGAACTAGTCTTGGTCTCTCTTTGGCTTGAACCTCTACTGAAATTTAATGCTGACAAATCAAAAAGGGATATATCCAGAATCTGTAACCCTGATAAAAATGGGAAATCTGTATCATCTTAATCAAAGGATATGCCACCCTGAGCTGGATCTGTGTCTTGTCCCTTGGCCTCATCTGACTCCTGTGTGCTAGAGGTTAAGGGTTTGTTAAAGAATATCGGTTTTGATTAAGTGTCACATATGGTGTAAAACATCCTCTTTATCACTGGCAGTGAAGGTTGGGGGCCAGACAGTGCCTTTTAGTGAGCTTCTAATATAAATTAGGTGTCTTAGGTAATGGGTGGTTTTCAGACAGGATTGATCTTTCTATGGTCCAGTGAAAGTAGGTGTGTTTGGTGAGATGTCACAAAAGCAGCTTCCTGGCACCTATACTAATGGGCTGGTTACCCCTTTTGGAGTAGGACTTGAAAAACGTAGCACAGGAATCCCCCCCCTCCCCCTTCCTAACTTTTTCATTTTCTTGATGTAATGGGCAAAGGTCTATATGTCCTTTACTCCTTTGGTATTTCAGTCCTTGTATTTGCAGTATCACTCAGTGAATCTTAAGCCACTCATCCTTTTAGTCACTTACACCTCCCTAAACTTGCATGAACTTAAAGATGAAGTGGTTATGAGTGGACTGGGTTACTTACTATTTTTATCAGTGTACAACCTTTAAAGAAAAACGTATCAAGGACACCATCACCACCACAACCAAATGATTTCTATTCCCCATTAAGTCCTTCTTGGAAACTTTGATGGCACAGAAACCTGAGAAGAACTGTAGAGATGTTAAACCCTAAGTTCCCCTGCCTCAAAAATAAGAGCAAACATGCATTTCTAAAGACATCAAAACGTGTCTGTATTTTCCTCTTTATGAAACAGAAATTCTCTCAGCTTTGTGCAAAGAGTGGCATGATCAAAAGCACAAACTGAGCACATGAGATCCAGAAGCTCTAATGCAGAGTCTAACTATGGACCTCAGGTAAAGAGGGTATACACAAAATAAACCTTTCCTTTATAGTTCATCGACATGCTGTAGTTAAAACTTTTCTGAAAAGTTTCCATGGGTTTATGAAGAAGCGAAAGAATAAATGTTGGTATTGCAGGCTCATAAACCCAGCTGCCGAACAAAATGCTCAAATCTTTAAATATGCAAGAATACATCACAAACATTTTCGTATTTCATTGCGTTTCCCACATACCCACTTATCACTAGAGCACTGGTAAATATCAAATTTCTTAAAAAATATTTACATAATTAAGATACAGAAGTCTATTCTGACTCCGGCCCAGGAAGGTTTCCTTGGACCCCGATTTAACTAACTGGGATAACAAAGATTTAAAGCATTATTACCCTTAATTTGCTTACAAAAATGTGTTTGTCTTCAGGCAAAGATAGGTACATCAGTAACTCCAAGCACAGAGTAGTTTCACTGTATACAGTGAGATCATTATGATTAAAATTGCATTTCTCTGAAAACCATAACAGAACTGGCCCTACATATGGCCTTCCCTTTTGGTTATTTCAGATATAAAGCATAAAAAGTCTTCTGTTAGCATGGGACACCTAGACAGCATTTTCTCTCTCCTGTCTCAGAACCTCTCCTGCTTATGTTTTCTTATTTGCTCATTATTATAATGAAGTAGCTTTGTCAAAGTGCTTTTGAATATCTGTCTTATTAGAGATACTTTCAAAAAAATGGATTAACTAGTTGAGGTTTGGGTTTGGGGTTTTTAATAGCATCAGATGAAGGACACTTGTTCCTACACCCCACTTGGGTGGGGACTCCTAAGGGAACGAACAGGCTTGCCAGGCACTGGGGTCCTCAGCCAGGCCCCCAGCAAGTCTCAGGCACCAAAATGCCTTTGGTCTCCTGGGCTGGTCTTTGAGCCCCCAAAAGAAAACAGCTCTCATTTTGCAGGTGCCCACTGTGACTGCCAGGGATAGCACATGTCTTGATTTCTAATGCATTTGAAGATATTTTGTCCCAAGTAAAGACATCTAGTGGAATACAAATAACATATGTATTCTTACTGATTGCTAGAAATAACCCATGAGTACTCCTAAGATACAATCTGACATAGTATTAAAATACAAGTCATGCAAATAGATCTCCACTGCCTTTGAAAAGAGTACTGATTTCACAGTGAACATACTCATCTCAGGGCTGCTGCAATGCCAGTGCCCTTCCAAACCATTCCAGTAGCTTACTTAGGAGATAAAAATACATTTTGCAAGATTGTCTTAAATGACGCCTCGTGTTATTCCTCATAGAAGAACTGAAAAATGTTTCAAAACTGCAGTTTGCCAGAATAAGTCATTTGCCCACCAGAAACACTCCCAATCCCGCAGGAACAGTGGCACAGCAGCAGTCCCTGCCGTGCTGAGCACCACTGAGCTTTGCCAGTCTGCTGTCACCGCGACCACGCCACCAGGAGCACACAGGACACCTGTAAAAGCTGATGCCAGGAGCAGGGGAGGGAGGCAGAGCCACCACAGCAGAAGCACTCTGCAAGCTGCCTGAGCTCTGGCAAGGCTGCCTTGGGAGCTGTAGGCAGCCGTGGGATTGCACCCTCTGACTCCCACCACCCTCTTATCTTCTTGTATTTTTGTTTTTAAAGGCTCAGACATAATTTCAAGGTGCTCCTGTATCCTAAAACTCATGTTACATGTTAACAATGCCTGATTTGTCACAGGAGCACCACTTCTCACCGGAGAAATGAAAGGGGGTGGTGGGATGGAGCGCAACTGTGCCGTGCTCACTGCCCCTCTCCCAGGCGCCGGGTTGAGGACTGGCACAGAGCCACAAGAGGGTGCCGGTCAAGTTGCTACTCCATCCTTTCAAATGTACTTTTATACAGTCTGGGAATTACTGAAGAAGAAAGAATGTTCCCAACAAAGATAATACTGGTTTATTGCCAGCTTGCCCTGTGTGTGTCAGCAGGGCAGGAGTAAATTAGCTGTTTGCAGGACCAGGAGCAGCCCGGACCTTCCTGCAGCTCCATTTATCCAGTGGAGAGGGAAGGTTGCCTGGGGCTTGCCTCACACAGCCAGGATGGCAGCAGCATCCCAGCAGTGCTTTCTGGCCTGCGTTGCCATCCTCTGTTTCCCAGAAACATCACCTGTGTGTGGTCATGAGGAGCACACGACAGGATTCAGCACCTGCCAGTCCATTTCCTCTGTTCCACAGTAAAATTATTGCAAAGACAGATAATAGAGATTTATCACTGCTGCAAAGGATTAAAGAAATAGAGGCTCTCCACGTATTTCCCCATATGGAAATTTTGTGCCTCCCTTGTGTTATTCAGATGGGCAGAGCAAACAAGTGCTGAAAGGGTAATATCAAGCAGAAGTTGCCTGAAAGATCAGTTCTAGATTCATTACTCTGTTTTTTGTGCTGGTGCAAAAACAAAATAATGAAATCTACGACAAAAAAAGAGTGATTGGATTCCCTGGGGTTTCCCTGTTCATCCTGTGACCATCAAACAGTGGGCTGATCTCATGGTGATCTGGCTGCCCTCACTCGAGGTGTGAGGAAGGGGAGGTCCATTCTATTTGGGGATGAAGCATGGAGAGAGGGGAAGATTTAAGACCCATGGCCACAAGGAGTTTATGGGACCTTGCTGGTGGTCCTAATTAAATGCACAATAATTTGTCCCACTTGAAAGGCCAACCAACTTTAATGCCAACACAGCTTAAAAAAGAGCAATTAAATGCAGTTGGATACCCCATCCCTTCTACATATCCCTATACAAGGGGCTCTCCTGCAGTCCTCACCAGTGCAAAATCTCTCTGTACATGTACAGAAGTGGCCCTTCCAGGGTCTGGTAGTTTCCTATTTACGAATGGAGGAGAGGAAAAATAAGGCCAAAACCTCTTGACCTTTAAAAAATAGGGCTGTCAAATTCAAGGGACAATTTTAATGAAATGGAGCGTTAAATTGCTCAGCATTCTCCCAAAGTGCGAGGTCCCTGAGTACTACCCTGCACCCACCCTGGGATTATAAATTTCTAATTCCTATTAGTCTTTCTCCATTAGGTAGAAGAGTGGGTTTCACGTTCTGCGGTACAGAACCTCCTCTGCTGTGGAGACAAACCGGAGGCCAACCCAGTCCCACGGGAGCCCTGGCTGCCCAGCCCGATCCCCAGGTGCCCAGCCTGGAGCATCACTGCACACGAGGCCTTGCTGAGCTGCACTGCAGCTCCTCTGCTCCCTCAGGATCTCGTGGTGCTTTGTGCCACTCCGGGGAGTGCCGGGCTTTGCCCGAGGCTCCTGTGGCGCTGGTGACAGATGAGCTTGACAGCCTGCTCAGTCCAGGTGACTGAGCATTAGCTCGCCTGTGAGTGCAGGCACTAAGTAAATCTCATTCCTAATCCAAATTGCTTTTGATAAGAACAAAAACTGTGTGCAAATGAATATTTCCATCTTATTTCAAATTCTAGGTTTCAACTGCAATATTAATGCTATTTTACAGTGTAATTTACTTGTAATAATATGTCATTATTGTCATTTTACAGTATTCTCTTAAAGTAGTAAAGAAAATGTTTTAAAAGGCACAAATAGCTGGAGCACAAATCTCCGTTCAGCCTAAGAATCTGTGCTCTCCCATCAGAATGGCACGTAATTGAAAACAGTGACATCCCCAATGGGCTAAACACTCCAGCCATTAACTCATTTTTATTTTAGGATAAAAGGGTATGCTTACAGCTTTTTTCCCAAATAGTAAATATAAATTAAACACATCTCTTTCTTTCCCAGAATGCCATCTGCC
This sequence comes from Dryoscopus gambensis, assembly GCA_013389985.1. Taxonomy (NCBI): domain Eukaryota; kingdom Metazoa; phylum Chordata; class Aves; order Passeriformes; family Malaconotidae; genus Dryoscopus; species Dryoscopus gambensis. Next base: position 23,521 of record WEIT01019475.1, on the reverse strand, counting down.
AGTGAAGCCAGAGATGACCTTTAATACTTTCCACATGCGCATCTCAAACCAGCACCCTGGTGTTAGATGCAAGCCTCCTCCAGGTGAAGGGTTTCCTGCAACACAGCACGTAAAAGGTGGCTTGCAATAGCAGAAGTGTCCTTATCACCTGGTGACAAGTTCCTGAGCACCAGGTCTGCCCTACTGGGTTGGTAGGAATTGCAGAAAACTCAGGCAGCCTTCAGAGGCCAGGCTGTGTGCAAGGGATGGAGGTGTCACAAGAAGGTGGCATCATTTAGTGGAGGTGCCGTGTGTCACACACCTAACTGTAAACCAGCTGTGTTTCCATCTCTGCTACGTACCTGGGGGTGGAAACTGATGCACTATTGGTACTCTTGAGGACTGAGAGAACTCATCAAAGACTGTCACAGACTTCTCGTCCTTTTCCAGGAGGATTCCCACCATTCTTCCCCCATCATGACACTCCACAGACTGATGGGGTCAAGGCTATTTGAGATCTGATTGGTCAGGAGGGTGTAGCTTACACATCAGTTGTCTCCTGCAGGCTGGGAGTTTATCCCAGCAGCAACTATTGTTGAGCAGCTGTGAGATTTACACCATATTTCCAAAAATATGATTTCTCAGTGTGATCTCTGTCTGAATTCAGCAGAAAAATATTTAATGGCTGGCAAAACATTAGTAAATAAAAGCAGATCAAGATGATGTTGTTACAATAACAGATTACATTACTATTCCCTGTCCTTAGGAAAACCCTGATTAGATCAAGATCCTCATGGGGTCTTATGAATAAGTCAGGAAGGGGCTCTAATGACCCCGCATGAGAGCGCACGAGCTGCAGCACAGCCAGCGAGGTGCCAGGTGCCTCTCAGAGCAGGCTCTAGCCTGGATGACGAACAGCACTTATCATAGGGGGGTTGTTGATTTTCTTTAATAATTTGGGACAGATTTTCTGCTAATATAAACTAGTACTGCTCTATTGAACCCAGGAGAATGCTGCCAATTTATAACAGCAAAAACTGACCCTTAATCTATTTTTAATCCCTTTATTAGTCATTATCTCTTTGAAGAAGTGTACCTCAGTCTGACTACTCCTCACTACAGACAAAAGCAGCAGATTTTTCTTGTTAATCCGTGTATGGGAAACTCCAACAGCTGAAGTATCCTTCCACTTTTGCAAGCACACCTAGCACTGATTGCTGATCTTATATCTTGGAATGCATAATTACTGAACTAAGAGAAAATTACTTTTTGCTTGTGAGTGTCAGGGCAGCTCTGAATCCATGAATGACTCACCCTCAGGCACCGGTGTTTAATTGATGAGTTATTTATCTCCTTGCGCACACCCCAGCACAAACAATTATACTTAGTAATTTGTTGATCTTATCAAGGCTGTTTGATGTTAGTATTGCTACCTCCAATAACGCCTGTGCTTTGAAACTTAAACAGGATTTATAACCAAATTTGGATACTTCACACATGATTCATATTACAGGGAAGTTTAACTCTTCAGCAACTAGAAGGTTTTGCATGCAATTTTCAAAGAATCTTTTGCTGACAGATTTGGCAAGGTGGTCCTTTAGCAGCATGAGAGCCCCTGGTTAGAGCTAGTTCTGTCCTTAAACAGCATGGGTGAGTGTTCCTAGCACAGGAGAAGAGGGGAGTGAGTATTGGGCCTGGGCCAGAGCAGCAGCACCAGCTCCATGCCCCCTGCCCATGCTTGGGGCCATGCAGTGGCCTGGTGAGGTCAAACCCCACAGTGCTCACATGCCAGTCTGCAGGGTCTTCCCTCGGAGCCTGTACTGCCCTGGCTTGCTCCTGCGAACCTTTACATGTGGGCAAGAACCTTCCTCATTACTGAGCAAGGACTTTATTAACCTTTAAACTCTTACATGTTTACTATAAATCAAGCTCTATGAACGCCTTTGCACAGCGTAACTCTCTCTGTTGTCAGGTGCAGGTGCCGAAGCTGGGGCCGCACGTGTTCACCACATGCTGTGCTTTGGGGGCAGGCAGCTCCTCTGTGGCCACGGCCATGGTGGGTGAAGGTCCTCACAAATTGGTTTCCCATATCCCTCACAAACCCTCCTCCCTCCCCCTAGCACGCTGCTGTGATCATTATGCCAAAATACAGCAAGCAGACTTGGTATCAGAGGTACAAGCAGTGCAGGGATTTCACCGAATCACAGAATGGGTTGGGTTGGCAGAGACCTCAAAGATCAAATTCCAAACCTCAGCCTTAGGCAAGGACACCTTCCATTACCCCAGTCTGCTCAAAGCCCCACCCAGCCTGGCCTTGAACACTTCCAGGGATGAGGCATCCACAGCTTCCAGTGCCTCACCGCCCTCATAGTGAAGAATTTTTTCCTAGTATCTAATCATAACCTCTTCCAGTTTAAAGCCATTGTCCCTTGACCTGTCACCACATGCCCCTCTAAGAAAACATTCACTTCAGCTTTTTTGATTCCAGGCTCAAGTACTTTGAGGCCTGGTGATGCTGCCTGGGAGGGGTGGAGGGTCTCTGCCTGTAGCTGTGGCAGGGCTCTGCAGCCAGTTCCCCCCACTTCCAGCTCTGCTGGGATGGGCCTGGGTCACTGTGGATGAAAACATGACCAACATAGAGCAGTACTTCTTCCATCCCCACTCTCAACAAAATAGCCCTTGGTATGTTATTTATCTGTTTGGAGAAATCCCCATATCCAATCTTAGCCCTTTCAATTCCTCTGCTGTGCAGAGTTCCTGCACCTCAGGGCCCAGCAGTGCAGAAGCCAAAGCCCTTCCCCTCCCACAGCAGCAGCAGAGCCGCCAAGGGCAGGAAACCCCCATGTTCCTGCTCAGCCAGCCCCGGGGCTGCCAGGCACTGACTTTTCGAGACTCAGGTGCATGTATTTTGTTAACTTACACATCCCACACACTCTTGCAAGAGCTGCAGATTTGATTTGCTGTGTGGTTTATCAGTTTCTGTGCTGAGCACACATATTTTGCATGCAGGAAATAAAACGCTGCAGGCATTAACTGCGCAGAGCCACACGGAGCTCTGATGGCAGCACCCGCCTAACCCCGGCTCCTGACAGCAAGCACACACATGTAACATTCCTCAGTCTGCAACACGCTGCCAAACGCGCCTATTCCCATGGATCTGGAATGGGCACTACCTGTGCAGAGAAGCCAAGAAATAACTGCTCCAAAGACAGCCTTGAAACGGAGGATTTACTTTAAAACTTTCTAAGCCCAACCAGCACACCACTCCTTTAATCCACGGGGATACTGTGATGAATTACTTCGATATTTTTTTTTTTAAGCCTCCAGTGGTTTTCCTGTTTTAATTTAAGTGAAATCGGGGAACAGTGTAATCAAACATTTAGAATTAGTAGGGGGCAGTAAAAGCTAAAAGAAGTGATTATTAGTTTTAAACAATTACAAATTTCTAATGACTTTCCCTGCTTTATCCTCTGTGAGTTGAGCTGGTGAGTGGAGAGAAATGGTAAAATTTAGCTAATATTGTTCAAACTCAAAACTTTACCAGACACATTGGTCTTTCAAAAAGCAATTTTATGGTCCTATCCTGCAGCTAGTAGAACAAATGGTGTTTAAACCACCCACTGGAATGGGGTATGCAGCATCCCTGCCTCACTTAGGACCAACAGAGCTCTAAAAGGGCAGTTTGAACAAGCCTGGCAGCCACAAGAACATGAAACACTGCATCAGGAAGACACCTCCCTGATGTTTGTGAAGCTACAAAGCTGATTTGCTGGAGCAGAGGAGGGAGGGGAGCACAGCCACTGGGCTGGAAGCCTGGGGACACATGCCCTGAGCAGGGCTGTCCCTGCCCACAGCCAGCATCACCAGGCAGCAGCATCAATAAAGTGCCAGGAGGTGTTCAGTGAGGGACTACAGCTGCAGTGCTGCCACTCCCGCTGCAAGCCTGTTCTGTGGGAAAGGAGGGAAGGAAAACATGGCTTAAAGCACTGCGTTTCCAAAGCAGACACTCTGCTATACTGAGTCCTTGACAGCCCCTGTGGGCTGGGAAGAGATCAGGGTGAACTTGGGTGACAAAGGAGAAAAGGGAAATAGAAAACTGCAGCAGGTAAGAAAGGATCCTTCAGGAAAAGTAAATCCTTTAAAACAACTGTGGCAATTCTACCAATCTCTACAGCGCTGGACACAGTCAACAAAAGAACAAATAAATATGAAATTAAGACAATACATCTGTATTTTATCTGATACATTAACCCACACAGAAAGGCCAAACCTGCTTCCCATGTATTCTGGGAAATGCTTATTAGAGCAGAAAACTGTATCTTATACAGGAAGTATCTATGGGTACAAATAGTCTTCAAAAGTTAAATTTCTGGGGCTTTTATACTTCTTAATGGTCTGAAATGTCACATCTTGGGGTCCCTAAGCACATCACCTTGATATTGCTATTGATTCTGCCAAAAACCAACAGCAGTAAGCCCTCATCTACAGCATTGTTTTTGTTTGAGCAGGAACATACCTTTAAAAGTGAACCTCCTTATCACACCTCTTCACACACCCTCTCTGCCTGCTCTGCACTGCACAGACTCTCACAACAGGCAAACTGGCTACTCCTTGGGTATCTTACAGCAAGCTGGCTCTCTTGAGACTGAAGTGGAAACTGCCCTCGTAACTTCTCACGGGACCAGCCCACCACTAGCCCAAGCAGCCCCCTCCAATACATGCCATGGGAGCATCAGGTTCTCCAGCCAACTGCTTCACCCTCCAGATCTACTCCTACAGAGTAAGCCTGAGGGGCAGCGCAGGCACAGCCACTTTCACTGACATCACCACATCACTTTGGGGAACTCTCTTTTGGTAGCTTGGAGGCTGGTAGCAGCCTTTTCCCTGTTCCGGTACTGTTTGCTTAATCCCAGGAACATGCCATCAATGTCATGGCTATTAGGCACTGAAGAATGCCAAGTGAAGAGGAAGGGTTAGTATTCCTCCTCCCTTGCAAAATTCCCTACTTTCTGTATTTTGGAAGAGCAGTGCCTACAATGTTTTTCATCCTTCTCCAGCTGGAGAAACATGTCTCCTACCCACTGCAACCATGCCAGTGGCAGTGAAAAGTGTGCAGGCAGATTTCATGGGATTTTTTTTAAACAGCAAATGTCAGCAGGATGGGTATGTTGCACCTGGAATACCCTGTGCAGGTTAAAATGCATAAATAATGTGTGCTTAGCTTAAGTTAAATCACAATTCTACTCAGAACAGACTGCTTTACCTTTGCTACATATATGTACAAGTTTTAAGGAGTTGTACATCTTGAATGCATAAACCCACTAAGGAGAAACATGGGCTGCACATATTTAACATGGCAGTTTTCACAAGTCACCAGTAACAGAAATAACAGCGTTCATCAGATTATTCTTTCTTTTAATAAAATTTGGGATTTTTCTGGAATAATTTATTAGCTTCACTAGTTAAAAGAACCTAGTAAAAACAGCTGAAGCGATAACTTATTCAGGTAAACTAATAAATTGAAATATAAAACATTATAGAATATGCATTTTTTAAGATGTGGTAAACTTTTTAAATTCATTTTCTATTTTCAGGATATTGTAGTAACTTAAAAAAACCCTGTCTTCCAAGAACAACTTAGTTTGATTTTTAATTATTGTTATTTTTAGAACAGGGAGGTATCATGAAGTACACACAATCAAACAGAAACAATTCAGAGCCACAGGAGTATTTCGGAAACCAGAACAAATTTCAGCAGGACAAGAGAACAGGTTTCAGTGGGCATTAGTGCAGTAAAGAGGTTACTTCTCTTTCAGCAGCACACATACTCCACTTCTCACTCACCTTTCATTGTGTCTAAAACCCAGCATGAGCCCTTCTCTGTTACTAGCACCTTGCTGACTTCCAAGAGAAACAGGTAGGCTCTGTTTTCTTTTGGATTTGACTTTTAACACAAGATTTGATAGTCCTAATCTTTTCTCAATTATGTAACATCAAAATAATGTCAGGAACAAATACTAGCCACACCAGGGAGACAACACAAAGGTGAATTTCAAGTGTTCCAAAACATCTGAAGCCCTAATTTCTCTCCTCTACCATACTGTCCCTGCTCTTGCCACCATGAAAAAAGGAGATCTCTTTAAAACAAAATCAACAACTACGTATTGAAGTAATGTGCCCTCCCTCTTTCTCCTCGGTGCAATTAAAGGCATGATGCCAACTTTTCAACAATGAGGCTCATGGCTCTGGCTGAACCATGTCTTACTCTCTCAGAAATGAGCAATGACACTCAAAGGTGGGATCTCGAGGGAGTGTCTCGGAGCAGGATGTGACCAGTGCTCCCAGTGCCTTACACACAGCGCGTTCAGCCGGTGGCGAGCTGCCTTTTCAAAGTTCATAGCTAGAGAATTTATCACCATGACAAAAGAGGCCTGGCACACCAACAAGCCACAGGTAACAACAGCATCTCTCCCAGCCCTGACCCCATGCACCTACAGCTGAAATCCTCAGTACATGGGCACCCAGAAAAAGCCAGGCTGTTTTAAACACACTAAACATACTGTGAGAAAGGGCAGTTCTACACCTCACAACAAAAGACCAAACTTGGTTTTATTTTTGCCAACACCTTATTTTTCTGTTACCCAAAGCAACCAGCTCTCCTTCATGGTTAAAAAGCAAAGAGGTAAAAAGGTACTCCCAGCGGCAACCTCATCTGAGCAGAACAACTCACCTATCCAGCACAGCATGACCTCTTCCTTCAGAGCACTATCTGTGTCACCCTCTGCTGGCCTCAAAGCCAGACCTGAGAGGACAACACACAACATCAGGTACTACTGCTCCAGCCTCAGTGATTTATTAATTTCAAGGTAAGAGTGAAATACTCTTTCAAAATTATTTGAACAAAAAAGCTTCTGTCTCATAGATAACATGATTTTTCTACATATATTTCTTCTCTCCAGTAAAAATCATTTATGCTGCCATCATTATTATCCTTACTATCATCTTTCAGTGAGCATCCATCTACAAATTCATTAACTTTTTTGAGACAAATCATTGGCATCCTAATCTTCTGATTCCCATGAAAGACTCACTTTCAAGATACAATTGCAGCTGCCCCACACTGCCAGTTACTGTATCATACACGTCTTAAAATTCTGTAATCAGCATTCACCAGGTGCCGTATCGCATTCAGCACACCACAGTCAGTCAATACAGACATCCCCAAACACACCAAGGCTGGTTTTGTCAAATGTTTTATTGAGTGTAGACATCTGGAGTACTGTAAAACATGCATTATCTGTAGATTCAAAAAGGAGCAAGCCACATTGTCCTCACTGTCAAACGTGTCAGGCTTGGCATACATGATGGAGATTAATGAAGTATCATGAGAGTAATATGGTTCCCGAAAAGCTTCTACAATTTGGAGTAGGGTCTTAATCGTTTGAAATGCAAAGCTGTTCACATTTAGTGAACTTGCATGTTTGCTGGAGGTGCCATATTTTAATTCAAAACAAACAAGAATAATTTCACTGGGGGGAAGGGAGGTTCCCTAGGTAGAAACTGTATGCTTTTTGTTTCCAGATATTCCAATTCTAAATAAAAATTCATATGCTTTTTGAAGCAGCACAGTTCATTTCTGAGTGAACAACATCTGATATTCATTTCTTCTTGGGTTGTTGAGGTGTATTAAATTTAAAGAAGATAATGTCTCCATCCTCTACTACGTAATTTCTGCCCTGTTGTCTGTATTTTCCAGCAGCCTGTAAATGGAACAGACAAAAGGAAAATGAGTTATTTCATTAGACATTTTATAGTATTTTCAAATGGCAATTATTTAAATACATTTTGGTAAAGAAATGGTAATACTTCAGCTTTAGAGTTTGACAGTCACAATACTCCTCAGTTTGACATCACTTGGTTTGACATACATATAAAATATATATGAAAGTAATTTAGCCTCCACTGGATCTGTACTGCTTAAAGTGCACCTGCATTATATAGTGGCAGAGCTTGGCAAGATAAAGGACACTAAAACAGTTCCATTTTTTTTTTCTTTTTTTCAATTTGGCTTTCTTTTCCTTCATCTGAAAACCCTGCAGACGGCAAACACTGGCAGCAGGAATGTAAAGCAGCGTTGCTGGAAAGGGCAGCAACGTGCCAAGGCTGCCCGGCTTCCTGCGCGCCGGACAGGCGGGTCCTGTTCCCGCTGACCATGGGGACACCCTGCAAGAGCCACAGCTGCGCCTGGCTCGGGCTTCGAGTGGGGCTCTCTTGTCTTCTTGTGCCCACATAATGAAGGGCTGAGGAGCACAAAATGCAGGCTCAGCTCTTCTGTCAGAAATTTCCTTTAGAAGGAATTTGCTTCAGAAGGACAGATAGAAGAGGAGATAGGCTGTGAAACCAGGATACAGGAAAAGGCATATGGACTAAAGACATGAAAAGAAAATTCATTATTAAAATGCTGTACTTGAGGAGAGTAGAAAATAGGCAACGAATCTATTAAATATCAGTACTTTCCGCATTAGAATTTATTATTGTATTTTTCTACTGTTATCTCATCGTAATTAAACCCAGTATTACAGAGGCTGTGGCATCAGGCCTGACATGCTGGGCGGGAGGTGGTCTGCAGAAGCATTTATCTTGAAAAGTGTCTACAATATGGAAAAGTTGAGAGCTTCTGCTTTAGTTCAATAACCATTCCTGTTTTGAAGTTTTCTCTTGCAGGAGAAAGTGCTTCCATGCAAGACCTCACTGTGCCATTATTCTCAATGACACTATCACAGTGGTGGCATGCTAAGATCCCATTACAGGAAAGCTGTTAACTAATGACCTTAGTTGCTGTAGAACAGATCAGATTAATGGTACACAGTTAACTTAGACACCTTTCTTTCACAAAACCCGCTCTGTAAAGCAAGCCATTTCCCCATATTGCTGCCTAGAAATTTAGAGGCTCAATAACCTTGGTGCTGTCATTCCTTATTTAAATGCAGTGATGCTAGCCTATGGAAAACTGCAGCTAAGATAGCCCCAACAATAAATATATGCTGAAATAGTAATTGACCTTACCCCATGTGACATTATTGATACATAAGAAATAGTACTTTGCAAATGTTTTCCTATTTTGTTCCCCTGGAAATCTGTTTAGACTGTAAAAGGTTTCCTTTCAAGTTCTTTCCTTTGAAGATCCTCATAATGCTTAAAGTCAAGAGTAATTAGACTAATTGATGGCATAAATACTAATAAAACAGTGCTGTAAAAATCATCAGAAAATGTAAGCTGCAGGCACAGGTACAGAAACATTTTACAGTTGAATACCTTTATTACTCACAAATATTTGTAGACAAAACTGTCCTCCACAAAGTAACACAACAGATTTTTTTAGCACAGTAGTGCACACTATCAATGTGGCATAGACTTCTTTAATTAAATACATTTTGATACACTAATGTAAGTTTATGTATTTTTGTTACCAGTTTACAGTTAATTAAAAGTGACAGTGTTCCTTTAAATTCTCTAGAGACCATTTAATCCATTTCCATTGCTATCAGAAACACTGGTTGAAAAAATCAATACCCATTTGTGAATCTTGAGTATGTATTAAACAAGACACGTCTAACCAGTTCATTTGCACTTGAAAGCAGCCATCTGTAGAAGCCAGCTTTGCCTAAGCAGATATGATTGCTAATAATGTGATATCCCTGTAGACTACAAAGCCCACACAGAGCTATTCAGTGTATAGTTCACAGCACTGGCATTAAATTAGTTATGCTGTACTGGTGTTAAACACACACAAAATCAAACTTAAAAATCGATCAACTTGATAACATACAAAGCAAGCAACTCCCATTACCACTGTTATTTAAGATGACTCCTAAAAGCGCCTAAATTTAATTTTAAAATTTACCCGCAATATAAAAGTAATTAGTATTGTCTATGGCATGAAACATTGTATTAAATGCAAATTAGGAAAGACCACAGGAATATGACACTTTATTCTAAGAACAAGGTTTTTTCCTAACCTTGATTTTAAAACTGAGTAACAAATGCAAATCTGCTTGTTTTATAGATGCTTCATAAACAATAAAAATTTAATAATTAAATACGATTTGAGCATGGAAGCTTGATCTTCAGAATTTCACACTGTGAAAAGCAAATAAAAATATACAAGCAAAATACTGATTAACTTAATAGGTGTTAACTGATGCAGCCTCTCAGGGAAATCACTCATATTTGAGCATCAAAAACTGATGGTGGCAAAATTTGAATCTCAGTTACGTAAAGTGGTTTCTGACTGCAGAATATTAGATTTATTTATAGCTGTGGTTTCCCTTTACAACTACAACTCTACTTCCCTTTTCATAAAGCAGTTCACATGCTGCAACGAACCAATTATACGGGATTTTTTTCCCTCACTTCCTGGGGTTCAAACAAACCTATTAAAGTCCCGCTGCTCAGTATGATCTTCCTTAGTGATACCACTGAGAATAGGCTGAATTTGAAATCATAGTTTTGCATACCTTTCAAGCTATCAAATAGCAAACAATAAAGCTGAACCTTTTAAATTCTTTAACACATTATTGTGTGTAGGAACCTTCAAATACTGAGATTGAGTAAATCAAACTAATGTGCTTTGTAATTGCAATTTAATAAAATACAAATCTCAAGAAAACGTCAAAAATGCCAAATGAGAAATCATATGTGTACGAAATAAAGGTAAGTTTCTCTGCTTAAAGGAGGAAATAATGCATTAGCAACGCAGAGAAGAACAGCTTTCCTTATGACATTTTTTTCCATGTACAAGTTCATTTCATACTAATAACGTCAAATCCGATACAATTTGTCAGTTCTAAAAGGGCACTACTTTGGGCACCCGAGCAGTCTCTGCCCTCTAGTGTTGAGAAATCAGATGAAACGCTTCTCAATGCAAGTGTCACCACAAAGAAACATAGGCTCAAGGAAAAAAGTTTTCCATTAAATATCTTCACTGTCTATTCAGCACATAGTAGCCACCCTGAATAGTCAAAGTAGGGCGTGGCATTTTTGAGTAATATATCAAAGGGCAGTTGAATGAAATATTGAAACGGTAAATTTTAACATCCTAATTATGCTTATCAGAGCCTAGAAGTAGAACCCACTAATCCTGAAAAAAAAGTACAATTTTATAATACAGTGTTTTCTTAACCATTTGCATCTGAAATTTTTAATACCTTTATTTCAAACTCAAAACAAGATGACACATTTTTAGAAGAAACAGATTTTCCATGTTTGTTTCCTTTTAGAAGTGATTCAAAAAAACTCTCTCATCTTAAAAATCTGATTTTTCAAAAACAAGTTAGTTTTAAAGCATATTAGATTCTGAACACTAATATGTAAACAGAGAGAAAAACACCCCAACACATTAGCATAACATTTGGTCTTAGTGCTGACATGCAGTCCATGCACTGTTTTGGAAACTGAAATAGTTGCATTCCCGTCCAGTAAGTTGGTGCATTTGAACTCTTTCTTAAGTAAAAGATGAAAATGGATTTTGGTCTATTGCTAGAGGTGACTGAAGATTCACTTAGCATGAAGAACTTCTTTCCAGTGAAAAATCAGATTTGAAATGGAAAAATGGTATATATGGAAGGCGAAGAAAAAGATGGGGAGCTCACCTTGACAGCAGCCTCTGAACCTCCTTCTTTAAAATCTTCATATTTCATTACTTCAGCCATAATGAATCCCTTTTCAAAATCTGTGTGAATCTTCCCTGCTGCCTGAGGAGCCTTCGTCCCTTTCTGTCAAAGGAAAGACCAGAAGAAAATTAATTGCATTTAAGAAGATTGATGGCAGGGAAGAGGTTTCTCCTTTTTAATACGCTTTCAGGATCTGCTGAAACTTTGCTTCCTATCAGCTAAAATGTCACACATGCAGCTGGGCAATCCTCGATACTGGGACACGGACAGTGCCTTCGTCACAGATAAACCAACTGACATTAAAGAACAGCCGCTTTGTTTTTCCTAATAGGTATCAACAGCAGTATTGATTTTAGAAGCTACGACTGTGTTTTGTTGTGAGATTCACTTTGACCCCTAGCTTTCTACACAGAAAGTGAGGAAGATAAAGGTTTTTAAATAACTTTAAAATCTGAATTACTCAAGACTTTCGCTTACATCCAAATAATTGCAATTAAATGGTAACATTCATGGCAAACAATGTTTGCAATGAGAAGTGACGTATGGATGTCAAGCTGCACACATTAGCTTATTTTTATTTCAGAATAATTTTAGTAAGTTTGATATAGAACAAACTAAGTATTATTACCAAAACATCAACCACTGAATCATTAAAAATAAAAAAAGACAGACAACTATACAATAATTTAAGTTTATGCAATAGAGGAGAATGCATTATAGCTGCATGCTTTAAATTACAAGGACATACATTCTGTGCACATACAACCATGGAGAGAAATTTGAGCAATAATGGTGACCTAAAGGCTGCTTAATAAAGCATGTTAAAGTGCTAAGGAGTCTGACACTGTAAAGCACAGTTTTTACAATAAAAGATGTATTGGGTTAATATGGCTACTCACTGATGCTTACCTGACTAAATATCTTTGCACATTAAATCAAAGATACTCACAATCAGTCTTAAGATAAACCAGCTTTCAAATTCTCTAATAAAGAGCAAGGACTTCTCCTACTGAAAACAGTGGAATTTCACAATGTGCTTTTAAGAACTATGGCAAGAATCAGAACAACAAAACTCCTGCTTTTATATTATTCTGGTTGCTATTTCAGGGACTTTAATAAGCAGTTATCATGTAAACAGAGATGAGAGGAAAAAACTAAAAAAATCCCACACATGCTTATAAGAAAATAAGTTTAATGTGCTAAAACATACACAAACATCTGTAGCAGTACTATTAAAAATATAAATTTACAGGAAATTATGTTGATTAATGAAAACAAATTAATTCCAGTGAATGAAATTAAATACAGCACTGATACTCATTGCACAGCCCTAAATACACCGAAGCAAAAAACAGAAGCTCAAAGACTGAACTGCACCTCCAAAAGTTGACATTGTTGTAATTTTTAAGGTAAGTGTTTGCAACTATACACACTCCAAAATACTTTTTCAATATTGATCTTTATATTACAACATATTTACATTCAAAGGCAAACCACTACAGCTCAGCTCTTACTGTCCTCTGGGAATAAATTAATTGATCTCTATGGCTATAACCATTCTACATCAATATTTAAAATACATAATAGCATTTTAGGCATTACATAATTTCCCAGATAAACATACAAAACTACCAAAATAAACTAGGTCTAAATACTGAAGGCAGTAAAAGACCTGAATTACTGCACACTGATTTTAGGATTTTGAGCCCAACTGTGTATCCACGAGGAATATAATGACGTTATATTGCTTTTATTGCTGAAAATGTAATCCCAGCAAAGCACAGGAGGAATGAACCATCCGCAACCCAAACAAACTTAGTGAATACAAAATGAAAAGCAACATCAATTTCACTGCAGACAAACCCAGTCACACAGATTAAGCAAGCACAATACTGGTACGTCTTATCTCTGACCACAGGAGGAGGGTAGACAGATTCTACAGGATGAAGAAATTCAGACTATGTAATAGGCAGAATCAATTGTTACCTGCCTCAATCAATGCAGCTCCACTTTCACTGTTCAGCAGCTCACAAATAATTAAAGTTATCCTGGACAAAAACCTCATCTGTAATGACTAGCTAACCGCCACCATGACAAACTTCAAAGTCAGTGATATCAATCTGAATTCAATAGTGTGGAACTGGATATAGCTGATGAATAAGTATGAATCTTACCCTGATGGTCCATGCACGCACTTCATCTGGGCCTGCAGTGAAAAAGTATTCTAGTTGGAGTGCTGCATATCCAGCCTTAATGATCTTTGCTAAAGCACTGAAAAAAAAAAGTGGAAGGAATCTAATTCATTCAGCACATACACATAAAACAGCTAAATGCACCAAGTAATCAATTTACGTGGAAAGATATCACATATTTTGAAGATACTAGGTCTACTTTTAAACAGAGCAATAATTGCAGTAGCCTTTTACTTTGAACTTTCTTCAGAAGAACTACTTTTTTACTGCAGAATCATAAAGATAGTATTTTGATTTGTTTATTTGGCAGGCTATAGAAACATGCGATAAATATAAATCACCCTATGAGGCAGCACTCTTGGTCTCATGCAATTTTCAGGACTCCAGGTCATGAAAGCGTATCTGTTTGACTGACATTCAATATTGAAACAATTTATTATAGTTCTTCAGAAAATTATGACAAAATTTTCTCCAGTGTCCTTATTCCCCGTGGATGACGAAACAGTTTTGGTGATCGTTCCTTCTCAAAAATATACATAACTAATACCTATGTTATAATTAAAACACTGTACAGAGATGACAGATGACAGTTAAAAACTTAATTTAAAATAAATCTTTTCACTCTGTCTCATGGTAAAGAAAGGAGAAGATTCTCTCTTTATAATGGTAATTACTCTGTCATTTATTATTCTATCAGCGCAAGCAATTAAATTACTGCAAGGAAATAGTTGATAATAAAGTGTAGGGAAAATGAATGCTAATTAACCTTTGTGTCATGTTCTCTTCCAGATACTTCTGTTTCTCCTCAGCACTCATATCTTGCAACTTGAGTTCCAAGGCCCCACTAAAAGGAATGACCAAAGCACCCGGGTCGTGCTTGTCCACCCACTCTTTAATTTTTATCAACCTGTAGACAACAAAGGGCACAACATTATCTTGTAGTGCATGCATGGCTGTACCACATTCATTATTATCAAGTAGCACATACATATTCATAAGAATTGCATGGATTTATGATGCCATCTTTTTGTGTATTGCTTTCCAAGGTCAGGGCATTAACAGGCAGCAATTGCTTCAGGTGTACTCCATTAACATTTCACTGTTTCTTGGTTTCTGTTTGGCATTTAATCTATCAGAAATAGGCATAATTTGTGACAATAACTAGGTGTTTGGTAGAGGTTAAGTACTTGCAATCTAAAAAGTGAATAAAACTTTCTGAGAGAAAAATGTACTTCCAAGAATGATATTTATCAAATGCGGTAAAACTGAGGGCCTTCAGTTTCCCTTGACTTTTAATTTTTTTTAAAAATTTTTTTAAAAAAGCATCTCAGTGGCTAAGGCTGCTGATGTTAGAGACAGAAAAGAACACCACACTCCTATATAGCAAGCTGCACCTGCTTTTTCTGGCTAGTGATCTTGGAGTATGCCATAGCTAATCAATACAAGCCCATGTTTCTACTGTTTTTTTCCAATTTTCTACTGTCATCCCAGGACAAAGCTTCTGGATACTATACTATGATTATTTTTAAATAAAGAAAAAAATTTCCTATTCCTCTTCATCTCCAATAACTGGCAGCATTCACAATAGTTTGTTGTTCATAACTTTTTTTAGTTGAAGAAAACAAAAAATTTATGGTGTTAGTTCCCGAATGTTCATTATCCTACTAAAGTTAACAAAATTGGCAGCCTCCTGGCAGCTGGGAGGGCCAAGCGTGTCCCAGGGGGCAGCACCAGCTCGGCAAGGGAGGGGATTGTCCCGCTCTGCTCAGCACTGGGGTGGCCTCACCTCAAGTCCTGTGTGCAGTTTTGGGCAGGACAATGTAAGAAGGTTATAAAGCCCTAAGAGAGTGTCCAAAGGAGACCAACAGAGATGGTGAAGGGCCTTGAGGGGGAGCCGTATGAGGAACAGCTGAGGTCACTTGGTCTGTTCAGCCCGGAGAAGAGGAGACTGAGGGGAGACCTCACTGCAGTTACAACTTCCTTGTGAGGGGAAGAGGAGGGGCAGCACTGATCTCTTCTCTCTGGTGACCAGTGACAGGACCCAAGGGAACGGCCTGAAGTTGTGTCAGGGGAGGTTTAGGTTGGGTGTTAGAAAAAGGTTCTTCACCCAGAGGGACAGTGCACTCAGGCACATGGTGTGACTCTTAGGGATGTTTTGTGCAGGGTCAGAAGCTGGACTCAACGGTCCTTGTGGGTCGCTTCCAACTCAGAATATCCTGTGATTCTGTGAAAACTTTACAGCAATGGATGGTGTTTAAAGAATCTTTAAACACAAGCATCATATTCATGACTGCAAGTATTTATTGTAAGTTTAAGGGAGACATTTATAAATCACCTGCAAGGAGTTCACTGTTGTTAATAGGACACTATTTCTGAACAGGTATGAATGGTAAGAATGACAGCTCTATGCTCAGTAAGCAAACATGGGAGCCACGGGAATACTTCCTGTACACGAATAATCAAATTACAAAACACAGTACTTTGGGTGCCAGTGATGTTTCAGACCTGAAGCACCCACCATACAGCACAGGGCTTTGTGCTTGCTGAGTTCTTTTTCTTAGTCCTGCTAATCTGCAAGATTTAGACTAAGGTTTTAGCTGCTATTATACTAAAGTGCTTTGAAAATGTGGCCTGCAAACCTTTAAATAATCGATGCAAATGTCACTTCAGAAAAAAACTAACTGAACCACAAGTTCATCAACACACATTTGTCAAAGAAAATAGCAGGGGATCAGAGCTATTATGAGATTAAGTGCATGGCCGACTGAGTAGGGTTTTAGATGGGACAAAGAATATAGGAGTTCACCCAACAGTTTTCACACACTTGTTATATAAGGCTGGTCTTCTATCATTTACTTATGTAAATACCCGGCCAGTGTTTTTCAATCCTCATCATACTAATCTTTTTTTACCTCCAGTTATCCAGTGAAAACATAGTCTGGTATCCAGGACTGATACTGAAACACTATTGCCTTCAGAAACACCTGAACTGAAAATCACAATTAAGGTGTATTTCTCAATGTGACATGTGATATGTGACATTCAACAGCACTTCTAAAACTGACATTTGTAGTTAACTAATTTATTTTGGCTAACAAATTGGGTATCGAAGTTCAGAGCTCATAAATGCCAACATTTTACAGAAAATGTATCTCAAAATGAATCTACAAGTCATAAGTGTACTTCATATGTATGTACATCCTTTATAGACTTTTTTTAAGGAATTATCTAACACTGGTCTCTAGACTAACTAAATAATTTGTGACAAGTGAAGAAAGATGGAATGAAACATGTAAATTTGAAAAAGTGAAATGAGCATGAGTCAAAAATTGGATTCAAATTCTGTTTGGTAAATATGGTCATCATAACTAATAAACTAAGAACTATTGTGGAACAACAAGATAAGAAATAATTACTTTGGCTAAAACAGCAATTCAGAATAATAATAGTCTTAGACTGTCATTTTAACAGCTTTTCTATTGAGTCCTTAGAGGGATTATTTGCATTCCTCAGGTATTCTATTGTACGATTGAGATGAATAAAGACTTACAAATCATTCCTCTACCGCCACTGTGAGACTTTGATCCAGTGAATACACCATTGTACCTTAACTATAATTGGCAAAAAACCTGACAGTGTAGAGCATCACAAGCTTAATAACAAAGGAGAATATCTCAAAGTGTTGACAGACGATCTTCATAATGCAGGAGCAGAGCTGGTACATTTTAGCAATAAATGAGCACTGAGGTCTAAAGGTCTCTGAAGTGACTGACATCAGACCTGCTACAGCCTCACTAAAAGAATAAGGTACTGCATCCTACTCTGTACAGACAGCCAGGTTCTCTGCCTGAGTCTTTTACTTTTGTGACTTTCAATGTCACAGGAATTACTAAAAAGCACCAAGGAATTCCCCAAAGTGTGATCAAAATAAAGAAAATCAACAAAAAAGTAAACACTCAAATATAAATATTGATATATTTCAAAATTACATTTTCCCCAAAGCAGAATGCTTAACTAACAGCCAATAAAAGAATAGTGCACGTTTGCTTTCCTGTTGGGGATAATCAAGTGTGACAAACAGAACAAAATGGTCTTAACAAATGGTAACAATTAATGTCAAAGTCTGTTTTATTTGAGCACATAATTCTTCCATAGAAAATTATGTATGTCTGTAAAAGGACAGCATTAGTACCCTCATTTCAGGCCTTTGTTAAGATAAGCAAATCCTGGGGTATCTCTCCATTATTTCATGCTATACTTGAAAATGAATAATGAAGAGTATTGGATTTTATGCTTAAAGACTTTTGACACTTAAAAAACCCCACTGCACACTAAAATGTAACAAAATGAAAAGTGAAAAACTACCAAAAAGTAGAACTGGCAGCACCAAAGACCATGATTAACAGCTGAAACAACTTTTAGGAAACAAGAACCTGCTCAAGATGAAAACCCTTCTCAACAAAGTAAACTGAAAACTAAGTGAAAACAGTGTAACAGCACAGGATTTCTTCGACATCCAACAGACTTTCCTGACTGACATGGCTTGGTTCCTCCCTTCCGTGTGGAGAGGAGCATGCCAACAGCAACTACAGACGGTTCCTGAATTGAAATCTGATTGATGCCAAAAACCAGACAAAATATATTTTCTGGAAAAAAAATACAGAGCCAAGAGACAGCAAGAAATCCTTTCATTCTGTGACAGCAAGCGGAAAAGTGTATTACAACTGTGTAAAAGCCTGACACAAGAACGAAACCAAGGCAAGTGCAAAACCAGATCTCATCAACTTCCAAGTGAAGGCAGCACTCAAAATTCTGATCAGGGAAAACACTGAAGAGGAATTCAGATGCTCATTTCCACCTAACACTGCGACTGCTGTTTGATAAGGATGTAAGGAATATCAGCAGCATTATCAGCATATCTAGTAAACCACTGGTGCCAGTGACTTCAAGCGCAGGTGGATCAGGACAACTACCAGAGCTAACTCCCAGTCTTAAATCAGGATGCGGAAGAGCTTGGAGAAAGGTTTAAAAATGAGGGCACTCACTGAGAAGGCCAATAAGCAAAGAGCACCAGAAAGGGGAGTTGTGCAGAAGGGGGTGCCTTCACTTTAAAATGGTGATGCTTACTGAGGCAGAAGAAACCGAAACCTGCAGCCAACCAAAAAAAAAAGGTATAAAAGTTGCAGAATGTACATTACCTACAAATCAATATTTGAGAGAGTTTCACATGAGAGATCCAGCTGGGAACAGAGACAGAGTTCAGATGGAAATCTGAAGTAGTGATGGAAGAGAGAAGCTGCAGAGAAAGCTTAAGCTCAGTGGACACCTGCAAGACAAGATGATCTGAAAAACTGACCCCTGAGAAGAAGTGATTTGTGAAAGTATGCTTTTGTACAAGCAAGACCAAAAAAATCATCTAACTCATGGAAGAGAAACAACTGTTTTTCTGTTCTACACCTGAACTATGAGTGGAAAATGGCAGAAACAAAAGAGCACGGCAGGGAAATAGAAAACACCAGGCAGCACAAGAAGGAAAGAAACAAATGTTGGAAAGATCAAACTAAATGATCAAAATACACAAAAGACTGAAAAAAAGATCCACAGATAGGAATGAGAACAAGAGGACTTAGAAATTCCAACAGGCTCTTCCTGTTGACAGTTCTGAGGAATCCTGATTTTTAAAACCTTCTAAACCCAACCTATTTAGTGCTTGCTCCCTACTGTTGAAAAGTTTTCCATAGGTGTAGTCTAAGCTACGTTCATTTTAGTTAAACTGAGCCTATAGGCTGTGGACCAGGAATAGACACTCCCCACTTATATCTTAAAAATTTTGGGCAGTTTTTATTTTGAGCTTGCCTTGTAAGCCGCATACTACTTCTAACTTTGAACCTGTTTTTTTGGACTCTCTTCAACTGGTCTAAAAGTTTCTGAAAGCACAAGGTATCTGATACACTTCTCAGAGCTTTCAATACTGTCTTATAAACATAAAAACAGCTAAAGAATTAACTCATTTTTCAGGTCATTTTCCTATTTATTAAACCCAGTGTAGCATTTGCTTTTTTGTGACAGCACTGCAACATTATCTCATGCTCAGGTTGTAACTTATTGCATGACCCTGTTTGACCAGCTATTCTTAATACTATGTTTGCATAGTTGATTAATCCCTGTATAAAATCCTTCTCAGGAGTTGCACCGTGGCTATTTTTTTCCTAATGATTTCTTCTATTTCTTGAGATGCTCCTAAGTTCTAATTTTGTTCTTTACACATATGGACATCTCCTAGATTGGGGGTCATCTACAGATTTAAGAAGAGTGCTCACCAGCCAGCTCATTAATGGAAATACGTAACAGTATTCAACCAGTAGCTGCTTCTGCAGATTTCATAATGAGATATTCTTTGTTTGGAAAGTGTACCACTGATAACCATGCTCTGTGTATTATCTTCCAACCAGTCTTGCACATTCAACTTCCAGTAGTTTCCATCTAGCCAATATTTCCTATCTTGTTTATGAGAATGTTGTAAGGCACTGAAGCCTTTAAAGGCTTAATAAAAATCCCAATATGCAGTATATTTTTTCACTATATGCAATTAAAATTACCACAAACAAAATATTAGACTCATCTGAGAATCTAGACAAGTAATGAACAGTCAACATGAATTTGTGAAGACAACTGGGTTGCTTTTAGGGGATTAAAAAGCTGAATTTTTCCAACATTTTTCTTGAAATTAAAAGAAAATACATCAACTTAAAAATACCTTGTTTCTTGTCTCTTCTTTGTGGATTTCTTTTTTCTTTTGAAACCTCATCCACGATCCACAAATTATCTAAAATGATGATGAGTTAGGCAACCACTGTTTCTTTTGCCAGGTCCCAAAACTGTCGAGGACCACTAGGTTTAGTTGATTTGGTAGAATGGGAGAGGGAGATCTAATCTACCTAAGCACCAGTACTGCATGACAACAGTGCTGAGGTGATGTCCTTCCCTTCCGTTCCTAGACTCCATGAAGATCAGGTCCCACTGTTGTCAGTGCTGTGCACAGATGAGGATAATATGTATACACATTCTTATAGAGATCAGAAAGACTCACAGCTTCAGTAAGCTTTCATTCCAAATTTCTATAATTAACAGAGGATGGGACGGTAAAAATAACAGAATGAACATATATAATGACTCTGTATCATGGAAATGGTCTGTGGCAGAAGCGAAGAAGGGCAAGCGGAAAGCACAGGTGGTTCTCACTCCGCTGTATCGGAGCACTGTGCTTTTAATTCTTTATTGCTACCTCCCTTTCTCTGAGTATCCCTTTCTTCTTGCATTACATATGGAGAAAGGATCACAAAACAGGAAAACATTAGGGAGTAAAAAGGCACCTTCTTCCTTACCATGGTAAGTTTTTTATGAAGACGACACACCTACAGGAGGTTTGGGAGTACTTGCTACGGACCTTGGCAACCACGTCTTAAATCATCAGTCATGCTTATAAGTTTATTTTTTTATTCCCTGTTCCCAGCTGGCCAGATGAAACACAGCAGTCCTTCAATTTCAAAAGGCCTTTTCCCAGCCCTCACCTGCAAACGCTTTCTAGAACCAGTTCAGAACAAAAGCACTGCCTCCACACACTGGGCTGCTCTCTGGCCAAGAGCGTCCTCTCAGCCCCTCAGGACAAGCGCTTCAGGAACT
>WEIT01019474.1:56481-75333 GCA_013389985.1 Dryoscopus gambensis | reverse complement strand
CCGGCTCTCTCCCTGTTCCCAGCTAACGCCGCGTTCCCGGCTAACGTGGTGCCGGCGCGGGAGACAAAAGCGGCATTACTCACTGCCGGGGAGGAGCGGCTCAGAGCATTACTCAGCCCCGCCGGCAACTGGGTCTATTCTTTGTGCATCAACCTGGGGGACCGGGGAGGAGGAGGAGGGCAGGGGATGGGGGACTCATTTTCCTGCGCGGCAATGACCGCCCACCCCTCTGCAGCCCCCTCCTTCCCCCGGTGTCACTGGAGGGACGTCAGCCGGGGGGGGATGCTCGGGCGGGGGCTGTGCCAGTGCTGGTGCCTCGGGTTCTCCATGTGCCGCTTCCTCGGGGCTAATTGGGGGTGACTGATCCAAGGAGGAGGTGGTGGAGGCTCATGTGGCCTTGGGTCGTGACCTCCTGCACTCCTCTCCTCCAGGTATCTCCAGGTGGCTGGTGAAGGATGACCCCAAGCCCCCCAGATGTGGAGCACGGCTGGGGCCGGGGGTTTTGCTGGAGTGTCTGGTGGATCCGGGCACAGCTCCACGCAGGCACCGGCATCGTGCTGGTGTGGGACTTTCTGGTGGGCCGGGTGCACACAGTGCCCCGCTGCTGGGGAGGGTAGTGAACACATCGCCCTGCTCCTGGAGTGGGGGGCTTACTCCTGGCTTAGAGGATTTTTAGGGAGCTCTTGGTGAGGTTGATGCTGGGATGGATGGATGGAGGGATGGATGGAGGATGGATGGATGGAGGGATGGATGGAGGATGGATGGATGGAGGCACTAATGGAAGAGCACTGGAGAGGGAAGGCCGGGGTGAGGGATGAGCCGCTGGCGGATTTGTAGCCACAGACGCTGCTTCTTAATGGAGCAAAATAATCAATGTGGGCTGAAGGGGGGAAGAGGATTTTAAGTGGGGGAGGACATTGCTGCCCTGGGTTGGGAGCATAGGCATTCCCATGGATGGGGGGAATGGAGGGGGACAGCGTTCCCAAAGGCCTGACCACGAACAGGAGCAGAATGTGGGGTGGGGAGGGATGCAGGAGCAACAACAGCCCTGATGGGGAGCACCTGGAGCCTCCCAAACCCGGGGGGGATCCCCAGCTGCAGAACATAAAGCTTTAAATGGGGGAGGGGAAGCCCTTCCACCATTCCAACATGCCCTGGCTCCTGCCTATTTTGGTGGCCCTGTGGCTCTCAGGTACTGGCAGCGTGGCTGGGCTGTGTGGTGGGGGTGCTGGTTGCAAGAGGATGTCCCCTCCGCTGGGAAACCATCCTTGGTGTGTGCTCTGGGACACGGAGAGCTGGCAGCCTCTCACCCAGAGCAGGGCCTGGGTTTCAGTGGCGAGGTGGTTCAGGTGGGGATCCTGCTCTGAGCTCCAGGGAATGCAGCTTGGATGGCTCTGGGCATGGAGCGGCTGCTCTGGTCTGTTAGGGGAGTCCTGCTTCTCCACGGCTTTGTTAGGGGCAGGAAAACCTGCTGGTGTTGCTCAGTACGCAGGGAAATCGTTTCTTGCTCAGTTCCCAGACACAAAAGGTAGTTTTGGGCTGGACCAGACCTTTTCTGGCTGGTTCAGCGTTGCAGCTCCCAGCCGTGTCTGCCCGCAGGGTCTGTGCCGTGCCCTGGCAGCCGTGTGTGTCTCCACGTGGCTTTGCAGGCACTAATGAACATCCCCCGTGCTGTGCTCCCCGCTCCAGGGGAGGCAAACCTCGTTATCCAGGGAGATGGATGCGGTGGCGTGTTCCCAGAGACCCCGTGGCAGAGCCAGGCTCGTGGTCTGGATGCCTGGGTTACAGAGGTGCCTGGGGAGATGCTTTTGTTCCAAAGTCAGCAGTGAATTTAGGGGATTTGAGTCCCGGCACCCTGCTGCAGCACCCCTGGGGGGTCTCCTTATTCTCTTCATCCCTCACATTGCTCCTGTAAATGCACCCTCAAGCCTCTACAAAGCAATTAAAACTGCAGCTACCCATAAAAATTAATTGTGCCGTGCAATGCTGCTCTCTGGCCACTGAGCTTGTCCCCACCTGGCCCTGGCGGGGGGACCCCATCCCCACTGGAGCCCCTCGGAGGGGGGCACTGGGCACCTCTGCGTGTGGTTGCCCCAGCAACTGTCAGTCTCCTGCAGCATCCGTCACACCCAACATTTCGGCGCCGTTATCGCGCCCTGGGAGCCGCGCTGATGGAGCGGGGCCGGCGGATAAGCGTCACCCGCCTCACCTCGCTCTTTATCTCGCCGTGGTCATAAATATCTGCCGGCTCCTGCGTGTCCCCCTGCTCTGATCCCCTCCCGGTGCTGCTCACGGGAGGAGCCACCTGAGCAGAGACCTGTGTCCGTAGGAGACTCGGCAGAAAACCAATTAGGAGTTTCTGAAGCGCGGTGCCGTTAATTGCCTCTATCCTTGCAAATTAATAAAGCGTCGAGGCTGTTGTTTGACTCTGCCTGTGCGTGCGTGGCCTCAGGTGCGGCCCAGGAATGTTGGGGGGAGTCTGAGGGATGGGAGGGGTTGTGGGGCGATGGGTAGAGGGGAACTGCGGGTTGTGGAGCCACGACCACGGCTTCTCTTCCTGCTCCTTGTCCAGCGTGTCCTCGTAGGGCAGAAAGCGCTCTGAAAACTGTCCCAGCTCTTTCCTCTACCCATTTTTTCCCCTGCTTTTATCCAGCTTTCCTTGTCTCCTGACATTTAACCTTGCTCGTGCTGGGGGGTTCCTGCTCCTTTTCTGAGTCTGCACCAGCCTTGATCTGTTGCTTTGCATCATTCAAGGATTTAATTTTAAAGGCAAAAATACGTTGTTAAAATAGGGTTGGCTTTTTTAGTGCTGCCTAAAACAAAGCAGGTTCTGAGGGTCGCAGCTGCAGGTGTCTGGGGCTGGGCTGGTTTATCCCAGGAATGCTCAGTTCTCCTTAATTAATTTGTAAGGCCCTCTCTCCATGTTTTTACACAGAACACCACGGTTTTGGCTCACAGCTTCCCTCCCGAAGGGAAGCCCAGCGTGGGGCTGTGGAAGACACCCGCCCAGCTCGGAGTGCTGTCCTCATCCAAGGTTTTGCAGGGGAAGCCTGGAATAAGCGTGAATCAGCCATTCTCTGAGCATAAAGCAGAGCGAGCTCCAGCATCCCCCCCGGGGGCTGCCTGCGATGGCTCCCTGCCCGCTGCAGGCAGCTTTCCTGCAGGGAATGCATAATTTCCTTGGACCCCCTCAGGCAACCAGCTGGGGATCTCCAGATTCCCCAGTTCCGGTGATGACAGTGTGGGGAATTCGGGAGCAGCGTCTCCTGCCCTGTCTCGCTGCTCTGGTGATAAAAGGCAGGTGACAGCCGTGGATGTTTTGGGGGAGGAAAACATGCAGGGCAGTGCTGCTGCGGGGAGGGGATTGCTCTGCCCGCCCCGCTCCCAAAGGATGCTCGGGCTCTGCGAGGCTTTCCCAGCTGACCGAGGGTGTGTCGGTGCTTTCCCTGCTCTCCGGTGGGAGCGGCCCCAGGGATCAGAGCGGTGCTGGTGGGCCCCTGCAGGTGTTTTCCGGCATCCTTGGCTTTAGGTTGCAGGGATGCTCTGGCTGTGCCTGGAGCTGCATCTCCTTGTCAGAGCCTCAGAGGATGCTCATATATTTCAAATGCTTTTACATCTCGGCGAGCCGAGGGCCGGGGCTGTGCACTTGTTCCCAGGAAAATAAATAACTAAATCAAATCATCCGCCGGGATTTTCTTGCTCCCGTTTTGCTGGTGAGGAGTCAGGCCGGGGTGGGAGAAGGAAAAGGGGATGGTGGCAGGGGAAGGAGCACGTGGGGATGGGGTGGTCAGAGGAGGGTTCCTGCAGTCTGGGCATCTCCTGGTGAGGGCCCGGGGGCCGGAGCGATGCCCCTGCAGAGGCTGTGCTGCCTCGCAAGGCCACCGTGTCCTTGTCAGCGGGGCTGACGCAGGTACGCGTGGCTGCTGCTCTCGCCGAGGCTCCGAGCTCCGTGTCACCTTCCCCGCCGGGAGCCGCGGCCGTGCAGCCGCCGAGCGGTGACCGGAGCGGTGCCGGCGGAGCCGCAGCACGGCAGGGAACCGGCGTTTATTTGCTGCGACAGCTTTGCAACAGATTCCTTGGCGGAGCTGACTGCAAACTGCAATCCTAAACTGTCGGACGGCTCCTTTTTCCAGCCTGGGAGTGTGAGAAACAAATTTGTTTGGGTTATAAAAACATATTAAAAAGCAACACATTTTGTTTTGCAATATACATAGTTCTTCATGCCAATTTTTTTTTTTTTTAACGACTGCCATTCTAATCCCTTCCAGACAAAGACGTTTCTTAATAACTTTTTATGGAGGTAATTGCTGGGGAGCCGTTTCAAAGTGGCAGGCAGGGAGCTGTGGGTTGCACAGCTGCAAGTGATGGCTGTGCATTGCTCAGGTACGGAGGGAGGAAGGATCAAAAAAAGCTCCTGGGTATCTCTAGCTTTGAAAAGGTTCCATACCTGGTCATGCCTGACACCAGGATGTCTGGAACAACAGAGGAAAGTGGCTTTTTGCTCATCATGCATGCCCAGATGGTTGGCATCTTGATGTGCATGTGCTCTGTAGTTCTCCAGGAGTTCACTGGCTGCTTGGCTCTTCCCAGATCCTGGGTTTGGAGTGTCTGGCTCTGAGGAGCATCTTATCAGTACCAGCAGTCTCCTCTCCCCCTGGACCACGGGATAGCAACCTCCTGGGTGGCATCCAGATAATGTTCAGGACCTGCAGCAATGGGCTTCCCTGGGAGGGAACGTGTTAGGGATCCCTGGGAGCTGCAGGTGGGTTTGGATCCCAAACCACTTGGGGTTGGTGAGCTCCTCATCCTTGGGCTGATGAGTGTGATCCATCCTGGGGTCCCTCCAAATCCCCTTTGGAAATGAGGGGGTCCAGACTTGTTTGTCCAAGTCGGTGTCAGCTGCTCTTCAAATCAAGGCAAACGCCTGTGGGTTATTTTTTAAAAAATGGCACTGTTTGATGTGTAATTAAAACTCTCCATTTAATTACGCAAATACCAAGGAACCTTCAGAAACATGACTGTTTTTCTATATTTACTCCCCTTTGTGTTTTTCTTAGTGACTGGAGCTCCAATTAAAACAACCTCCCCGATTAAACTGTTGGCTCTCAAACCCAGGCACTAAAAATACAGCGAGACCACCGAGCTGCCCTCCCTGCCCCCACATCTTTGCCTTGGACCGCTGCCTCTGCATCGCTTTGCTCCCTGAGAGCTTCTCGAGGCTCTTGCTGGAGCTGGTGGTACTTGACTTTGGCTTTGCTCCATCCTTTCTCCTACCTCGTGCTGAAAACTTGCTGCCTTTGGGCAGAAATATGCCCAGAGCAGCCCGATTCGGGTGGAGGGATGTGTTACTACGGGGATGGGAAGGCATTTGCAGCAGGTTTTCTCCCACCCCATTAATGTGGGGAGCCTTTGGAGGTGGTTATGTCCCAAAAAGCCCTTCTGGATGTGCCTCCAGCTGGGAGCTGACGCTTGCTGTGGCGGGGCTGGGGGGAACAGCTTGCTTCCACTCCAAACATGTCTGTGCCATCCATGCGTTTGCAGTATAGGAACAATAGCCGGCCTGCCAAGCTAAACACGAGCTGTTCTCCAAGTTATTGGCATTTTGCTTTTTGCCAAGGGTCTGGAGAGGAGGCGGGTAAGCAGCCATCAGCTCCGAGCTGCAGCTCGGAGCCGGGAAGGAAACCCCTTCCGATCATCCGGGCTGAGGCAGCATCAGCAGCTGTGGCTTTGTGCCCGTGCTCGGGGAAACTGAGGCACGGGCGCTTGGTTTGTATTCACTGGGTGCCCCCATGGGCACCTCCCCGCCCTGCCTTGCCCCAGCTGCCGAGCTCTCCCCCCCGGCACCGCGCCTGCTCCCCGCTCTGTTTAACGGGGAGGTAATTTCCCAGGGGTGCCTGAAGTTGCCTTAATGCGAGCTGTCAAAATGATGTACAGCTGTGCCGGGCCGCCTCGCCCCCCCTGCCTCCCCGGTGACGGGTTTGTCAAAGATCCTTCCCGAGATGCTGTTTTGACGGGGTGCTAATGGCTCCTTCCTCGTCAGGCACTCGCCATGTCCCCGAACGTGCCGAGGGGAAGCTGCTGCTTTCTGTGATAATTAAGAAAAATTATAATAACAGGTGTAAAGGGGAGCAGCTTGGGGTCAGTGCCGCTGGGTTTGTTGGCAGCTCGGTGATGCTCACAGCCTACAAAGACCAGAGGTAGCATCTCCTCCGTGGGTTGGGATAGAAGGTTTTTGGGAGCCTTTGGCATCATGGGTTGCACCTCCGAGGGTTTGCTGGTGGCATGGGGATGGGGCAGCCCCCAGAAATAGGGAGCTGGCCCAGCTCATCTTAATAAATGAGAGGTTAAAAATAAAAATCAATAAATACCAGATTATTGAGATGGGATTAATATCAATTTTAAACACCCCCCAACATCAATAATGACCCAGCGTAGCCTAATGAGATTGGGAGCCTCAGCAATCAAGGCAGAGGATTAGAGATGATCAGAATAAATCCCAAATGATGAGGGACGTTGCCAAAGTCTATCCTTGGAAGACCCCACTGGCATGGACCTGATCCTGGGGGATGCGTGGGGCTGACTTTGCTCGACCCCAAGGCTGGGTGATCTGACCTGGAGCGGGTTTGGGCACAGGCTGCAGCTCTCGGTGCCCGCTTGGGTGTTGGGGCCCAAAACTCTGCGACACCTCGCTTTAGCACACCACGCTCAAGTGCCACCTGTGTGGCAGCATCCTGCGGGTTCCCACCTGCACCACTGATGCCTCAGACTCCAAGCCTGGATCAGGACACTGGGACACTTGGAGACTGCCTAAAACCAGTTTGCCCGCAGGCCTTGGATAGCACCAACCATCTTCTCCCACAGCCACCCATGGCCTCCAGCTGTGCTCTCCCTTCCCAGTTCCCAGCTTAATCCCCATGCGTGTTTTTAATGCCTCTGCATGTCTCTAAGCTCCTCTATACCCAGAAGCCAAATGCTCCTTGTAGGATTCAGATGTCTCCCCTGTGGATTAGATGGGATGGCTGCAAATTCCTTGTAATTTGCTCACACGGGGTCTATTATCTGCTCCTGGGAGGCACGGGAGGAGGGGGCTCCGGGGTGGCCCCCCTCTGTTTCCCATCTGTGTAACGCTGGGCCAGGGGGGATTTTAGCCAGTGATCCCTTGTCGGGGCTGTGATTCAATTATTCCCCGCTGCAGCCTTGCTGGTGGCCACGGGGCAGCCCTGGAATTTGTTCCTCGAGTGGTGAGATGGAGGATGGCCCATCCCTGTGCCAGGCAGGGCTGGGCTGTGACCTCCCTGTTCTGTGCAGGGCAGGACCAGAGCATCCCCAGCCCACGCAGGGCTGGACCGTGGGCTCCTTGTCCCATTCAGAGCTGGACCAGAGCGTCCCCGTCCCACTCAGGGCTGCCCTGCTGAGCTCTCCCCCTTCCCATGTTAGCTGGTCCATCAGTTGCCCGTGCTGTTAAATATCACTGCTGCTTCACTCAGGTGCCCAGGATGCAGGCTGGATTTGCTGATTCAGGAGGTTCAGGGAAAATCCTTTCTTTTATGTTAAAGAGTGGGAGCTGGGCAGAAGCAGGGAAGGTTTTGGGAGGGAAGTCCTTTCCTGCCAGGGATTTCTGGCTGATCAGGGCTGTGTGCTCCAGGAGTTTGATCCCTGCTGTTGCTTGTCTCGTGTCCAGAGGCTGGAGAACAACTGAGTTGGTGCTTTCAGGCCCTCGAAGGTGTTTGCCCTCTCCTTATGGATGTAGGGATGGAGAGCATCGAGTGAGGGCATCCCTGTCCCTCCCACATCTCGCCACGCGTGGTGGCATCCCCCCCCACCCACCGAGGCTGCCGCCGCCTTCCCGGGGCGGGGAGCCCGGATTTGTCTTTCTAATGCCTCAGTCAATGGCATCGATTGGGCTGGAGCAAAGGATCGATCGTAATTTGGTCGGAGGGCCCCGGCGCCGGGTGCGAGAGGAGTAATTAGAGCAGCAGAGGCGGCGCGGGGCGGCTGCCGGGAGGTCGGGGCGGCCGCCGGAGCCCATCGCCCGGGGAGGGACGGACAGGAGGGGCGAGGGGCTCCTCCGGCAGCCGGGGTGCCCTTCCTGGCACCCAAACCCCCACCCCAGGCTGGCAGGAACAGGGGGGTTTGCCCTGCAAAGCGATGGATGCTGAAGCTGGGTGTTTTCCAAACGTGCTTTCCCTCCCCGCTGGAGCAGCCCCTGAGAGCACTTTTTTCCCCAAGCTGGGCAGAGGTTGGG
Organism: Dryoscopus gambensis; assembly: GCA_013389985.1. NCBI lineage: Eukaryota > Metazoa > Chordata > Aves > Passeriformes > Malaconotidae > Dryoscopus > Dryoscopus gambensis. Next base: position 67,088 of record WEIT01019474.1, on the reverse strand, counting down.
TGCTGGGAGGTGCCTGCAGGGGAGGGGACACCCTGCTCTCCCCAAGGAGAGAGCGATGGGGGATCCTGGCGGGAGCTGGGCCTTGCTGGAGGTGGGCAAAAATGGGAGAAATTTCGCTGCAGCGCAGGGGAGCGGCACCAGGGCCCTGAGCCGGGCTGCGGTGCTGAAGCTTTCCCGGCTCTCCCTTGCCCTCGCAGCCTGCAGCTCGCCGGCAAATCCCACCCACACGGCTGGAGCCTGCTGCTTTCCCCAGCCCTGCCTTCGCAGGGGGCTGCGGTGAAACAGACTTTCTCCTCTTCCCCAGCAAGAATTATGGACCATCTGGATTTCAGAGGCAGCTGCTTTAATTGGAAGCTGTTCCTTGCAGTGGGAAAGGAGGGGGCTCGAGCCTGACAGACACCCCCAGCTTTGTCCTCCTGTGCTGTCCGTGGGGGCGCCGGGGAACCCCATCCCAACCGGGCCCGGGGGATGTCTGCACACAGCTGGGCTCGGGAGCATCCCGGGGGTGCTTCCCAGAGTTGGGTGGGTGGAAAGGAAGGCAGGGGAGGATGTAAACTTGGGGAAAAGGTCAGGCGTGCTATAAATAAGTGGCGTCCGGGGAAAGAAATGTCAGTGTGCGGCAGCAGCGACACACCAGTGCCCGAGATGGGGAGGGAAATGTTGTTGTCTGGGGGATCAAATCCATGGGAATCGGGGCTGGGATGAGAGGGCAGGGGGCTCTCCCTGAATTTGGTGGGTCGAAGCGTGGCTGTGGTGCTGCCCAGGTGGTTGTTGGGGGTGCTCACGCAGCCGGGTGGGACTGGGGCACACATCAGCCACGAGTCTCCCAGGCTCCCAGCGCTTGGGAAGTTGTCCTGCTGGTGTCTGACAGGGAAAACAGGCTGGGGCTGAGGCTTTCCAGCTGCTCCGCTCCCAGGACAATCCTCAGTGAAGGCAGAGAGATGGGGGAGAGCTTTTCACGGCCCTCCTGCCCGAGCCGGGCGCCCGCGGGTCAGGAGGATGCTGCAGGAGTGGGCGAGCAGCCCGGAGCGGGGGTTATTTTTTGGGACGGGGGAGCAGCAGCAAAGCAAGGTGCTGTGCTACCCATGCCCACAGCCCGCTTCAGGGCATTCCCTGGAGCTGTGCCGGCCTTCCAGGGGAGCGAGGCGTGTTCCTGGGGACTGATTGCACATTTGTCCCCAAAGTGGTCTGACTCGCTGCCGAGTCATCTTCCCGCAGCCCTGTGAATGCAGGGCTGATTGCTGCCTGGCAGGGAGGGAGCCCGGGGAGAGGGAAGCTGACTGGGAGCCAAGCCCAGCTGCGGGAAGCGATGCCGACAGCCGCTGCTCCCGGGCCGGGCTGGCTCGCCGGGCTGGTTTCAGCGGCAGCTGAGCACTGGCCAACTCGTCTCGCTGGTTTGTGCCCGTCTCGATTGAAGGGATGGTTTGGGGAGCTGTGTGTCCCGGTGGTGCAGGACCCCCAGGAGAGCCCTGGGGGCTGTCACCTCTCCCTGTGTCCCCTGGGAGTGCCATGGCAGTAAAGGGTGACCTGGGGGGCCCCTGGACCTGCAGGCTGGTGCCACTGTGTTTGGGGCTTCTGGATGGGGATTTCCTCCCCATGGTCGGCTGCTCACTGCACCTTCATGCCCGGGTCTCTCCTGGTCCAGGGAGGCTGTGGGGAGGTTGCAGTGATGCTCTGAGCTTGGGGTGCTAAGCTGGGATCCTCCAAAGCCCCCTGCCCTGAGCACAGTGTCTCCTTCAGCCCCTCGCTGTGGCTGGAGGGCCACGGGGAAGGGCCAGAGCCTCTTTTCGCTGTGCCTGGCCTCCCGTGCAGGAGCAGACAGCTTGGAGGGCTGTGGCCTCGGGCAATCCTGTTACAGGTTGTCAGGCTGTTGTTCGCGGAAGGTGAGGATTTGCCCACCTGCTGCGGGGCAGGGAGCAGCCGGAGGGGGGCTGGGGCTGGAGGGACACGGGGGGCTCCCCGAGAGGTTGGACTCTGCTTCCCCCACCCGTGATGGACCCCGGTTTTGGGGTATACCTGGTATGGCCATGGGAAAAGTGATCCAGCAAGGGATGGTCTCTGGCTGTTGGGTCCTCAGGGGCCACCTCGAGCCCCCCACTCAAGAGGATCACTTTGAGGGAGGAGAAGAGCAGTGACTGGTGCAGCCTGGGCAGGGAGGTGCGAGGCTGCAGACCCTGCAGCCATCATCTTCTCCCCTTGAACAAAGGCGGCTCTGAGCCTCCCCTGCCTCTTGGCACTGCACAAGAGATCCCTTCTCTCCGGCAGCAAAAGCCTTTCCCAAGCCCGGCCCCCCTCCTCGGGAGAGCTGCCATGCTCTTCACTGCCCTCGGCCAGCCCAGCCTGGCACCTGCCTGCCCGTCCCCTTCTGGGCTGCTCTGGGGTGCAGCCGTGGAGGGGACCCCGACAGGCTCGTCCCCTGCTGCAGCAGGGCCAGCACGTGTCGGGGCGATTTTGGGGATTGGATTGCAGAGGGTCCCGCGTCCCGGTGCTCCCCGCGTCCCGGTGCTCCCCGCATCCCGGCACTCCCCGCATGCCAGTGCTCCCCGCATCCCGGGGCTCCCCGCCCGGCACCAACGAGGCTCCCGGAGGAGCAGGGCTCGGGGATGTGCTGTGTGCACGGGGTGACAAGCAGCCCCCCCAGTTCGGGTGGGACTGGGCTGGGGTGGGCTCCGGCCGCGGACACCGGGGAGCCCGGCACGGCAGCAGCAGAGAACACGGAAAGGAGAAGAGCTCCTGCGCCGGTAATTACGGGCGAGGTTGATGCCACATGAGCCGGGGACGTCAGCAGAGTGTGTCAGAGCTGATGACACGCTGCATGTGCAGGGGCTGGAAGGGATGCCAGGGCGAGAGGTTGGAGCACCGGGGCACGGCGTGAGCCAGCCTGGCCGCCCGACCTTCACCGAGCCACCTCTCCTCCCCAGCCTGCCAGGGCGCCTCTGAGGCGGCCCAGCCTTGTCCCGCTCCCTCCGGCAGCTCAGCTGTCCGGCGTGGCAGCATCCCCGTGCCTCAGTTTCCCCCCGTGCAGGGAGCTGAGCAGCCGCCACGGCTCGGTGCCCGCCCCAGCAGGGAGAGCGGCACGCTCCTGGCTTTCCGGGGATGTTCTCGGGGAAGCCAAGGCAGAGTGTGGTTACTCATGGCGATGACAGTGCCGATGACAAGTGCCGCAGCCCCCAGCAGCACGTGCTGTGCCTGTGCTCCCGCGCAGGGAGGTGTGTTCCCGGTGCCAGAGAGCCCCAGTGAGTAATGGGGTGGGCGGCAGTGCTGGGGTGCCGTGGGGGGTGGGAGCGGCAGTGTAAGTGCTGCCGGGCTGGAGGGGGCTGCAGGGAACGCTCTGTCACCCTTTTGGGATGCAGGGCCGACCCCCACCAGCCCCAGGAGTGCTGGGAGGGACGTGTCCCACTGTGGGGCAGTAGGGTGGGGGGCTACAGCAGCAGTGTGGGTGTTGTGGTGCGATTTCTGCACCCTTCCTGGAGACGGCTTAGTCCGCGGGAAGAATCAGGAAAGACTCATCTTGTGGATGTTTCAGCTGGTCTTTAATGGCGTCCGCACGGTGGGGAATCAGCACACACACTGACCAAGTCATGAGACAATTCCCAAGTTCCCCTCGCAGGGGGACACAAAGCCACCAACCAAATGCAGACCTGGGCTCCATGTGACCGGGGCAGATGCAGGAGCAGGGAGACCCCGTCCCAGATCCCAAATCCACCCGAGCATCCCCCCCTCCTCCCAGGGGAACGGGGGGAGGGTCCCACGGCAATTCCCGGTTTTGTTTTTATTAAGAAGACTTTTCTCAAGGGTTCCAAAATCTAACATTTGAAACCGCAGAATAAACACAGAATAACACAAATAATTTCAAAAGAATACAGGTTACTTTCCTGCCCCCGAGTCCCAATATACACTTGGAGGGGAAACTGAGGCAGGAGAGGGTTTCTGCATGTGGGGACAGCCTGCCCTGCGTGAAGGGTGAGGAGGGTCCCTGGGGAGCTCAGCAGTGACCTGCTGCCTCTTGCTTGCGGGAGCGAACACCAGGTCGTGGTGGCTGCCGTGGGTCTGGGGATGCCACCACCCCCCGGCTGCATCTGCCCCAGCCAATATCCAACGGAGCAGCGCAACAAGGCTTCCCCTGGCTGGTGTTGGGACAGGGATGCTCCTCGCCTTGGAAAGACATATTTTGGCTGGAGAAGCAGGTGATGAGATAAGGATGGGGTATCGCGTTACCACAGTCGGATCTTTCTTTGAGGTTAACAAGACAAGACAGACAATCGCTGCTGCTTGATCCAGGGAGTGCTGTGTGAGTGAGTCTATTAGTGGGCTGATGAGTAATTAGCTCCGTTGGAGACCTGCTAACGGGAGGAGAAAGTTGTTACCGTGACTCAACTGACCCCTCTTCACACAAGTTCAGTGTGTCTTTTCTGAAATACCACAGGTGGATAATTCCACGACTTGGATGTGCAGCCAGGAAGGCATGGCAGGATATTCCCTCTTGTTTGCCAGCTGGAGTCACGCGTCGGTGATGAGCCACCGGCGAGGGGAGAGGGGACGAGGAGGGAACGAGCCTAACCCCAGCTGGGCGTTGAGTCGAGCCCATCTGCCTGCTCGTCCTTTGAGGGGGCTTGTTTTGGTGTTTCCAAAGAGCAGGCTCGCAATGCACGCAGCGACGCTGCAGGCTGGCTCAGCACTTCCATGCTCGGCTCCCGAGTTCTCAGTGCTCCTGCGGGGCCCTGCCCTGCTGCTCTTCCCCGCTGAGGTGGCAGGGATGGGGTGGGCTCTCCTGGTCCCCGCGCAGAGAGGGGAGGAGGTGACAGCTGGGCCATGTGGGATGCTGTGAGACACCAAGTCCCACTTTCGGAATGTGGGCCGTTCCCTCCGAAGTACAGGAGGCAGCTCTCCCGGGAGATCAGGTGTTGTGAGACTCGTGACTCCACCATGCAAATGTTGGAGGCTGTGAATAATCATGTACTTGTGCAGGGAGACTCAGCCCCGCGTGGGCTGGAGCATCCCTCGGCCAGGTGGGAAGCAGCTGGGTCCAGATTCCCGCTTTCCTGGACTGGTCACCAGCAGTGAGGAGTCAGAGGGAGACAGGCAGTAATCCATACCCTGGCAAGTCCCGTTTTCAGGTCAGCCCCTCTCCAGTGTCGAGTATTTTTGCTGCCCCATATGAAGTCTGATCCAGAACCTTGCTGCTGCAGGTGCTGGAATTCCCTGAGTTTCCAGCCTGAGTTGTAGCTCATTCTCACTCTTCTTGTGCCACTTCTCAACCCAAAACCTCTGTCCCTGATCCTGAGAGCCAAGCCCCAGGGAGACGGCAGCAGGGCTCAGCCAGGGCTGCGTCTCTCCCGGATGAATGTGTGTGGTGGAGAGAGCTGCATCCCCCAGGTCTCTGGTGCTAATCTGAGAACTCCTGCCTCATCTGTCAGAGCAGTTTTCTTTAAAAAAGCAACGACATTTTTATCCCTCTTGTTAGGCAGAGAGGTGAATTTATCACCGGGCAGTTGTCAGTGACTCAGCTGGGCATGGTGGGCTCTGCTGGCCGTGGCTGTGGGGAGGGCAAGGGCATCCCTGGCTCGGCAGCACAACACACGGGTACGGCCCGGGCCAGCAGAACGCTGCTGCCAGAGCTGCTCCAGCCGGGAATGGGAAGGGCTCGCCCGTGGGGCAGGAAGGTGCCGACTCCAGGGTGAGCTGCATCCCGTGGGAACTGCGGTGCTGCGCCCTGCTGCAGAGGTGGGGACAAGACCCTTGTGCGGGTCTGGGGGCCGTGCGGCTGATTTGGTTCCAGCTCATCCCCTGGCAGCTCCTGTCTTGGCATGGGGGGCTGCCCGCCTGCCTCCCACGTGCTGGGCAGGAGGTGCCAGGGACCGGGCTGCTCCTCGCCTTGCCACTGCTTCCTTCGCCCGCTGCCGGCTCTGCCACCACAGACTGACATGCAAGTACAAGGAGTGCCCTGCTCATGTAAATAAACCCAGCTATAAATAGAGAGGGAGAGAAGTGTGAAAACAGTGGGGAATGGATTTCATGAAACCAGCAAATTAGTCTGGAGAAACAAGGGTGTGAACTGACAGCCATGCTGCAACCCAAGCCCATATTTCCAGTTTCTTGAGCGATGTTGGTGGGGCCCCCGTGCTGGGCTCGGCTTGGGGGTGCACACACTGGGATCAGGGCCGGGTGCCCCCATCCACCATGGGCTCCTGATGCCTCCTGGGCTGGGCTGTGTTACCACACAGCCATCAATGCCCTTAATTATTTTTTTTCCCCTCTTTGAAATTGCGGCAAAACCCCAGGTAAAGACATGGAGATGATCTGACTGGTGACATGGACTCCAGCTAGACCAGAACACATCGTCTCCGTCTGGCTGGGCGAGGGCAGATGGAGCTCTGCCAGCCTTGGGCTGGCTGCTCTGCAGGCGGTGAGTGATGGCTGGGATTTTTTGGGTGCTTTGAAGGTGGCAGGACCGGCGTGGGGAGGGTGCTGGCCAAGGGGCTCTGCCCTCCCGGCCACTCCAAACCAGACTTTCAGGAAGCAGGAGAGCAGCTCGGAGAGGAGAACTGCCCCAGCAGAAGGGTCAGCCTCGGCTGTGCCAACCCCCCGTGCAGATCTGCAAGCTTTCACTTCAGGCCTCAGCACTAGGAGCTGAGTCAGGCTTTCCAGAGGTCTTGGAATTTGCTAGGGAAGCAAACTGTCCGGAAGCTCGCGTGAGCCGGGGCTGGGCTGGGGGATGCTCTCGCCTCCTGCCCAGGGCCGTGCCAACATCTGATCCTCCGGGAATGTAATTCCGGGCACAAGGTGTGGGATGTTTCTCCAACTCCCACATCCTCTGCGAGAGCTGGGGGTTTTTTTGCTTCTTTCCTGAACGTGCATGGGAAGAGGTGGGAAGCCCAGCAGCTGCTCAGGCCTCTTCCCAGATACTCTCCCAATGGGCGAGGGGAAGACACTGAGTGCTGGGGACAAAATGTTGCGTGCCCCTCTCCGTGCGAGCCCGTCCCCTCCTGGGCTGGCTGTCATCTAGCAGAAGTTCAGTGGCCCGTTTTCCATGGCTGGCACGCTCGTGGAGGAGCCAGCCCGGCTGTTTGCCCATCTGGCATCGCCAGCTCTTTGCAGGGAGGATGGGTGGGCTGAGACGGGGGAGCACAGGGGCGCTTCCTGCTTTCTGCCCATTTTCCATTGAAATGCACCCCAGTTCTCTCTTGCCAAGTGGGCTGTGCCCAGCAGGGGACAAAGGGTGACATGGAGCTGTCACAGAGAGCAAGTGGTGTGCAGCAGGAGCAGGGGAGGCGGCACAGGTGGTGCAAAGTGGCGGGAGGAGGTGTTCCAGCTGGTGCTAGAGGTGACAGTGGCACTGAGCCGGTGCCAGGTGAGTGTGACACCGAACTGCAGCGGTGGCANCTCTCCCGGATGAATGTGTGTGGTGGAGAGAGCTGCATCCCCCAGGTCTCTGGTGCTAATCTGAGAACTCCTGCCTCATCTGTCAGAGCAGTTTTCTTTAAAAAAGCAACGACATTTTTATCCCTCTTGTTAGGCAGAGAGGTGAATTTATCACCGGGCAGTTGTCAGTGACTCAGCTGGGCATGGTGGGCTCTGCTGGCCGTGGCTGTGGGGAGGGCAAGGGCATCCCTGGCTCGGCAGCACAACACACGGGTACGGCCCGGGCCAGCAGAACGCTGCTGCCAGAGCTGCTCCAGCCGGGAATGGGAAGGGCTCGCCCGTGGGGCAGGAAGGTGCCGACTCCAGGGTGAGCTGCATCCCGTGGGAACTGCGGTGCTGCGCCCTGCTGCAGAGGTGGGGACAAGACCCTTGTGCGGGTCTGGGGGCCGTGCGGCTGATTTGGTTCCAGCTCATCCCCTGGCAGCTCCTGTCTTGGCATGGGGGGCTGCCCGCCTGCCTCCCACGTGCTGGGCAGGAGGTGCCAGGGACCGGGCTGCTCCTCGCCTTGCCACTGCTTCCTTCGCCCGCTGCCGGCTCTGCCACCACAGACTGACATGCAAGTACAAGGAGTGCCCTGCTCATGTAAATAAACCCAGCTATAAATAGAGAGGGAGAGAAGTGTGAAAACAGTGGGGAATGGATTTCATGAAACCAGCAAATTAGTCTGGAGAAACAAGGGTGTGAGCTGACAGCCATGCTGCAACCCGAGCCCATATTTCCAGTTTCTTGAGCGATGTTGGTGGGGCCCCTGTGCTGGGCTCGGCTTGGGGGTGCACACACTGGGATCAGGGCCGGGTGCCCCCATCCACCATGGGCTCCTGATGCCTCCTGGGCTGGGCTGTGTTACCACACAGCCATCAATGCCCTGAATTATTTTTTTTTCCCTCTTTGAAATTGTGGCAAAACCCCAGGTAAAGACATGGAGATGATCTGACTGGTGACATGGACTCCAGCTAGACCAGAACACATCGTCTCTGTCTGGCTGGGCGAGGGCAGATGGAGCTCTGCCAGCCTTGGGCTGGCTGCTCTGCAGGCGGTGAGTGATGGCTGGGATTTTTTGGGTGCTTTGAAGGTGGCAGGACCGGCGTGGGGAGGGTGCTGGCCAAGGGGCTCTGCCCTCCCGGCCACTCCAAACCAGACTTTCAGGAAGCAGGAGAGCAGCTCGGAGAGGAGAACTGCCCCAGCAGAAGGGTCAGCCTCGGCTGTGCCAACCCCCCATGCAGATCTGCAAGCTTTCACTTCAGGCCTCAGCACTAGGAGCTGAGTCAGGCTTTCCAGAGGTCTTGGAATTTGCTAGGGAAGCAAACTGTCCGGAAGCTCGCGTGAGCCGGGGCTGGGCTGGGGGATGCTCTCGCCTCCTGCCCAGGGCCGTGCCAACATCTGATCCTCCGGGAATGTAATTCCGGGCACAAGGTGTGGGATGTTTCTCCAACTCCCACATCCTCTGCGAGAGCTGGGGGTTTTTTTGCTTCTTTCCTGAACGTGCATGGGAAGAGGTGGGAAGCCCAGCAGCTGCTCAGGCCTCTTCCCAGATACTCTCCCAATGGGCGAGGGGAAGACACTGAGTGCTGGGGACAAAATGTTGCGTGCCCCTCTCCGTGCGAGCCCGTCCCCTCCTGGGCTGGCTGTCATCTAGCAGAAGTTCAGTGGCCCGTTTTCCATGGCTGGCACGCTCGTGGAGGAGCCAGCCCGGCTGTTTGCCCATCTGGCATCGCCAGCTCTTTGCAGGGAGGATGGGTGGGCTGAGACGGGGGAGCACAGGGGCGCTTCCTGCTTTCTGCCCATTTTCGATTGAAATGCACCCCGGTTCTCTCTTGCCAAGTGGGCTGTGCCCAGCAGGGGACAAAGGGTGACATGGAGCTGTCACAGAGAGCAAGTGGTGTGCAGCAGGAGCAGGGGAGGCGGCACAGGTGGTGCAAAGTGGCGGGAGGAGGTGTTCCAGCTGGTGCTAGAGGTGACAGTGGCACTGAGCCGGTGCCAGGTGAGTGTGACACCGAACTGCAGCGGTGGCAGAGAGGTGACCGAGCAGTGCAGGGTCCTGGCAGAGGGGACAGCACGCTGGTGCAGGGGGCAGGTGACATGTCTGTCCCAGGCTGGTGGGGCAACGACCCCGGACCTCTGCCAGGGCACAGCTGGTGGCAGCTGTGTTACCCTGAGCTGCTGTGCGGTACAAGGCTGCAGTGGCACCGAGCAGCTGGCAGGGAGGTGACCCTGAGGTGGCGCAGGGTGGCAGGGACAGATGGCACAGCTGATGTGGCGCTGGTGCAGGGGGCAGGTGGCTCAGCCCGTGGCAGGGAGGTGACCCTGCCCAGTCCCAAACTGTCACTGGCGTGTCAGAGAAGTGCTGTGTGGCAGCAGGGGCGGGTGGCAGAGCTGGGGCCAGGGGAGGTGACGCTGCATCCGGGGAGGGGGCACATCTGGGGACAGCGAGGTGATGCTGAGCTGGTGTGGGGGGCACACGTGGAGACAGGGAGGTGACACTAAGGTAGTGCAGGGGCACACCTGCGGACAGGAAAGTAGTGCTGAGCTGGCGCAGAGGATGCATCTGGGGACAGGGAGTGACAGTGAGCCGGGAAGTGATGCTGAGCTGGAGTCGGGGACACATCTGGAGACAGGAAGGTGATGCTACATCGAGGCAGGGACACATCTGGGCACAGGGAGGTGACACTGAGCTGGTGCAGGGGCACACCTGTGGATGGGGAGGTGGCACTGAGCCAGTGCAGGGGCACATCTGGACACAGGGAGGTGACACGGTACCAGTGTAGGGGCCCACCTGGGGGTGGGCAGGTGACACTGATCCGGGGAGGTGACACATCTGGGGACAGGGAGGTGGCACTGAGCTGGTGCAGGGGCCCATCTACGGACGAGGAGGCGGCACTGAGCCAGTGCAGGGGCACATCTGGACACAGAGGTGACATGGTACCAAGTGTAGGGGCCCATCTGAGGGTGGGGAGGTGACACATCTGGGGACAGGGAGGTGGCACTGAGCTGGTGCAGGGGCCCATCTACGGACGAGGAGGTGGCACTGATCCGGTGCGGTGACACATCTGGGCACAGGGTGGGGTGACACCGAGTAGGTGCGGTGACACATCTGGACACGGGGAGCCGGCACCGAGCCGGCGCGGGGGATACCCCTGGACGCACGGAGGTGACACCGTACCGCTTGTAGGGGCCCATCTGAGGGT
>WEIT01019474.1:10179-50073 GCA_013389985.1 Dryoscopus gambensis | reverse complement strand
TGTCCCCGATCGGCGCGGGAGCACCGCGGGCAGGGAGGGGGATCCAGCCCCGCAGCGCAGCCCCCCTCACCCCCCGGATGGGCGCAGCGGGGTCAGGACGGGTTCTCACAGCTCGGTGCCGGGGCGGCAGGGGAGGGCTGACACCGTCCCTGCTGACAGGGTGCGAACGGGAGCTGATCGGCGATGCAGCGCTAACGAGGGATGGAAAGGTGCAAGAGTGTTGTCGAGGCGGTGCAGNGGGTGTGCAATGCAGCATCTGCTCCTTGCAGGCGGCCCGCAGCTCTGCACCCCGGCCTCGCCAGCCCTCCCGGTTAAACAGCCGCCCGTGCCCGGTTTGCCGGTGGCCTGGGGGCTGAGGACGCTTGCGTGACCATCAGCCTTGTGCGGGCCGTGGCCGGCTCTGGCCGCTGTCCTTCCCGCGGGGACGCTCGGCCGGTGGGCCCGTGGGGTGGCACATCGCGGGCCTCTCGCCGGTACGCGCTTGTGCCAGAGCCAAAAATAGCCGGTGATGCTCGGTGATGCTCGGCTCCCGCGGCGGGGAAGCGGTGATGTCACTCGCCGCCAATCACCGGCAGCCCCGAGGAGCAGCGCGGAGGAGTGGGAACGTGCTTCCCCGAGCATCCCTCCCCGAGCATCCCCCCCGGAACAGCCAGCGGCCGCGTGTGCCAGGAAAACGGGGGAACCTTCCTTGATGGGGAGGGCGATGTGGGTCTAAACCCAGTTTTGGGCACCCCCTGTTTGGCTTCCCCCCGGCCCTGGGTTTCCCTCTCTCTCCCTCTCTGAACGCCGTGCTGAGGATGCAGCTTTGCTGCTGCTGGCAGAGCAGGATGACGCCAGGCTGCAGCGAGCAGGGCGGCACAGCCGGGGTGGAGCAGCCTCGCAGCTGAGACCAAAGTCCCCTGTAATTACCCAGGCGGGAGGAGCAGGGCGACAGACCCGACGCGCAGGTCGCAGACGGGTTTCAGGCTTGGGGCTCGCGGGGATGCCCGAGGACATGTGGGCTTGGCTGGAGCATCGAGGCTCCGGGGGCCCAGCCCGCCCTGGCACCGGCGGGAGAGCTGGATCCGTGGGCTGGCACGGCAGAGCCGTGGTCAGTGGTCCCTGCACGCTCGGTCCCGCTCGCTGGAGGATGCGGGGGCACAAGCTGAAAGCAGCCTTTTCCCTGCCACAGGGATACAGCGTAGCCCAGATGGTGCAGCTCGGTGGGGAGCAGTGCTAGGCATGCTCTGAGCCCCTCTGTGCTGAGAGCAGGGGTTCACAAAACCCCTGTAGGGTCGCTGGGCATCACCCTTGCCCCAGTGCAGAGGTTGGGAAGCTGTCCTGGAGCGTTGGGGTGCCGCTGGCCACTGTCCTGACTCCTGTGGTAGCTCAGGGTGGCCTTGGAGCTGAATGTAAGGGCTTGGGACCCCCTGTTGTTTTTGGGGCAAGGGAGGCCCCAAAGGGGCTGCCCTTGCTGGAGACAGGTGGCTGGGGACAGGCATTGCTTCTGCTGTGGCTCTTCCTGGGTCCTGGTTTGGTGCTGGGGACCAGCAGTGGGATCAGCCACGGATTCTTCCTTCGCCCCCTCGCAGGTGCCCTCGGCTCGAGGGAGGAGCCCGAGTTTGTGACCGCTCGCGCTGGCGAGAGCGTGATCCTGGGATGCGACGTGATCCACCCGCTCACGGGACAGCCCCCTCCCTATGTCGTGGAGTGGTTCAAGTTCGGTGTCCCCATCCCCATCTTCATCAAGTTTGGGTTTTACCCTCCCCATGTCGACCCAGAGTATGCCGGTGAGTCCTGGGGGCGCGGGGGGACGAGGGGAGGGTGCCAGGCCCCGGCTGCGGCACGGCCCGGGATGCGCAGCTCCGCTCCATCCGCTCCTCTGTCGGAAACCACGCGGGCTCTGCCTCTCCTTGCTCGCTTTCCACCCAGTTGGTTTTAATTAAGCAGCAGCGTTAGGAAGCCAGCTGGGCTGCGTGGGACGGGAGCAAGCGAGGCAGAGAAACCCAGGGTGATGCGTGGTGGCGGTGGCTGCTGCTGCCGCCGCTGTGCCCCGGAGCAGCTGTGAGCCCGGGGAGGGGTGCTGGGGGGATGGTGGGGATGGAGCCAGGGCCACGTGCTGGGCGGAGGTGACAGGTTGGAGCTGCAGAACTCATGTGGCTGCTCGCCAGCATGCTGCCTGTGACACGTGGCCGGTGTCCTCTGGTGGGATCTGTGAGCTGGAAACCAGCCCTGAGGAGGTTGGTGTGGCAGGACAGACCCACTGTGGTAACCCTTTCCCTGTGGAATGCTGTCCTGGAGATCTTCCCTGCGTCTTACGGGGCTCTCTGCCCAAACTGCTCTCTGAGGAATGCTGCAGCAGGGAGGATGCACCAGCTGAGCCCTGCCAAACTCGGCTCAGGGATGGGTGATGCCACAGCCCCGTGGCCACTGTACCAGGGTGGAGGTTTGGGCTGCTTTGCTCCTGACCCAGGTTTTGGGGCTGTGCACAGCGTCAGCTCAGGGCCGCCCTGCTCTCTGGGAGTCTCCCAGGCAGGGAAAAGCTTTGGGGCACGCCCGTGTGCCGGCTGTGCCACGGCCAGCCCCTGGCTGGGAGCAGAAGGCCGGTGTCGCCGCGGGCAGACGCCACTCGAGGCACCTTGCCTGGCATTGGCAGCTTGGCTCTGCCGTCCCCAGACGGGCGTGTGTGTCACCGGCCTGGCACCGCCGGCCTGGCACCACCAGCTGCAATCGTCCGTGAGGCTCAGCCAGCCCCAAACTGGGACAGTGCCCGCACGGGGATGGGGTGTCCCCTGCGGTCATGTCCGAGGGGCTGCTCCCGTTTGGGATGGGGTGTCCCTGCAGTGATGCTCCAGGGCTGTGGTGATCTCCAAGGGGCTGCTCTGGTGTCAGGATGGGGTGTCCCCTGTGGTGATCTCCAAGAGGGTGCTCCAGTTTGGGATGGGGTGTCCCTGCAGTGATCTCCGAGGGGCTTCTCCAGTTTGGGATGGGGTGTCCCTTCAGTGATGCTCCAGGGCTGCTCCCGTTTGGGATGGGGTGTCCTTGCAGTGATGCTCCAGGGCTGCTCCAGTGTTGGGGACATGGTGCCAACGCTGCCCTCTCCCACAGGCCGGGCCAGCCTGCACGACAAAGCCTCCCTGCGCATTGAGCAGGTGCGCTCCGAGGACCAGGGCTGGTACGAGTGCAAAGTGCTCATGCTGGACCAGCAGTACGACACCTTCCACAACGGCAGCTGGGTCCACCTCACGGTCAATGGTGAGCGGGGCGGGGGCTGCGGCATCCGCGCGGCGCCAAAATGGGATTTCTGGTGGATGCTGCATGTCTGGTGGACACTGGGCCTCAAGCCATCTGGGCTGGCTGCTCCAGCCAGGGCGTGACTTCAAAAGGGACAAAGTTTTATTAGGGATTCCTCAGTTTAATTACGTGGAGCTTGTTTAAAGGAGAGACATCAAGAACTGGGGCGGGGAACGAATCTCCTCTCAACAAACAGATCAGAAAATCAAATCTTTGTTTTCTTGAAATTCAGATTTACTCAAATTACTTTTCCATTTTATTAAGGCTGTATATTAAACTAATTAGCAAATTGTCATTCTCCGCATCAGGAGAGAGAGCTTTATTTTTAGCCCAGCAGCAGGGCTGTGCCTCTCCTGCTGCAGTGGGGTGGCTGGAGAGATGCGGGCACTGGCAGCTCCTTGCTGGTCCTGCCTTAACCTTGAGCAATTAATTTAACCTTTGGGGGGGATGGCTGTGGTGTGGCACAGAGCAGAGCCACCTAATTGAGCCCAATTAGTGAGCGGGAGCTTTGCAAGCGGGGCCGAGCAGGCCACCAGCCCCATCCCTGCCTGCCGCTTCCTGCTTTCCCCCTGCCTGCTAATGAGCTCCGAGGGCTTGGGGAGGAGGGCAGGAGGAGGAGGGAGGAGGAGGATGGTGGTGCCTGGCTCACCTCCGCCACGTGCACGGATGCTGCAAACCGCCAGCCAGAGGGGCTGGAAATGGCCCCAGATGCCCTGTCCCTCCCCTTGGCAAAATGGGCCAGTTTTGGGGTTTTATGCAGCACGGGGCGTGCAGGGGCTTAATAACAATATAATAACCATAATCCTCCCAGCCCGAGGAATTGCTTTCAGGGTGAGGGCTGTGGCTTTCCCCCAGCGCATTACAACGCCTAATTTTCTTAGGGGGAAAATAAAAATCATTTGGGGAGAGACAAAATATAATTCCTTTTTTTTTTTTTTTCCCCCCCAAGCAGATTAAATTGCCAACCTGTCTTCCTCTAAAGTGGGCTTTAACAACCGCGGGTAATTAGGGGCGGGCTGTAATCCTGCCAGCCTCTTTCATCAGGAAGGAGCCTTTCGATCTGCACTGCGGTGTTTTCCCATGTTTTGACAATAGCGAGTTAATGTGCAGCGGGGTGGGGGGAGGACGTGGTGCCGGTGGGGAGGGGGCAGGGCTGGGGTGCCATGCGGCACCTCTCGGTCGGTGTCCCCAGGGACACCCCTGTCCCCGCAGCCCTGTTCGCCTTTGGGGTGGTCCCAGCCCCGCCGTGGGGACGTGCAGAGCGTCCCCCGTGTGCGGGCAGCAGCCTCCCCTCTGTCCCCGTGCGCCCCCGGCCCCACAGAGGCCACGGGTGAGCCCGGGGGTCACGGCGGTGTCCTGTGCCCCCAGCTCCCCCCACGTTCACCGAGACCCCGCCGCAGTACGTAGAGGCGAAGGAGGGCAGCAGCGTCACCCTGACCTGCATGGCGTTCGGGAACCCCAAGCCCATCGTCACCTGGCTCAGAGAGGGAGACCTTCTGGGTCCCAATGGCAAGTACCAGGTAGGTGGGGGAGGGCTGCCGTGGGGGCTCCTGGGCTGGGAGCTGGCGGGGACGGTGCTGACAGGACCGCGGTGGCGGCAGCTCCGCCGTGCCTGGAGCCAGCCGTGCTTTCTCAGCACTTCTCCCTGGTGAGATGCCCATTTCCCCCACCCCATCCCTGCTGAGCAGCAGTCTGTAGCGCTGCCAGCCCTTGGGTGCAGGCTGAGGCTCCCCAAGTGCTTGGGACAGCCCCGCTCCTGCACCCGACCTGCTCCCTGCGGACTCAGCCCGGGGGCCAAGAGCCTGGGGATGGGGTGGGGGCTGCAGCCTGGGGTTGTGTCCCCCCGGGCAGGGATGGCTGCAGCAGGGCCGGGGCAGGGGAGCGTTGAGCAGGGAGGATTTCCCCTCCTCCCCTCCCCTTCAGGACCCTTTTTGCATCCCAGAGGCTCCCAGGCAGAGATTCCCCCCTGAGCTGTAATTGGTAAATCAGGCATTGGAATCAGCGCAGGCACTAATGAGAGTAATTAGGAATCATTTGTTACTAATTGAAATAGAAGGATGAGGCAGAATGGGGTGGGGGGGAAGCCTGGCTGGGAGGCCTCCCTGTGCTTGGGGGTGCTGCCACCCCAAGGGTGACAGTCCCTTGTCCACCCTTCTGCTGTGTCCCCAGGGGGAATCCATCCACTTCTCTTCCAGCTGAGAGCTGGCCCCACAGGGAGGACGGTGGCCAAGCTGGGGTCCCTCCCTCATCCCCCAGCGATGGAGCAGGTCCTCGGGGGGCAGGGAATGCTCCAGCAAGGCTCCTTGTGAAGCTCCAATGGTGCCGGGGCGCTTGGCAGGAGCGGCTTGGAGCCTGCTGCCTGCCAGTCACTTCTGGGAGATGAATGCGCTGGGACGGTTATTTATTTATTTTACGATTTTTTTTTTCCCTTCCCCTTGGCGTCGAGCACAACCGCGTGTGTTGGTTTATTAATATCCCGAGTCTTGCAGAGCGGGGAAACCCGTCTCTCATCCGGCCCTAAAAGCGCCGGCAGCTCTCCGCCGTGGGAGGCGGGGAGGGTCTTCCCCCAACCCCCCGGGAGTCCCTGCCCACGCTCCAGGGTCTTCCCTTGTTCCCAGGTGAGCGACGGGAGCCTCACGGTGCTCTCGATCAGCCGGGAGGACAGAGGTGCCTACACCTGCCGGGCCTACAGCATCCAGGGCGAGGCCGTGCACACCACACGCCTGCTCGTCCAAGGTGAGACCTTCCAGCTGCTCAGCATCCCCCGGGAGGCCGGGATGGGGGGATCTCCACAGGGCTGTGGTGCCACCCCGGAGTGACCCCCACAGCCTCTGGGCCTGGCATGGTGCTGGCTGCCCCGTGGCTCCGCATCCGGTTTGTAGGAGGGAGGAATCCACTTAATTGGGGCACGGCGGTGGCCGTGCTGATGAGCAGCCAGGCCCTGATGGCAGCTCGGTTTTGTTTGGGAAGCGGGGAAAAGATTGAGGCTGTCATGAAGCGCCTCGTCAGACAGCGGTGATGCATGACAGGCCTCCTGCTCCTTGCTCCCTCTCTTATTAAATAAATCTTTAATTAGGTCAACAGCTACCGGCAGAGAGAGGAGCACGGGGTGTCCTCTGCTCTGCTTCTGTGGCAGTGGCGAGCTGCTGGCTCCTGGCAGTTTGCTGTGTTCCCCCTGGATTTTTCTTGTGGGTGATACTGTCCTGGAGGAGGGCTGGGGATGCAGGGAGGCATGTCCTTGTGTGCCCTGGGAGAAGCACCATGGGCGTGGATCCCCTCCTCAAAGCTGCAGAGATTAGGGAAAGGGCTGGGAATAGCAGGCTCACTGTGGTTCTCAGTCAGCCCAGAGATCAGGGAAAGGGCTGGGAATAAGAGGGTCACTGTGGTTCTCAGAGGATTGGGGCCAGCCCTGCCCCGGAGCCCTCCAGCAGCTCCCAGCCAAAACCCTGTGATGGAGCTGAGCCTAAGCAGTGGGGACACCTGTAGTGGTGGGAGTGACACTTTCCTCTTTTGCCCCCCAGGACCTCCCTTTATCGTTTCCCCTCCGGAGAACATCACAGTCAACATCTCCCAGGATGCGCTGTTCACCTGCCAGGCCGAGGCGTACCCCGGGAACCTCACCTACCTGTGGTACTGGGAGGAGGAGAACGTCTACTTCAAGAAGTGAGTTTGTAGCTGGCAGGGCAGTGTGTCCTCCTGCTGCTGCTGCCCCTGGGTTGTGCTGGGAGCTGGGATTGTGTTGGGCACTGCCCTGGCTCTCCCCGTGATCCTCCTCTCCTCTTCTCTCGCAGCGACTTGAAGCTGAGGGTGCGGATCCTGATCGACGGGACGCTGATTATTTTCCGTGTCAAGCCGGAGGATGCTGGAAAATACACCTGTATCCCCAGCAACAGCCTGGGCCGCTCGCCATCAGCCTCTGCCTACCTGACAGTGCAGTGTGAGTGCGGGGATGGGGCTGGGATTGCTAACACGTGGCTCCGAGGCAGCCCCAGAGGCTCTGGTGTCCTGGTCTGACACGGGAAGAATCAGGCTGATGTGACAGCAGCCTTTGCATGAGCACAGAATCATCCTCGGCACAAACGCTTGCGAGCGTCCCACACGGGCGTGCGGAAAGCGAATGGTCTGAGCATCCTGAGTGGTGCTGCTCGGCTGGGACCCGTGTCCACCTTTGCTGCAAGGGTTTTTTAATGAGGTGAGCATCATCCCGTGGCTGCTCCCTCACTGTCCTCACCCCGCTGGGAGGCCCCAGGTCAGGGCTCTCAGTGCCGACGTGTATTTTTTGGTGCGCATTACGGGGGCTCGTTCCTGTGGCGCGGCCGTTCCGCGAGCTCCGGAGCCCGGCGTGCCACATTTTTCAGGCGGTAAGTGATCTAAACAAGCGGGGGAGAAAGGGCTGCAGCAGGAGCGTTGCTTCCCACGCTCGTTCTCCCGGAATCCCCGGGCGGTAATGGGTAGTGTGCCACCGGCATCCTGTGGCATTCCACAGTAATGGCCTCAATTGCCGCCGCTCCAATTGCAATATTGCTCTGCTCGAAAAGACTGCGGCGCTTTTATTTCATAATGAAAGACAGGCCTGAGCAAAGCGGGCTCTCAACGTGGGTTTTCCAAGGCTGCCTTAGAGCTGCTGCTGCCTTTGGACCCGGTGCTGGCTAGCGGGGAGCTGCTGGGAGAAGGGCTGGGAGGTCCCTGTGGGGATGGATGAAGGGGCAGAGCGGGCAGGGGGACTTTGCCAGTGGTGCTGTGCCCAGGCACGGGCGTGATTTGGGACTTGGATGTGCCCGGCTGGGCGGCTCTTGGGAAAGCCTGTGGCCTCAGGCCATTAAATCTGCCCTGCTGCTAATCCAGGGCCGCTTGTCAGGGCTGATAGCTGTTAAAAATAGCTCTAATGGCAGGGAAAGCAGCGCTCGGACAATCTGCCGCTCAGCCAGGCCTCGGCGTGAGGAAGGGTGCTCGCTTTTGGTGCCACAAACCCTTTCCCTCGTGGGCAAACCTCGTCCACACCGGGGCTGATGCCTCCGGAGGGAGATTCCCACCCCCCGAGCGGGTGGGGACGCAGCTCTGGGTCATGAGTTGGCCGGGCTGGCCTCTGGCCAGCGACCTAGTAGTGAAAGGCTCGATCCCATTACCCTCTCCCGCGCTGCTGGAGTCCTTGATTACATTTCCTAAGAGGTGGAGTTAAGCAGAGGGGGGTAAAGCCTGCTCCATATGTGGCGCTGGGCAATCTGGGTTATGGTGCCACTGCTGGGGGCAGGCGGTTTGGGGGAGTGGTTGGGGTGACGTGCTGGGAGAGCTCCCAGACTCCGCTGGTTTTGCCCCAAGAAAGCAATAAGGAGAGGACACCCCCACGCCTTCCATCCCTTCCTATTAAGCACCTTAATATTCGCCCCCCGCTTGGCATCAGCAGTGCGGGGATGCTGCACCCCAAAACCCTCACATTTATCCCTTAATGCAGCGTAAGCCCCATCAGGATTTTCCCATAACCTCGTGCTGCCGGTGTCTAGACGAGATTGTAGAAATACTCACTCTTCTTATTAAAAATAACATTTTTTTTAAAAGCTTCTTATTAAAGAAAGTCTAGATTCTCTTCAACCCACTCGCACTTAATTAAAAAGCTCTTAGAAGTGCTGTTAATGACACATTCTAGACTGGAGGATTGCGAGACACCTCTCTGCGTGGGTGGTGCAGCGTGGAGGGGGGGGTTAGATACGTATTTTAAGGTTTCTGCATCTTGGAAAGGGTGAGGTGGCTGATGCTCAGCATGACCCAGCCTCGGTGAGGCACAAGTACAGGCGGATATGGGAGGTAAAGGACTTGTGGCAGCCTGGACATGGATCCCTTTTCCCATCTGGGTGTGTTTGAAGGCTTGGCAGTTGAAATCGCTTTGATTGCTGGTGTGTGAAACCGGGCTGTGCTGGGTGTGCATCGCACCTGGCGGGTGCCGTGCTGTGCCGGAGCAGTGCAGGCTTAAGCAGGATGCGAGCTGGTGTGGAACTGGGGGCAGGCATGCCACACGTTTCTTCTTAAATGCAATCTTCAATGGGCCCAGGTAGGAGCACCCCGGACATGAGCAAAGCCTCCCAGAAGTGCCAGGTATTGCTGTGGATTTGCGTGTGGCGAGCCTGGGATAACAACCTGGGGGAGCCAGGGTGGTGCTGGGTTTGGCATTCATGACGAAAGCGACGTAGATCCTCCGAAGCCAGGCTGGGGGGAGAGATGGGCTCTCCTCCCGGGCTGACGCGGCGCTGCTGCCCTCCCAGATCCTGCCCGCGTGGTGAACATGCCCCCCATCATCTACGTTCCCATCGGGATCCACGGGTACATCCGCTGCCCGGTCGAGGCGGAGCCCCCGGTCACGCTGGTCAAGTGGAACAAGGACGGGCGTCCCCTGCGAATCGAGAAGGTAACGAAGCCCCTGGGGAGGGGAGGTGGGGGCACAGAGGGGTTCGGACCCTTGTGTGCTCAGCAAGCACCAGTGAGCACCAGCAGGCACCCTGGGGGTCCCTGTCTGTTGGGAGAGAGGGTACCCCGATACTGTGTGTCCTTATCAGCTGTGGGCAGAGTTAATTCCTGTTCTCGTGTGAAGCCCACCGTGCCTCTGGACACTCTGTGTCTCCCAGACCTGACCCCTGCTTCCCCCTAAGTCACCTCCCGTTGGCCCTGGTTAATTTTTCCAATGGCAACTGGTGGTTAAAAGACCCTTTTAAAAGAATCTACGTCTTCCCCTAATCATGGTTTGATAGTCTGAGCAAGGATATTAGCCATTAAATATTTAAAGAAAACGCTCAATATTTTAAATTTTTTGCTTAAATATTAATGATTTGAAGTTTTAATTCCATTTAAAGCTGTTGCTGCTGTGGCCTCCTGGTCCTTGGTGCCCTCAGCCCTCCAGGTGGAGTTGTCCTGTCCACTCCAGAACAAGTTTTATTTAGTGTTAGATTCTGATCTTAAATCTTTTGGGCTACATGAAGGAGCCTGGCTGTGTTTGCATGGGCTGACGTTGCCCAAGTTTCCTCTCTCTGTTGAGGAGATGCTTTGGATGTTGGGAGCGGGATTGGGCCTCTCCCGGGGATGTGACAGCCGCCCTGGGCGTGGGTGGGGGGCTCGGCTGAAGGGGAAATCAGGAGCTGTGGTGGGTGCAGGGTAGGTCAGCTCCGTGCTTCTCCCTGTGCAGTATGCCGGCTGGAACCTGCTGGAAGACGGGTCGATCCGCATCGAGGAGGCCACCGAAGATGCTCTCGGCACTTACACCTGTGTGCCTTATAACGCCCTGGGTACGATGGGCCAGTCTCCCCCTGCCCGACTGGTACTGAAGGTAACTCCTGCCAAAATCCCGTGGGGTTGCCGGGAGCAGTGTCTTCCTGTGCCAGGAGCAGCTCCCGGGGCTGTGTGGGGAGCAGCAGAGGCTCGAGGGTGAGGCGTGTCTGTGCTGAGGTTGGAGATGTGCTTCCCACCAGCGCAGGCGAACCCCCGGGGCGCCCTGTCTGGCGTGGCTGGAAACATCCCGCCCGAGCAGCAGCACGGGTTTTGACACTGGACTGGGGTAGTTTGAGGAGACATCTCCCCAGAATGTCCCCTTTGCCAACAAAACACTTAGCCCTGCTGGCCCGGGCTTGGGTTCAGGAGGGTTTTTATAAATGGATGATTCGAGCTCCACGTGCTCCGGCTGCGTGCGGCGCCCGGGGCGTGCTGGGCTCCCGTGCAGCTCCCGGTGCAGCTGGGGTGGGAGCTGCTGCCTCTTCCCTCCCTGAACATGGAGTCCTGTGCCTGGGAGGGAGCCGTGGTGATTCATGGTGTCTCGCCGAGGTTCACATGATAACGCTTTGTGTACCAGACTCGCACATCCGCCGGGGCGGCTGCCGGGGCGAGGCAATCAGGTTGATGGCTGATGTGATGTGGGTGGGTTTCTTCCTGTTTCGAGGAGGTAAAAAGCAAGATGCTGCTCAGCCTGGAGAAGAGAAACTGTTTGGAGATCTCACAGCAGCCTTCCAGTGCCTGAAGGGGCCTGCAAGGAAGCTGGAGAGGGATTCTTCAGCAGGAACTGTAGTGACAGGACAAGGAGTAATGGGTTCAAACTGAAAGAGGGGAAATTTAGGTCAGATATTAGGAGGAAATTCTCCCCTCTGAGTGGGGAGGCCCTGGCACAGGGTGCCCAGAGCAACTGTGGCTGCCTCATCCCTGGAAGTGTCCAAGGCCAGGCTGGACGGGGCTTGGAGCAACCTGGGATAGTGGGAGGTGTCCCTGCCCAGGGCATGGGATGAGCTTTAAGTTCCTTTCCAACCCAAACCATTCTGGGATTCCGTGATTCTGTGCTCTAGTGCAGTGGCTCCGTGGAGAGAATCTCCCTCCAGGTGTGTAACTCGGTGTGCCATGGAGGCTCCTTAGCACACGTTTCCCACACAATTTTCCTTGCAATGCCTCTCGTTTGCCCAGAATGGGGATCGGGTTGGTTTGGAAAAGGCTTCGTTTTGGTGATGGGAGTTCGGGTGGGCTGACACTCCTTGTTTTTCCCCTTGGCTGCAGGACCCCCCCTATTTCACGGTGCTACCAGGCTGGGAGTACAGACAGGAGGCAGGGAGGGAGCTGTTGATTCCTTGCGCTGCTGCCGGAGACCCCTTTCCCATCATCGCCTGGAGAAAGGTACCCGGCCTGCCAGACAAATCTGCAGTGCCTTTGGCTTTTGGTGAATTTTGCAGACAGAGAAGCCACACTCTGTCCCGGTAAGAACAAACTGCAGGTACAGCTGCTTCGCTTTGGGCTGAGCCACTGCCGTCCTGTCCCGCAGGTGGGTGGGGGAAGCCCGGCTTGTGGCCACCGAGTAACCCCGGGAAACCGACACGGCAGCATCCGCAAAGCTGAAACACTGCCCCCGCCCCGGCCCCCTCCTCTGCCTCGCCAGCACTGCCCACGGGACGCCCTCCTCCTTGCCTGGCTCCCGGGTGGTCACCAGCAGGACGTGGCAGTCGGGGCAATGCCGTTCTCGCAGCACACGCCTCCCGTGGAGGGAGGGGATGTGTCGCCTCAGCACATCCAGGGGTCTCTTGGCTCTGCACCAGTCAGCAGCTGCTCTGCTCACCTGTGACTTCAAAGACACTGGGAAGAAGCTGTTTTTGTGATCCTGAACTGGATATAAAGATTTCAAAAAGTCCCTTTTCGTAGAGCAGGGTGTGGTGGCACAGCCTGGGAGCAGCGAGGGCTTTCCAGTCCTCCTTCCCCTTGCTTCCCACCTTTACTGCTCCCATAGGAAAGCTGCTGTACAGGAGAGCTCCTGCGCTCTTTGTCCTGCTGTCAGGAACTTCCTTCCAAGCCTTCCCTGCCCTTCTTAGGGCTCTTGAGAGTCACCCAGTGGGACCATCCCCAATCCCTGTGGCTTGAGCTGCTGGATCTCTGGTCCCTTTTAGCAGCACGAGGAGGACCACGACCTGCACACGTTGCAAGTGACCTGCCTAAAGCTTGTTGGCTGTTTAGTCTTTTCCTCCATCTTATTTTTCTTTCCATGCCCTCACCAGTCTCAGGTTTCTTTCCAATCCCTCTTGTGCCTTCTGGTGGTCCTCCTCACATTGTGGCTCCGGGCTTATCCCCCTCCAACTCCAGTGAGGGCTGGCTTGGGCTGGGCTCAGTTTCCCAGTGGCAGAAGCCAACTCCCTCCCTCCCCACGGGCCCACCAGTGCTGACCAGTCTCTTGAAGGACTCCTGGGCTTGGCACTGGTAACCCCACGTGTCCGTGGGCTGCTCTGCTCCTCCTGCTTGGCATCGACCCGTGGGTCCTGGTGTCGATCAGCAGAGCCCCCCACGTGAAGAACAGCTGAAGAGGACTCGAGACAACGTGGGATTTGCACAACTTTGGCCGATGGGCATGGATGAGTTGTTACAAGATCCATCTTTCCGCTCGGCTTGAGAGATTCCAGGCACCTCCACGCACGCCGTGCTCCCACATCCCAATGGGGCCCTTGCTGCCCAGACCTGGGACATGAAATGTCCTGCCTCTCATCTGCCACTGGCTGAGGCTCAGGGGCAGTTTGGGCATCTCCTGGGGCAGCCTGTGCCTTCCCCATCCTGGGAGGGGGTTTGCTGGGGTGGCCGGTGCCCCTTCCTGCAGCAGTTTCAGCTTTGGATGCCGGAGGTTGAGCCCTGGCGCGGGGCTCGGTGTCCGTGCGAGTGCCGTGGGGTTTCCCGCTTGTGTGTGAGTGCTGAGCAGCAGCCTCCTGACGCATGCCTCTCGCGTTGCCCCCCAGGTCCTCTCGGAAACGGGGGAACCGTCTGCCTTGCCACGACTGGAGAGACCAGATTCCCTGCCGGTGGCCGGCGGTGTCCCCTGGGCCGCGCAGGTAGCTTAGTGACCCCGCCGCCGCCTCGCCCTGCCCCACAACCCGCTGCTGAGTTGTGTTTTTTCTCTCTCTGCCCGGCTCCCCACCCCGCTCCTTGCCCAAGGTAGGGAAGCCCAGCAGGAGCAAGCACAACACGCTGCCCGGCGGGACCCTGCAGATCCGCTCCCTCGGCAAGGACGACCACGGCGAGTGGGAGTGCGTCGCCACCAACATCGTCGCAAGCATTACTGCCAGCACCCACCTGACCGTCGTAGGTACGGGCAGGGGGGCAAGGGGCCTGGGGAGAGCCCCGCAGGCGAGGCAGGATATGGGGATGCTCCCCACGAAGAGAACTGTGGTGACAGGATGAGGGGGAGTGGCTTTAGCCTGAGAGACAGTTTGGGATGTTGGGAAGAAATTCTTCCCTGTGAGGGTGGTGAAGCCCTGGCACAGAAGCTGTGCCTGCCGCATCCCTGGAAGTGTTCAAGGTCACGTTGCACAGGGCTTGGAGCAACCTGGTCTAGTGGAAGGTGTCCCTGCCCATGGCAGGAGGGTTTGAGTAGATGTCCCTTCAAGTTCCTTCCAACCCAAAGCGCTCTGTGGTTCTTTAGATGTTAATTTCCTGCTGGAGTTGCCTTTCTCTGCACTGTTCTCTGCCCACCTCTCCTGCTGCCATTTCCAGCAGAAATTCCGGTAGCCTTGGCTTGGTGCAAGAGGAGTCCCCTCGGACCATGCCTTGGGAGAAGACCCCTTCCAGCCCCGGTCCTGCTGCCCTCTAAGCTGTCCCCTCTCTCCGCAGGGACAAGCCCTCACGCCCCGACCAGCGTGCACGTTGTGGCCGCCATGACCTCAGCCAACGTCTCCTGGGAGCCCGGCTACGACGGTGGATACGAGCAGACTTTCTCAGTTTGGTACGGCCCTCTGTGAGTCATCCTGGCATGCTTTGCTCTCTGCTTCTTTTCCTTCCTAGCCGACCCGAGCTTCGAGCAGCCGGGGGGAGGAGGGTGGGGAGGGTGGCGTGCCCGGCTCAGTGCCCGTGGGCCTTACAGGGCTGAGCTCCCTCGGGGTTCCTCGGAGAGATGGGTGGTGGTGGTGGTGGTGGTGGGATCGTGTAGTTCCCGTATTTCCTCTCCCTCCTGTGCTGGCCACTGCCTCCGTCTGCCCCGGCAGGTTTTACTCTGCTTGTGGTACATGGGAGGCGCTTTGCATTCATGTAGCTGTGCCTCTGGCATCTAATTTCAAGATAAACTGTTTATGAGGCTTAACAGCCAGGGAGAGGATGGAAAATGCAACCTTTAGAGAGTGTGTCCTGGCAGAGCTGTGACTAAGCAGAAATGTTCTCTCCTTGCTCTGTGGCTCCCTGGAGGTGGTTAAATCTCGGCTGAGATCATGACCAGCCGCTGTGAGATCCTGGCACTGGGGCTGAGCCCCTGGGGCTTTGCTCCCATAGCTCCCGTGCTACCCAAAGCCAGTGGGTGCATCCCACCTTCCTGCAGCAGGGCCAGGCTCAGCCCTGTGCCTTTCCCCTGGCGCAGGGGAGGGAGAAATGCAGCTGCAGCCAGGCTGGGGTTTACTTTGGGCTCTGCTATTGTCATCTTCTTCTAAAGAATCATCCTTGCAAACATGGAGGGGGTGATGCCTTCCCTTCAATTCCCTTCCCTTCCCAGGCTTGGGCTGGCATTCTTCAGCCTTTCCTCTCGCTCTCTCATTCTTCCCTTGCCTTAATTTGCCCTGATGGAGACTGCTGATAGAGAGGAGAGAGGGAGACGCTGCCTGTAATGATTTCTGCTCTGCTCCAGCCCGGGGCTGGGTTGTCTGTCTGGAGATGGAAAGAAGGAATGGATTGAGCGGAGGGGGGAAAATGAGGGAGCAAGCTGAGCGGTGCAGACCTTGCTTTGATGAAAATGTCCTTGGGAAGGAGTGGTTAAACCTCTCTGCTCCGGAGACGTGGCTGCATCAGCAGCTGCTGCTGCTCTTGCTCCGCAACCTGCTCTCGGATTTCTGCCTCCTCGTGGCTCTTCCAGGCTCCACAGGGAGAGAGCAGCCAGCAGGGAAGGGTGTTGGCACCAAGCTTGCATTAAGGAATTCACAGGGAGCTGTGGGGGCTTCGGACAGGAAGGCAGTGACCCGTCCTGCCCTGACCCTAGGGTGTGATCCCTGGGGGATGTGCTGTTCCCTGGGACCAGGGATCTGGGACACAGCTGGCTCATGCAGTGCCATCCGGAGTGCCATCCGTGCATTTTCCTCCCTCCCTGCCGTGCCTGTGGGATGCTCAAGCAAAACATGGCTTCATTTTCTCTGGGTTTGTGCTCTCCTCCCGCGTCCGTGGTTGTTGAGGCTGGAAATGCAAACCCTGCTCCCCAGGGATGGCTGCGACCACCACGGCATTCCAGCTGCGCCACGTCCTCCCTCGGCAAGGGGCTTCTCCTGCTTCAGGGCTGCGTTTACCCTCTGCTTTCCCCACCCTCAGCCCCTCTCTGGTGTGTCCCTGCCCGCAGCAGCGCTGGGGAGGAGGGATGTGAGGGCAGTGGGGTTAAACGCTGCGGGGAAACCTGCCCAGGAGAGGGGCTGCCCTGCTGCCCTCCTGCCTCCGTGGCGGTGGGGGACCCTGGGAGCTGTAGTGCCAGCCGGAGCTGCAGTGATCCAGAGGCTTTCTGAGGCACGCAGCTCGTGCATGGCTCTGCACCGACCTGCTCGTTTCCATGGCTGGCTGCTGCTTCTCTGCCTCGCCTTCTGCTCCCTGGGCAGCAGCGTTATTTCTCTTTGCTCCACCTTCTCCTGCTGGGTGGATTCACCTGGCTGCGTGCCAGTGGCTGCAGATGTGCCCCCTTAGCTGTGCGGGATAGGCCATCTGCACCAATCCTTCCCAAACCCTCTGTGGACACCACCAAAGCCTGCAGCTGAGGGCTCAGGCTCCCTGAAGCGTCTCTCTGACGCGAGCAGCAGTACCTGCAGTGCCGGAGCAGTGCACTGGTGCTGCCTTGGGATGGAGGATCCTGGCGGGATTCATGGCTTGTGGAGGTGGCTGCTTGCTCCTGGGTGGCACTGGGATGGCTCTGGGAGCGTTTTTCACCCTGGGTGCGTGGTTAGACCCCGGCAGAAAGGCTCTGCCCTGCACTCCCTGCCAGTGCCTCTGCTGTGCTGCCAAACCCTGAGTGGTGCCCCAGGCTGTGCTGGCAGCCCCCGACTTGTGCAAATGTGGCAGAGATGGGGATTTAGTTAAATGTCTCTCGTGGGATGACATGTACAGGGCTACAGCTGAGGGAGAACTTGGCTCTGGCTCAGGAGATGTCGAGGTATAAATGGGAACAGGGCCTGTCTCCTGCGTCAGCCGTTCCCTTTGCAGCACTCACCAAAATGCTCCAGCTCCCACTTTTGCCCGTGGGAATCTGGCAGAGATCACGTCAGAGCGGGGCTGTTGGCACTGCTGTTGTCCTGACCCAGCTCAGGGCAGAGCGGAGAGCTGGTGGCAGAGTCCCTGAGAGCTGGTGGGACACGAGGGGATGGTGGCCAGTGCCAGCTCGTGGGTGGCGAGTGGCTGCCCCACGTCCATGCACATCACTGCTGTCAAACCAAACCATCGCTCGGGAAAGCTCCATTTTTGCATAAGAAGTTAATGCTGCTTCTCTGTCCCCCCTGTCAAAGACACCTTCCCTGAGGATGCTCCCTTTTCTCTCGGCAGGATGAAGAGAGCCCAGTTTGGACCCCATGACTGGCTGTCTCTCCCGGTGCCAGCTGGTTCCAGCTGGCTACTGGTGGATACCTTGGAACCAGAGACTGCTTACCAGTTCAGTGTCTTGGCTCAAAACAAGCTGGGCACCAGCTCCTTCAGTGAGGTGGTCACTGTGAACACTCTAGGTAGGTCCTCCTTGGGAACAAGGGGAGGGCTGGGAAGGGATTTGGGAGGTCTATGGGGAGAAGGGGGCCTTTGCCTTACTCCACGTGTCCTGTCTGCTGGAGATGGAGGTGATCGTTATCCAGCCATGTAGGAGAGAGTTTGTGGAGGGTCCTGGGTGAAGCTTGCAGACTCTGCTGGATGCAGGACGTTCTGGAAGGCTTGTCCTGAGAGGCAGCATGGGAGAGCTGTACTGTGCCAGTCACCTCTCAGAGCTCCCTTAAGTTCAGCTGGGATCAGGAGGTATTAATAGAGCACGAGGTACAGCTCAGAGCCTTTGGGCGCTCAGGTGGAGGTGGGAGGAAGCAGGAAGGCCTGGAGTCACGGCCTCATAAGTCCAGCGCCTTTTGAAAATCCACTTTTCTATTTCTGTGATATGGGTGCAGGTTCCCGAGACGTGGGAAGCTCCCTAAGCTCCTGGGATGTGGGAACCACCACTGTGGCCCTTCTCCTGCTGCTGGGGCCACGCGTGGGAGAGGATCTCCTGTGCTCGCCCTGCCCCGCCTCAAAGGTGTCCCCGTCCCTTCTGCTCTGTCCCCAGCATTCCCTGTAACAACTCCAGAGCCTCTGGTGTTGGTTACCCCACCGAGGTGCCTAACAGCCAACCGGACACAGCAAGGCGTCCTCCTGTCGTGGCTCCCTCCCGCCAACCACAGCTTCCCCATCGACCGCTACATCATGGAATTCCGCGTGGCGGAGAAGTGGGAGATCCTGGATGATGGCATCCCGGGCTCCGAGAGCGAGTTCTTTGCCAAGGACTTGTCCCAGGTGAGCGGGGGCTGCCCGCACCATACCCAACTCAAGGATCTTTTCCAGCCCTCGTGGTTCTGTGATGATATTGCTCCATCTGCTGCAGCTCCGGGGAAGTTCTGGAGCGGCTCGATCCCCGAGCTGGGATCCTGAAGGAGCTGGGCAAGTGTTGGAAAAGACAGAACATTTTAATAACTTTAGTTAATGGCTTTAAGTAATCATAATCAATGTACATGTAAATTATAAATAACGTGTTATTGTTCAATTACTCTTAGCCAGGATTTGGCAAAGTTGCCATGAGCTCCTTTTGCAGGAGCACAGCTTGAGAAAATGATTGAAACTTTTAAGTTTTGATAAACTCACTCTGATGTGATTCAATGAACAAAGTCCGTGAGAGAAAGACGTATTGTTGAGGCTGGAATGTAGGATTTATGGACCACAAGGACATTTTGCAGGAACCAGAAGCTAAAGAGATAACAAAGTCTCAGTGTACATTGGAAAGTCCCTACAGGAGGAAAAAGATACTAAAAATATGCACTAATTAACATAAGAAGCGAGAAATCGATAACCAATAGAGGATAGAATACTAATTAATGAAAGAGAATTGTGTAATTTAGAACCAATGAACAATAATTTTTATTTGATGAAAACATATAAATAGATGAAAAATTTTGTATCTATGTCTGGATGGAGGCCAGAATTTTATTAGCCTCATGCCCCCTGGCCACGGATGAAAGCCTGACCTGCTAACATTAAAAAGGTGCTGTTAGAGGGTTTTATTTACCCTGGGGATGTTGGAGGACCCAGTGAGACGAGGCTGGAGGCCGCGTGGGGGCCCTGACGGGTGTGTTTGGTGTTCCAGGACACCTGGTACGAGTTCCGTGTGCTGGCGGTCATGCAGGATCTCATCAGCGAACCCAGCAACGTCGCTGGCGTGTCCAGTACAGGTGAGGGCCGGCTCCCCTTCTCCCCCCGGCCGGGGGGCTGTGAGCTGGGCTGAGGGAGGGTGCAGGGCTCTGATGGGTGTCCTGAACACGGCGCTGACCCCGGGCTGTCTCCCGATGGGAGCAGGCGAGGACAAATCCCCGGAGCACGGTGCTGCAGAGCCCAGCTCAGCCCGGCTCTGCGGTGAGCCTGGAGAACAAAGCTCCGAGCGGGCACTGCGCAGCCTGGGAACGGGAATGAAAGGTGGAGAGAGGGAAACGTAGCTCTGCAGTGCAGAGTCCACAGGCAAAAGAGCTTTGCAAGCGGGAGACTGCAGCGCGCCGCAGTCCGTTCGTGTTCCCTGCGCATCCAGCTCGGAGGATGCTCCCCGAGCCGAGGGGCAGGAGGAGGAGGAGGAGGAGGGTGGGGATGGCGCTGGGGAGGCAGCAGGAGAGGATGGGGATGCGGCGAGCGCGGATTTTCTGGCTCTCGGGGAAAAGCCGCGATGCAGTGGTCTCCCTCTGCCCCCAAGTGGTGCCGGCGTGGTGCGGAGAGCTCGCCGCAGCCTCCCTGCTCGCTGCCCTTGCTCCTCACGCCCAGTTGCTCTGACGGGGTTTGGCAGGCGCCCGGCCCCTGGCAGCCGCTCTCCCAGGCTTGAAAGGCTCCGCGGGGGAAGGCGCTGAGCCTGGGTGCGGCACGGGGCAGCAGCACCGAGCCGTGCAGGGTGCGCATCCACTGAGGCGCGCTGGGGGCTCACACGCGCTCCTGGTTAGCGAAGGGTGACATAAGGGTTTGGAGCCCAGTGCTCATTGGAGAGCTGAAATGAAGCCCTGACAAAGAGGTTGAGACACCTCGTGCTGCTGCAGCGGGTTGTTCAGCCGGGAGGTGACTGCAGGTTTGCTGCAGCTGCGTGTGTTTAGACATGGATACGTATTTGTGTGGTGTGGAGGCTTCTTCCCGGGGTGTCCACCAGCTAACATGGAAAGGGTTATCACATTGCTTTGGGCAACCTGGTCTACAGCCCTTTCCAACCCAGCTCCCATGATTCTGTGATCTGGTGTGAGATCACTAAACCCCTTGGCCCTGAAGCAGCACTGACTGCTCTCCCTGGGTGGGCTGGCTTGGAAGCAGGGATTATCATTCCTGGAGACAATCACTGCCTCCACGCTGTGGCAGCTCCCTGGGGAAGGTGATGCCTGAGGTGGCCACCTAAAAAACAGACTAGACAGGAATAAGGGCATAAAGGTAGGTATTTATTTGAAGGGCCTTCAAAGGTACACCCTGGGCGGGCCAAAGGCAACACCCAAAATGGACCCCCAGTCACAAGATCATCACACTTCTGTAAGTTTGGTTCATTTGCATATCAGGGTTACTCCTCCAATTAAAGCTTCAGTTAATGATGTAATTTTCCCAAGCTCACCCAGCTTCTAAAGATGTTAGTTGACACATTTTTGGGCCTAGGACAGTCTGGGTGTCCTTGGAGAGCAGCCTTGGAGAGGCTTTGTTGTGTCTATCTGGCATAAGAGAACACCTAACAGGCTACAAGAAACTTCCGAGTTACACACTAGGATTTGAAAATGTAAATGTAGGATTTTAAAAATATAAAAAATGAAAACCTAAGGCATCAAAGGCAGCAGGTGTAACACTGAGTTGTGTTTTTCCCCCCAGACGTTTTCCCTCAGCCTGACCTGACGGACGAGGGCCTAGCCCGCCCGGTGCTGGCTGGCATCGTTGCCACCATCTGCTTCCTGGCTGCTGCCATCCTCTTCAGCACACTCGCCGCCTGCTTCGTCAACAAGCAACGCAAACGCAAGCTCAAGCGCAAGAAAGGTGAGCCCGTTCCCGGTGTGCTTCCTCCCTCCTTCCTGTCTCCTCCTCGTTTCTCCCCGCTGGTTGTGGTCGTAACCTTCTTCCCTGTCTGTCTCTTCTTCGTCCGTGCGCGTCCTCAGGTGAAGCCCTGACTTCCTCCCTCGGCTGTGCCTGAAAGCGCCCGTGGTCGGGAGCGGGAGAGGCAGGGTGGGTGAAGAGGCGCCAGAGAAACTAGCCTGGGAATTCCGAGGGAGCTCTCCCACGTGGTGATAACTCCTAGAGCCGGGCTTTAGGGCTGGGCTGTCCTCTGGGACAGAGATGGGGGGCACCGCTCACCTCCTCCAGTTCCCCCCGGAGCTGGGCTCTCCAGCTGCTCCCAGCCCGGAGTGGGCAGTGCTGGGCTAGAGAAGACCCCAAAGGAGACCCTGCCGCTCTGCTCCCCGAGCGCTGGGACTGCAGCCTCCATGCAGGAGCGGCTGGTAGGGAAAAGGGCGGCTGGGGAGCTGGAGAGGGCAGGGAGGCGGCTCCGTCTCCTCCAGCCCGCGGGGCTGCGGCAGCAGGATGGGCAGGACCCTGTGACGGGAGCTGTGTGTTGTCAGCAACCATTAAAGCGCTGGAGCAATGAAACCTTGGCCTCTTGTTGAGTGTCTTTTGTTGTCTTGATGTTGAGTCTGTGCTGTCTCTGTCGTGTTGCGCCTCCTCAGCGTTCTCTCTTCTTTCCCCTTTTTATTCTCTTCCAGACCCTCCTCTCTCGATAACCCACTGCAGGAAGAGTTTGGAGTCCCCGTAAGTATCTGTCCTAGCTGCGGCACCAGGCTGTGGGGTCTTCAAGGTGCCTCCTTCCTACATTGCAAAGCTCAAATGGAAATGCCTCATCCTGATTTGGCTGCTCCTGATGAGTTGTTTTTGGGTGTTCCCTGAACTTTTGGGAGCACAGCAGTTCACAAGAGAAAAATGGGCTTTGGAGCAGAAAGCAGCAGGGACAGATGCAGCGAACAGAGCTAAGAGATGACCACGCTGGATCTGTGAACGTTTTCCAAAGCTGGAGTTGACTGGTGGAACTCAGTTCCACACCAGTTGGAAGGGGCTCCTTAGGAGAAGGACTAGCCTGCTGCATGTGGAGTCCTGCCTGCCAGCTCGGTGTAGTTTTTGAGTCATTCTTTGTTGGCTCTGTTTTTTCCTGGTAAATTCATCTTTTCTCCTGAAGGGTGCCCTGCTGAAGCCTCTTTCCACACGTGCCCAAAGGTGGTAGATCGGGTGCTGCAGTAGCCACAGCTCTTTGCAGAGCCCATCAAAAGCATGTGCAGCTGCAAACCAGCAGGAGCATCTTCCCGGTGGGAGTGCAAGAGTCTGGGATGTGGACACCTCATGCTTTGGCTCCTGGACTGTTGCAAAATGTCCCGGTGCCGGTGGATCTGAATGTCACTTGTTTTCAGTTCATCCACTGCACCGAAATAACCTGCACTGTCTCTGTTGGATCTGCTGTCTTTTGCCTCTCAATCTCGTTTGTCTGAGGCTTTCTGGATAGGGACGAGGGAACTGTTCTGGTGCTCTCTGCCTTTTGACGCGCTCAGCCTAAAGTCTGAGTGTTGAGAATGAGAGAAAGAGTTGGTCTGAAATGATCCATCGGCATCTCCAAGTGAGATGCTGAGTTCTGTGGGAGGGAACGTTTGCCTGATGTGCCTCCTCTGAGGGCCTTTCCTGGGCATGGATATCTCAGGTGAACATAGGAGACCTCAGAGGGAGTTGGAAGTGAGCTCTGGATGTGCCTTTTGTCCCTGTGGGGCTGTGGAGCTTGTTGCAAGGTGTTGGTGGAGCTTGTTGCGAGGTGTTGGGGTGTTGGTGGAGCTTATTGCGAGGTGCTGGTGTGAGCTTTCTGCCCCGAGTGTTCCGAGCTGCCCTCCCAAGGAGCAGGGATGTTGTGCACTGCTGCTGGCCAGACTCTGCCATCCTGGTTAGCCCCTGCCAATTTCTCCCAGCGGTTCCTCTTCTGAGAGCTGGTAGCGCTTTGTTTTCCGGATCCAGAGTTGTTCTTCTGGGCGAAAAGAGCTCCTTTCCTCTCCGGGTGACCGTCCCCTCTCTCGGTTTTTCTCCCCTGTGGTCCAGGTTGTCTTCCGGCAAGGTGAGTCCCGAGAGCATCCGCACTCTCCGTCCCCCCTCGGAGTCCTCTGACGACCAGGGCCCGCAGGCCAAGCGGATGCTGAGCCCCACCAAGGAGAAGGAGCTCTCCCTTTACAAGAAGACCAAACGAGCCATCAGCAGCAAGAAGTACAGCGTCTCCAAGGCAGAGGCCGAAGCCGAGGCCACCACCCCGATCGAGCTCATCAGCCGCGGGCCGGACGGACGCTTCGTCATGGACCCGGCGGAGATGGAGCCCTCCCTGAAGACACGGCGGATCGAGGGCTTCCCCTTCGTGGAGGAGACGGACATGTACCCCGAGTTCAGGCAGTCGGACGAGGAGAACGACGACCCCGTCGTCCCCACCTCCGTGACCGCCCTGAAAGCCCAGCTCACCCCTCTCTCCTCCAGCCAGGAGTCCTACCTTCAGCCACCAGCATACAGCCCCCGGTTCCACCGGGCGCTGGAGGGTCCTGGCGCCCTGCAGGCCACCGGCCAGGCCCGCCCGCCGGCCCCCCGGGCTTTCCACCACCAGTTTTACGGTTACCTCAGCAGCAGCAGCCCCGGGGAGGTGGACCCGCCGCCCTTCTACATGCCAGAAGTCAGCCCGCTGAGCTCGGTCATGTCCTCCCCGCCGCTGCCCCCCGAGGGGCCCTTCGGACACCCCACCATCCCCGAGGAGAACGGGGAGAACGTCTCCAACAGCACGCTGCCCCTGGCCCAGACCCCCACGGGGGGCCGGTCCCCCGAGCCCTGGGGCAGGGCCGAGTTCCCCTTCGGCAGCCTGGAGCTGGCCCCCGCGCCGTTCCCCCACCAGCTCCAGCCCTGCGAGGCGGCCGAGGGCTCCCAGCCCACGGGCTGCCTTCCTCGGGGGCCGCCCCCCTCCTCCCTCCAGGTGGTCCCCGCGTCCTACTCGGGCATCCTGCCCCTGGAGGCACCAAAGAGCTGGACCGGCAAGTCACCGGGCAGGGGTCAATCCTCCGTGCCCGCTACCACCAAGTGGCAGGACAAACCTATGCAACCCATGGGATGTCAAGGGCAGCTAAGACATACCAGCCAAGGTATGGGCATACCCGTGTTGCCTTACCACGAACCGTCCGAGCCCGTCGGCCCCAGCGGCACAAGCACATTCAGCCTGGACACCAGGTGGTACGAGCCCCAACCCCGACCTCGGCCCAGCCCTCGGCAGGTCAGGAGGGCTGAGCCCAGTTTACATCAGGTGGTGCTACAACCTTCAAGGCTTTCTCCTCTGACCCAAAGTCCCCTGAGCTCCCGCAACAGCTCCCCGGAGCTGACCGCCCGCGCCCGGCCCCGCCCAGGGCTCATCCAGCAGGCGGAGGTGTCGGAGATCACGCTGCAGCCGCCCGCGGCCGTCAGCTTCTCCCGCAAATCCACGCCGTCCTCCACGGGATCTCCGGCGCCGAGCAGCCGCGGGGACAGCCCTAGCTTCCGACCGACCACCGCCTTCACCCCCGTGGGCACCGGCTTCTCCAACTCCCAGGGCTCCTCCCTGCCTGTGGACACCATGGATGTTTTCGGAGACATCCCTTCTCCGAGGAGGGCTGGCGAGGAGATTCTCCAACCGGAGCCGACATCCACCACCACGGTAGCCGCCACGGGGTAAGTGCGTGAGCCCCATGGTGACCCCCCCCAGCCCCTTCCTGGCTTCCCCCACCCTGCCTCACCCACTGCCTCTGACTCCCTCCCTGCCATCACCATCCCAACTGGTAGGGTCTCTCTGGGCACGCTGCAGCATCCCTTTTGGAGACGGCGTCCCGCGGGCTTTGCTAGGCAGAGGCTGGTGCCACGGGCACGGGTTGCATGGCCGCCGCCCGAGAGCGCTGGGTTGTAGGCAGGCGACCTTCCCGGTCCCTTGGGAATCTGGGAGCGCCGTGACTCGGGCTACGGGCCATCTACCAGGCGTACAAAGACCTGGCTCGCTTAGGTAAGTGTCCTGGTGTCACTGGAGGTTGTTTCCTCTTCTAGCTGCTGGCTCTTGGCTTTCTTCGAACGTTAGGGCCGCCGCCGCCGCGCCTCTGTCTTCCTCCTCTTCCTTCCCGCGGAGTCTAGAGAGCTTTAATGCATGACAGAAACAGCTATCACGGTCACCGCCCCACCTGCAAAAGGGATGCTGCAGCCCCAGGACGCGGGCAGGGAGAGATCAAGGACTTAGCCACACCAGCAGCATGTCAGGAGAGGAGGAAAAATAAAAATAAACTAAGCCCAGCGGAGATCGGGAGGCTGCCGGCACGCTCAGATCCTGCCCTAAAGAGGGATGTGGCTGCACTAGACAGTAGCGGCTGGTTTTCCAGGTACCAGGGTTGCTCCAGGCAAAAGCGTCTCTCTCTCTCTCTCTCTTTCTCTCTATTTCTCCTCTTTCCTTCCGTCTTTCACAGCACCTTAGACCCCGTAGCCGTGCTTTCGTCCCATCCTTTCGTCTCGCTTCATTCTGGCTTCTTGTCTGGTGGGGTCGAGCCCCCTCCTCCGGCTTGTGGCAGTGAGGAGTCGGGGGCCGGGGCTCCCAGCCCCGCGGAGCCGGCGCGGTCGGAGGCGTTCGGAGAAGAGGCTGTGTTCTGGGGAGGGGGGAGGCAGCGTTTCACCCCGCAGTGCCCTCCGCATTTCACTCCCGCCCTCTGGTACCTGGAAGCGTTATGGCCTTAGCAAATCCCTCCGGCACTGAACGGAAGGAAGGAGGGCTCAGGGGAGAGAGGATGGGGAGGGAGAGCAGCTGAACGAGCCTGAAATGACTTCTGTGTGCCCCTGGAAAACCCAGCTACGGAGCGATGCAGTTAGGGATGTAGTCGCAGGTCCACGTCTCCTAGCAGGGCATGCCAAGGAGAGCCAGCTCCAGGGCAGAGCCGTGTTAGACCAGCACTGTTGTCCGTGCTTTTATGCAGTGTATCCATTCGCTTTGTTGATTATCGTTTTCGTTTCTTCTTTTCCTTTCTCTTCTGTTTCTTTCCCCCTTTCTTCTCCAGCCTCGTTTCGTTTGTGTTTCAGTTTGGTTTCTTTCCCTCCTTTTTCCTTTGGAGTTGTTGACGTGCTGATGTGTTGCGGAGCTCGGCTCCTTGCGGGTGTTGATAACTGCTTTGTTTTTGATTAATCTCAGCTATCTGGGCAGTGTTGTCGAGACAAGCTTCTCCTCAGCTCAATAGGTAAGGGTGATCCATGTCCGAAAGGATGGTGTGGGTGCTGTGGAGGGTGGCCGGGAGCGGGGCATGACAGGGGACACGGAAGGGGCTTTTCCAATACCATCTCTTCCTTTAAAGGGGAATAAGGAATCCGAAAACGCTAGGAAACACCTCTGGACGCACAGTCTCTGTGGCTTTTGGGTTTCCCCTCCCAGCAGCACACGCTGCTCCCTTGCCTTCAGGGCTGGGGTTTGGGATGAGCCGAGCTGCCGTCTCCCTGGGGCCACCCGTCCTTTCCTGGGGGACGGTGACACACGTGGCACCGATGGCCCTGGCAGGGTGCACGAGGGTTTTGTGGCGTTAGGGAGGTGTGTGTCGAGGTGGGGTTGTCCCGGATGATCCAAACCAGGAGCAGCCCCTGAAAGCCAGGAGAAACAGCCACATCTGGAGCAGCCAGCTGCAGACAGCGTGCTCAGAGTGGGCTCCAAAAATCAGTCTCCAGTTGCAGTCCGGCACATGGACTTTTGTTTCCAGCAGTACCTGGATCTGTTTTCTTTTTCCCAAGTCTCCTCAATCATGGAAAATGGGAGAAGTCTTTCTCCCGAGATGTACTGTATGCTTGGCAGCAGCAGAGCTGTGGTCACAGGCTGCCAGAAAGGTGTTCTTTCCTTCCCATCACAAGTGTAGTCATGGTAAAATTCCTGAAATTCTCCCTGGAGAAATCTTTGACTTCATCTGACCCAGCTGTAATTAAACAGCCCTAAGTAGATCTTGAAAGACTCTTCCAAGAAAATTCCTCTTGGGCTGCCTTCATGGGGCTGGTTTCCTAGAGGGCCACGGGCATTTCTGGAACTGGGATGGAGTGATTTGGAGATGGTTTTCAGACCTTAAAAGCAGAAGATTATCACTAAAACTGCCAAATCCAAATGGGGCAATGGTAATTTGTGACCCAGAGGATTGGCAACACTGACCTGTTTGGCCATCAGCCAGGCTGGTTATGAAAAGAGAGATGGGATTGTAGATGGGCCAGTTTCTAGGGCCTGCCATACCCAAACTTCCTTAGGACAGGTCTTACAAAAAGTTCAGCTTTGCTGCCTTGTTTGGGAAGAGTCAAGGTCCTGGCTGATGTCCAAGAGCCTGAGCCTTGTTGGGCTGGGAAAGAGCCTCATGAGAGAGAGGTGGGATGCCTAGAGAGATCAGGGGCATGTTTCCAGGAGAGGGGAATTGCTCCAGCTGACCTGGAGGGTTGTCCTGGGGTGGGGAGAGCAGGATTGGCGAGGAGGGGGTGTTGGGACCAGGGACAGGACGTGTGCTCCGTGGAGGAGCCATCCTCTCGTCATGACAAAACCCATCCCGTTGGAGCGTTGCAGCTCCAAAGCTCTTGAGCACTCTGCTGCCTTCTCTTTCTGTTTTTCCTTGGTGTCCCATGAGGAGCAAAGCTGGCACCAAGCCTTGGAGAGGTCTGGGCTGTGCCAGGCTTTTTCTGAAATGGGGAAGCCCTCAACAAGGATGTGGCTGTTTGTTCTTGCTGCGTGGCGCTTCCCCGCTCCGGCAGCATTAGGGACACGAGTGGACGTGGCTTTAGGACAGCAGAGGTGAGCCCAGGCTCGTGTCTGAGTTTGGTGAGGCTCTTGCACAGATCCCAGCTGGCTCCAGTGCTGGCTGCCATGGGCTGATGAATTTTGAGGAGCAGGGTCGCCCTGCCCAGCAGGATGGGAGCAGCTGCGTGTCCTATTCCAGAATGCTGCTGGGAGCTGCAGTCACAGGAGCAGCTCCAGAGTCATTATCCCCAAAAAGGGGAAGCCAGGAGAATAAATCTCGCTTTAATAAGCAAGGAATCCCGTAGAGAGCCTAGCCAAGTAATTTCTTGATGATTTGGGGTCATAAAATTGTCAGTGCATGTGGAGCACAGGGATTTTATACCTGACCAGCCAGATTTCTCTACTGTGGCTGAGAGGAGAGGGACAGGCAGCCGGTGAGCTCCGTGCTGTAGTATGGTGGCTTTTGCTGGGTGAAGCTCAGCAAGTTTTTATGGATGGGCAGGGATAAATGATGCCGTTACTGAGCCAGCACAAGGAGTCCTCCCATCTTCTTCTCTTAGGATGCAGTGCGCATCTCGGGACAGGGAAAAGGGGGCTGTCGTCTCCCTGCAGGGGGAAACCCAAAAACCACAGATGAGGCACCAAGCTCCCCTGCCCCTGGGCACGTCAGCCTGCCCTGGGGGGCCTCCCCAGGCCCCCCTTGCCAGGGCAGCAGTGCTGGGAGCCGGGGGGCTTGGCCGTGGCGTAGCGTTGAGTGACGAAGGGACGTCGGCGCCAGGCGTGCGGGAGGAGCAGCAGCCCTCGCTCCCTGCTTGAAAGAAAACAGGTTCCCCTTTAAAGACTGTCCATGTGCTGATCCTCTGCATGTGTTCCATGCCTCCTTCCGCTTGGAGAAGTTGTGAGTCCGCTTGTCTGAGTGCGTTTTTCTTTTCTTTTCTTTCTTTCTTTATTATTATTATTATTATTATTATTTTATTTTTCTTTTCAGTCTCTTTAATTTCCTTATATATTTTCTCACTCCTGTTTTTCATTTATCTTCCTCTCTCCCCTCCCCTTCCCCATGACTGTATCCCCCTCTTCCTGTCCAGCCCGGCCCCGTTTCCCTCGCCCTCTCTCCTCTCCGTCAGCATGGTGGTGAAGTCCGTTGTGTAGATGAGTTGTGGTGTCTGCAGACCTGTAGAAGGGCCCCCCTTCTCCGGTGTGCTCCCCGCTGTGACCAGCCCCTTCCTCCCTCCCTCCTGGCGGTGCCTTGGCAGCAGCAGCAGCCCTGGGCTGGGGCCGTCACCGCGGTGCTTCTCTGGCACCCCTTGTGCTGAAGGATCCCAAGCGTTCCGGGATGGAGGCAGCAGCCAGAGCTGCCTCGGAGCAGAGTGGGAATTCTGACTTGCAGGAGCCTCTTGTAGGAGAGTTGAACTCTTCGTGTGAGGAGGATGAAGGGTTGAAGGACGCGGTGGGCTCCTTTCAAGTGGACACTCTACTTTAACCAAGTGGATGCTCTAACATGCCCAAGCTATCCCTGGATGTCAGTGTCTTGACTCAAGGAGAGGAGGAGACAGGGAATGTGTGCTGAGACCTCCATGAGGTTAAATGTATATAAATATATGTCTAGTGTCCTTGAATCTCCTGGGCCCTTCCTTTGTATGGGTTCCCCTTTTGGGCGGAAAGAGGTCAGTGGTGCTCTCAGGGCTCTTCTCCCTTAGATCTTTGCTTTGAACATGGAAGGACATTTGAAGAAGAGCAGCTGAGATGTGTGTTGGGCTTCTTCTCCTCTACTTCTTTTCCTGTCCTGGGACTCTTGAACGTCCTTCAGTACCTTTGCGGCCTCTCCAGTACCTCCCAGTCCATGCAGTCCAGACACTAGCTCATGCAGAAGGGTTTTCCTTTGAAGACTCGAGGAAAACGGCTGCTCCAGGTGTTGGTGGTGCCTGGCAGAAGGTTTGTGCCAGGAGTTCACGTGGGCTTCTCAAAGCTCCTTTGCTTGGCTCTACACTGAAGTTTCCAGAAGACGTTCGCCCGCCTCCCTGAACAACTCATCTGTTGGTATTCAAGATCTCCCTCGTGCGTGGGCAGCTGCCCAAAATGTGAACTCTGGGGGCAGGAAGAGGCTTTTGGCTGAGCTTAAAATGAAAATTAATTTGGAAGAATCGGAGCCCTTTGAAGAGATAAAGGGTGGGTAGAGCAGATAAAATTTGGCTGCTGAGTAGCGTCGTTTTGTCCTCTATCTCTGCCTTGCCAGAGGTCAGACGGCATTTATGGTGACACATGGGTTCAGTGCACTCACTGTTTATGTTTGTGTGTATAAATATGAGTCCAATTACGGAGAACTAGTGGAAATGAGCTTCAGGCAATTTCCTCATAATCCCTCGTGTAAATCTGTCTAATTTTGTCAGCATGCCACAATAGCTTCTTCTTAGAAAGAAAAGAGTGGAAAGAGCAGGAGGCTTTTACAAGCTGAGCTTTAATAACAGCAGCAAAGCTGTCCGGGTGGTGGGAAGAGGTGGAAGAAGGCAGGTGCAGGTGGGCAGGATGGTGGCAGGATCACCGAGCTTGGTGGTGTCCAGGGCTTGGCACGCGTGAGCTCTGTGGGCGATGGAGCTGGAGCAGCTGAAGTCCCCGTTAGCCAAGTACCTGCAGGAGCATAACTCCCGTGCACCCCACGGAATGGTGGCTATAAATGGGGAAAAACCTGTTATTGACCATTCAAGCAGGAATTGCTGCGGGGAATGCCGTGCTGTGACCTGTGGGTCACCTTCAGCCGGCACGTGCGTGGCTGGCTGTGTTGGTTCGGCTCAGAGGGTAGAGTTGCTGCTGGCAGCACCTCTCACAAGAGGCTGGTTGCACTTGGGGAGCTCTGCAAGTTTGAGCTCTGCAAATGTAAACGTCGGCTTCCTGACGAGGAAAAGCTTGGATCCAGCCAGCGGGACTCCCGGCATGTCTAATGAGCTGCTTCATCTTCGGCTGATGCGATGCTCTGCTGGGAGCTGGAACAGAGGTTTTCTGGGAGCTGGAACAGAGGCTCTCCAGGAGCTCTCTGCACCTTGACGTCTCTGTTGCATTGGAAAACATGAAAAGGAGCTCTTCTGTGCCCAGTGTTTGGGTTTCTGTTGCGTCTGCTGCGCCTCAGCTGCTTCTTCACCTCGCGCTGCTCTTCCCTGGGTGCTCTCCAATGCTGCCAGCAGAACTGAGAAGCTTTGCAATCACACTCATCTTCAAAAAAAACCCAAAAACCCTCCTCTCCCCAAGGGGAGAAATCTCCTGGGAGCTCCTTGCCCATGCACTGCAGCTGAAATTTCACCCCTCTGGAGACGCTTGGGATGTCGGATGGGAAGCGCTGCTGTCGCGCTGTGCTCTGCGGTGGCGGCACTTGTGGGGACTGGCGGGGGAAAGCCTGCAGGGTGTCTTCAGGGCCAGCCAGGCTCTGCCTGGACCCTGGGGGAAATGCGGAGCTCCAAACTCTCTGTGGGTGGGTGTACTCTGGTACCACAGCCCGAGACTGCGGGGTCTGTGCTCCAGCCCGTGTCCTTGCCCTTCCCTGCTGCTCCCGCCGGCAGCCACGGTGTTTTTGCAGTGCTGGGTGGGGCACACCTTGCTGGCAGACGGGGCGACATCACCCTCAGTGGTTCTGTGCCGAAGCAGGAGCCTGAAGGAACCGATGTTGCCTCCTGCAGCTGGCTGAGGCGGCTCCTCCGCCTGCCCTCCTGCTGCCTGTGGCTTGCGGGGTTCGCTGATCCCTGCCCTGGTCACAGACGGATGCCGGAGCTGCTGTCAGCACTGTCCTCTGTGTAGGTCTTGTGACCAAGTTGTGAGAGCAGAAGAGAGTTATCTCCTCCTCTGAAGGGTGCAGGCAGGCTGGTTTAAATTCCCTTTCCTCGTTGGAGCCTGGCTTAAGGCGTTGGCTTTATCGCAGTGAAAGGTGCTTTGTGGAGGCTTCCCGTCATCTCTGGACACCTTGTCTGCAGGTGGCTTGGGTTTGTCCCAGGTCATTGCCTGTGGCCTCAGACTTCTTCTGTGGCATTAGGAGTTGGTGACTCTTGGATGGTTGTGGAAGTGAAATGGAGAGGGGGAAGGAGATGGGAAAGCAGCAAGAAGGGGGGATGCTGTGATGTGCTGTAGATGAGAGCTGGACTGCCCGCTCTCCTAAGGAAAAGGTTTTCCTCTAATGCTCTGCTCTCTACAGCAGTCGTGCTTTCCAGGCCTTGGATGGGAAAAACAGGTACAGTGAAGGAAATAAACCAAAAAATCTCTTTGCAAAGGGGAGGATACTGCGCCTTGAGCTGGTTCCTGTAGAAGAGTGCCTCAGGGGGTACAGCTGATAAACTATCCGTTGCACCTGCTGGCTCTCCTGCAGGAAGCACCCCTTTGCAAATCCCCTCCTTGTCCTCACAATAAAACCTTGTCAGTGTTTCCATTTCCAGCTCCCAGCCTCTCGCTGTTCCAGGGGCAGACGCTCCCGTGCTGTTGCGTTTCTGTTGTCGCTTCTCACAGGGACCTGGGAACGAGGTACCTCTCCCGGCTCTGTCGGTGTGTGCCCTTGGTGTCCCTGTCTGTCGTGTGGCCCCCGGTTTTTCTGGCTGTGGGAGCAGGGCCAGCAGGATCCTGCCTCCCTGCTGTTTGTGGTGCCGGTGTTGTCCGCCCCGGGTGGCTCGTGGTGCCCGTCTCGACGCTGCCGTGCCGCTTCTGCCTGTCTCTTTTTCTCTCTCTCTCCATCCCGAGGGGTTTCCTACCACTTCCCAGAAATGCCTTATCGGACATAGGATCTGCCCCGTCCTGTTTTGTTTAGCAGTGTTGGCATGGCAGGCAGGTGAGCTGGGGGTGCCCGTGTTGGACGTGGCCGGTGGCACCGGCCGGGTCGCGGCGCCGCTCGGAATCCTGAAGGAGACGTAGGGGGACAGCGGGGACGCCTCACTTCCTCCATCCCGTGCTCTGGCACGCCTGGCTGGCCCTGCTCCCTCGGCCCCGGGTTTCTCACCTCTTCCTTTTCCACGGCAGAGCCGGCTGGGATCGGCTGATCCCCCACCGGGGACGTCCAGAGGCCCGAGCGTGGCCGGGAGCCGCTGACGGCGCGTGTCTGCTTTTCCTTCCTAGAAAACGTCCATCTCCGCCCGGGGACGCTGCTGCACCTGAGAGGCTCGAAGCTCTGAAATACCAGCGGATAAAGAAGCCCAAAAAGTCATCCAAGGGCTCCTCGAAATCCAGAAAACAACCCAGTGAGTGCGAGGACCCTGCGGTCACCAACAGCATTCCCTGTGTCCTGCTGTGAGCAGAGCTTGGGCAGCTCCCTGCCAGCTCTGGCGCCGGGGGTCTCCAAGCCCATTCCTGGATGCTGCCCTTGTTCCCTGCCTCCCAAAGGGATGGCTCCCGGCTCCCCGGGCTGCTTGCCTGCAGGTTGTCCCTGCTTTGCTCCTCCAAACCGAGTCCTTTCCATGCATCTCCCGTCTCTAGTCATTTGTTTGGATTTTGAGCGTTAATTTCATTTTCCCTGATGCCCAACGTTCTCCCTTCTTGCCACGCTGCGGGTTCAGGGCCAGGCTTGTTGTCACCTCCCTTTCACAGCGAGCAAAGCGCTCTGCTCTGCCTGCTGCTGGCTCCGGTCCCATCTGCCTTCTCTCCCCCCTTCCCAGACGGCTCTGCCTCCCAGGTTCAGCACCCTCCCAGCTCTCAGGTACTGTCGCCTGACGAAGCTGTCTGCCTCCGCAAGAAGAAGAGACACCCTCGTCAGGACCCCTTCGCCCGGCTCTCAGCGCTGAAGGACGACCTCTGCCACCGGCAGCTCCCTGAAGACCAGACAGCCATTCTCAACAGCGTGGACCACGACGACACCAGCGGACACGCCACCCTGCTGTAGCCTAGCGCCGGGCCCAGGAGGTTGAACAGGAGCGGTGGAGGGAGCTGGTGTCACACCGCGGGGGGATGGAGGTGATGGGAAGGAGGGGGGGACACCCCTACGCTGCCGCCTCTCCGAGGGGTTCGGCGGCTCACGGCGGGGACGAGCTGGGGGGAGCCGGGGGATGCTTTGGGGAGGATGCTTTGGGCTGGGTGTTCCTCAAATCCACTTCTCCCCCACCCCAAACAGCTTGGGTGGGGTGGGAAGGGGGGTGTTGCACCTCGGTTTTGGAAAAGATCTCTAGGCTTCAAAGGCATGGATGGAGCTTTTGGCATCTGCGTCCGCAGCGCGCGCTTAGGGGAAAAGTGTGGGATTGAGCAGCTGGCCCTCAATCGCCAGAAGAAATTGAGTGACACAGGGTGTAATTAAGTGACAAGAACCTAACAACCCAGGTGGGAACTGGTAATCCCATGAATCTGATTATGATAAAAACATGACCAAATAATCCCAGGAGAGCTGTAATTGTGAGAACCTCCCTGCCTCCCCCTTCCCAGCCTCCTTTGATGTGAAGGTAACAGCAGCAAAACCATCCGTGACATCTCTCCTTACCTATCTCTGAAAGGGAAAAGCCAGAAAGACCCCGAGCCTTCGAATCGATGCGAGATGTGAGAAATCACCCTTTGTCTGTGTGCAGGTGCATTTGATGCTCGGTAACGCGTGCTCGGTGCCGTGCGAGCGCGCAGGTACGGGGCCGATGGG
The DNA here is from genome assembly GCA_013389985.1 of Dryoscopus gambensis. Taxonomy (NCBI): domain Eukaryota; kingdom Metazoa; phylum Chordata; class Aves; order Passeriformes; family Malaconotidae; genus Dryoscopus; species Dryoscopus gambensis. Next base: position 15,745 of record WEIT01019474.1, on the reverse strand, counting down.
ATCCGAGGGTGTTTCCCCCTCCAGGTGCGGCGTGTGCCAGCTTTGATGCGGGTGGGTTCCATTAATTCTGCCCGACGCTCTGTGCACCGCAGGCGAATGTCCTTCAGCGCCGCGCGGCGATGTGATTTCTTACCGTGTGATGTTTAATCTCTACCGATAACTGCCAAGCGGGGAGACGCAGGCGTGCGAGCGAACGGGGTTTGGCCGCGTGGTCCCCAGAGCCTCCGTCGGCAGGTGCTGAGCCCGGGGAGAGCAGCTGGAAGTGCCCAGCTCTGCGGATGGACGTGGATGGCTCCGTGCAAAGCTAAGCCCAGCGTTTCACGCCAGCTTAAAATGCGTTGCTGCTGGTTTCACCGTTTTCCCCTTTTTCCTCCTGCTCCAGCCCGGCTGTGTCGGCTGTGACACCCGCCGGGCTCGTGTCCCTCCCTTTGCCCCCTGTTCCCCTCGGTAATGCTGTTCTAACTCTTCACCAGAATGTATTTCCTCTTCAGAATAGGGTAGGTTTGGTGGCCGGTGGTTTTCTGCATTGCATAGGCCTTTTTTTGGTTTGTTTTTAGCAGGCGAGGTGTGACCCGAGAACAGCCGGGCTCACTTTCCTGCTCTGCCTCCACTCTCTGACTGCGTGGCCTTGGGCAAGTCACTTGACCTCCTCTCTGTGCCTCAGTTCTCCCATCTGTAAAATGGGGATAAGTCATATTTGAGCACTTTGGACAAGCACTTGGTGGCCTACAGACTGCAAGTGCTATGTAAATGCTTAGTGCTAATACCAAGCAATCCCTACCTTTAAAATATTTAGAGGTTTTTTTTTTTTTCTTTTTTTTTTTTCTTAAGTTTGAAGTGGTAAAATCAACCACTGCATCCAGGTTTGCACAGTTCTTCCTCCGCGGTAAAGTGCTAAACCCTCCAGCCTGCCTGGGAATAAAACACTGAGTGTTTCATGTAGATATTCTTGCTTTGAGTGGATTCAGGCTGTAGAAAAAGCGTCAGGAGAGCTGCAGAGCCTGCAGGCATGTTTTTAGCCCCAGGCTGTCTATTTGCATATGAAACTTTTGTTTATTCCCAGGTAGAATTGCCAAGAGATTCTCTGCAATCTCGCCTTTAATTCTGCTTTGCCTTGGTTTTTGCTCTTGCTGCTGGTTGAACCTCCAAGGGCTGAGATGTTTGGAGAAAGACGTGAGCTCTCGGTTGTGATCCGGCCCTCCGACCACGCCGCGCTCCCCGGGAGCTTTTCGGTCGGAGCCCGTTGGTTGCTCTGCCTCGATTTACCTGGCTTTAGAGGTTGTGCTTCCTCTCCCAGCAGGATGCTCGGGAACCTGCGACCACCAAAAGCAGAGCACCGTGTCTTTTCCAACCTCCAGGCCCTAAGTGAGGTTTGAACCACTGGAAAATGAATCCTCTAAATCGATAACGAGATATTCCTGAGCTTTAACAACTTCGTGTCGGTGGTCTCAAACCATCAGCAGGTTTGTCTCGGGAAGGAGGGAGGGTCTGGCAGAAATGCCCCTCTCTTTCCAGCCTGCACCAGGGCTTTTTATTGACGTGACGAGTGACCTGACGTAAGAACCTCAACTCTCAGAGTGAGAACTCAACCTTGCTAACAGTATGACTGCAAATTTCTTTTATTAGGGTGTGTTTTTAGGGTTTTTCCCTAGAACCCGCTCGGATCTGAATTGATTTAATGCCATTCTCCCGCTCGGCAGCGGGGAAAACTCTGCCTGGCTTGGCCAACTTCAGCTCGCCGGTCACTCCAGCCGGGCTGCTCCTGATGGACAGGTGACCCTTGTGGAGGCTCTGTGCTGCCTGTGCCGTGGCCGACTTGCTCTTCCTTTTGCTCTCGTTGCCTCAGCCTCTCAAACAGAGGGTTGCTTTTCCATTTGAGTGCTTTCCAAACGATTTACGACACCCGTTCGGATGGGCCAGGCGCTGTCTTCAGGCTCCTGAGGTTGCTACCTCGGGACTATGCCCCATCCCATCTTAAGGAGCTCTAGAGGACCTGGAGTGCAGGGCAGGTTGACGGAGCATGCCGGCTTGCTGGGTCAGTCTTTTGAGAGTTGTTTTCCTTTTGCAGGTGTTTTGAGCCACTGGGCTTTTCATGGTCTTCGACCTTTAGAGGCTGGAGCTGCAGCCCTCTCTCTTTCAGCCGTGTACCTGCCACGCTGCTGGAGTGGGAAATCCCGCCCGGGCGCCTCGTGGAAGCAGCTCCTCCCTAAAACCATCCTTAACTCCTTTCCCTGCTAGACCGAGTTACCTTCCGATAGACTCGGGCCGTGCTTTGGCTGACTGGCTCGCCTCTTGCTTTGGCAACCTCCTCGCTTCTCCCAGCCCTCTGGTTTCCATGCCCTTCAGGGTTGCTCCTCTCTCCTTCCGCGGACCTGGAACATCGAAGCCGTGTCAGACGATGCCAAACGCTTCCCCCATTTCACCCCCGTTTGAACTCCGTGTCGCTTTGGTGGTTTGCAAACACAGCTGCTGCTGCTGCTGCTGCTGCTTCTTCATTTTTTATTCTTTTTTTTCTTTCATGCTGCAAAATATATCTTGATTTTTATCTTCCTGGGCCAAACTCTCTTATTTTCTAAGCTGGTCTGAGGTAGACGGCTCTTTCTGTATCAGTAACCGGACGATTCCTCCTTGCACGTTGTGAACGCGATGTTCCATTAGGTCCCTTGGCAAATCCTGGCCCACGGTGAAAAAATACCTCTGAACCACAAGGACGTTTGTCCCTGGGCTCTGCTGAGGTGTCGGTGCAGGGGTGCCAGCCCAGTTTTGGGGGGTCCGTGCTGGTGCTTCTCCCTGCGAGGTGGCCACGGTGGGGATGCTCCAGCGCCACTTTCATGCCGCCGTGGGGGTTGCAGGATTTGGGCACCCCGAGCTGCGGGAGGTGACACGGAGAGGTGGGCCCAGGGTGTCACTGAGGTCCTGCGGAAAAGGGGTGCTCCTGGGGTGCCGTCCCTTGCAGCCTGTCCAACAACGAGTCCTGGAGCAGGCAGGGAAAAAGGGCGGGGAAAGTGCTTTGCCTGCTTTTCCAGCAGGACTCGCTGAGCTCTCATCCACGTGTTCCTAAGGTGACTTTGTCTTGCAGCCCCACGGGCGCTTTGGTTCCACGGTGCTGACGTGAGGGAAAGTGCAAGTTAGGGTAAGGGGGGGAGAGGGAGCGTTCAGGGCTTGTTTGTGGGGCCCCGTTTCTGTGTCTGCCTCTAACAGCATGCCCAGGCACCGGGAGCGATGGGTTTGTGGGATGGGGGAGCTGGAAAGTCCCAGGGTCTCTTCCCAGTCTGAACCTCGGCATGGTTTGCAGTCTGCCCATGAGCTGAGGGGTCTCCGTGAGCCCCCGGGGTGTCTGTGTGAGCAGGGGATGCTTTTCCCGGGAGGATTCTCATTCCTGCTGCCCTGTGCCAGTCACCTGTGACTTGGAGGCTGCTTCGGGGCCCTGGTGGGCTCCAGGCTGCTGATCTGGTGTTTGTCACCTTGTCAGCTGGCTCGGTGCCACCCGCTGTGCAGGAAGGCTGGAGGTGATGCTGCTCGGATAGATAAATGTAAAGGGACTATAGAGGGAATAACAGCTTGCTGTACCTGCCTCCGGGAGTGTTGAGGACACTGGATTTGGGCTCGGCAGCCCAGGCACGGTCCTGGCAGGGCTTAGTCACGTCTGGTGGCATCCAGACACGACCAACATTCCAGACTCATTGCTGCTCCTGCCTTGCCATCTGCATTAGGACAAAATCCGCCTGGCATTTTGGTTTCTCCTCCTGCTTCAGGCAGTGACGTAGATTTGGGAGTTCTCAGAGTTTTGGGTTGGTTTCAGCTGTAGCTCTTGTCTGGAGGTACTTTTCCATGAGGCCGGACCTTCGGGGATTTCCACACGTCCCATGTGGGCTCGCTGCAGCCCCAGACTGGAGTCGGGGCTTTTTGGGAAGGAAATCTCTTCGAGGAACCAGAATGAAACCCACTGTACATATGAGATATAAATAGCTAGAGAAGCGTAGGACAAAGGTAGATAGGTTTGCAGAATTCAGTAGATTTGCATGTCGGGGTATGTGTGTCTCTAGGGGAGAGCTTAGAGCCGTGCTGGAGCGGGGGAACAGGATGGGCAAAGCGGGGAAGGGGCTGGGAGCAGCGGAGCCCGAGGGGAATTTGGGGATGGAGAGGCGCCAGCGTGACCTGCGCTGTGGCCCTGCTGCACACAAAGATCGCTCTGTTCCGTTTTTTCATCTCCAGCTTTTAGCTTTGCTTTGTTCATTGTCCGTGACTCACCCCTGGCCGTGACGAGGAGCGGCAGGAGGGGCAGGTCCTGTGCCCGGCGTGTCCGAGGCACATGGGGCGTGACACGGGACACGACACGGGGTGGGGGGATGTCACATTGCCTCATGTCTGGTGCCGTCGCTCAAAGAGAAAGCTGCACCACGCAGAAACCCTTCCCTCAAGTCCCTCTAGATGCTGCTCTCTGGTTGCTCATGTGAAAGCGTTCTGCTTTGCGTCTGTTCTTCCCAGAACAGCGTGAGTCAGAAGGGATGAGAGAGGGATACAGCTAAATTTGTCCCCTGAGCTGAGGAACGCGGCACCGGCTGTGCCAGCCGGCCCCAGCAGTGCCGCCTGGGAGGGACAAGATGTTCTTGACAGTGTCTTTTTATTTTAAACCACATTAGCAGGACTTTGAGGATCTGAGGCAGAGAGGGGGTTCGGTCACCAGTGATGCCAGGGCTGCTACTGGCCCCAGGCACAGGGGCAGCCGTATTCAGGCTGGATCCCCACTGCTCTCCCAGAGCCATCCCTGCGCTGTCTGGGCAGGGAGTAGCCCTTATTAAAGAAAACAGGATGTTTGCTCCCATTTCCCCCCTTCAGCTCAATTTTTTCGTTTGTTTTTTCTGTTTCTGAGTATCTTGACTCCTCTCTGCCCGCGTTTGCTGGGAAGGAGAGGTGGGAAGTGCAGTTGTTCCTGCTAGAGATCTGTCAGGGGATGCTCGATCCAGGAACTGAGGGCTGGGAAGCAGCGACCAGATTTGGCCACGCTGGTGCCAGCAGAAGAAGAAACTGAACGCTGCACTTAATTCCCATCAGCTGGCACGTCCCCAAGCAGGGATGACCGGTGTGGTTGTGGGAAGGGACTGGAGATGGGAGCCTGCTCCCCTCCCTGGGTGAGTGGGATGAGAGGGAGCTGTGTTCGCCCACTTTCCCCGTTTTTGGGTGTTTTGGCGCAGCTGGCTGAGCGCTGTTCCTCGGTGTTCTGTGGCAGCAGGACGGGCATCCCCGGTGCTGGGGCTCTGGCTGGCTTTTGATCCGTGCACGGATGNTGGCCTGGGGGGGTTGACTGCGGCAAGCATGCGCTGTAGGGGTAGCTGAGGATTTTTATACCGGTGTCGGTGGGGTGGGAAGCGCAGGATGGAGGGGCTGGCATCCCCCAGGGAGGGCAGTTCGCCCAGAGTTTGGATTTACCATCAAAATGACACTTTCTCTCCCAGGAGGGCTTTTATTCTTGTTCTCCTGAGGTTGCAGGGCTGCAAAAGAGGGTGCCCATCTTGCAGTCCTGCGGTCCGAAAGCTCCTCGGATTTCCACCCACTCCCCCCCCCA
>WEIT01019473.1:271297-305983 GCA_013389985.1 Dryoscopus gambensis | reverse complement strand
CGAGCCGAGGGTCACGCACGGGCCCCCTGAAGGGGGAAAAAAATAACACAGACAGCGGATGTCACAGGAGGAAGCTTCTGGAATAGGCAGCGCTGAGGCAGGGGTTGCTTAATCCTTGAAATGTCCGCGGTAATGAAATTTGTGACCGTGGCATGAATCAGGGACCGGCGTGTTGGGGCGTCTTGCGGCGAGCCCCGGGTGGGGATCCGGGATCTTGGATCTCGGAGCGGTGTTTCTCGTGGTACAGTGGCCCTTCATGCCACTCGGGAACATTCCTTGGGAGTTCTTCCCCAGGCACTCAGGGGAAGGAGCTGAGGCTTGCAGCAGAGGAAGCTGCGTGGCTGAAAAATCTCTGAACTCCTCGAAAGAAAATCAGAATCACAACTAGGTTAGAAGAGACCTCTGAAGTCGAGTCCAACCTATGACTGAACGCCACCGTGTCAACTAGACCATGGCACTTAGTGCCCCTTCCAGTCTTTCCTTAAATGTTCCCACTGGAAATGAAAGAGATATTTGTACTCCTTGAAGGGTACAGTGCTAGATCTACCATCTTAAATCAGATGTCCTTTGAGTGCTTCTATAAGTAAAATGTGATTGCTCAGTTAAATAGTTCTGAATGGATCCTGCTAAATTAATTGCAAAGGTAGTAGATCGAAAATATTAAATCAGTGTATTAAAATGATGAAGCTGACGTGTTTTCCCTTCTCTGCCAGAGGCCAAAAATGTTGAAGAGGTGGCCCAGCAGAATACAGATGGAACCCAGCCTCCTGCTGGCCACCCACCTGCCAGCACTAGCCAGAGTACAGCTTCCAAATGCCCGTTCCTGGCAGCTCAGATGAATCACAAGAACAGCAACGTTTTCTGCAAAGCCAGCCTGGAGCTGCAGGAGGATGTGCAGGAAATGCAGGCGGACAGGAAAGGTACGTTCTCTGTGCACTGAAGCAGTGATGCCTCCCGAGAGCTTCTGGTGCCTGACTTGGCTCTGGAGCATTCCAGGTCTGACAGGCACCGCTGAAATGATGCAGCTGGGATTATGGGAGACTGCAGGGAAAAGCTGCTGGTGAATGTAGGTGTTAATGACATACCTGTGACGTTGTGCAGGGTTTCCCTGGGTGATTTTGATGTGGGAATGCTGTGAGCTGTATTTTGGTGTGCTGGCTGGCTCTAGATGTGTGAGTCAAGCTGTTACGCTCGCACCCAAGCAGATGCTTAGATCTGAAGAGAGCTTTGCCAGGGTGCTGGTTTAGACAAAGGTTTTATCTCCAAGGATGGAGGAAAGTGTTGAGACACCTGGCAAGTACCAGTACAAATCCAAGCTTGAAAGCAGGCAAATGGTTTTGGGGTGGGTTTTTTGTGTTTATGGAACTAAAGGGTGTTGGCTGGCTTGCAGTGGTAGTGCGGAAGGGCTGTCCTTCAAAGGAAGGAACTTTTCAGCAGTATCAGTAAAGCCTTGCTGCCTGTCTCAGGAGGCTTATTTTACTTTTCTGTTTGCCTTCTGTGGCACAGTTTAAAAAATAAACCTGTGCTAACAGAACAAAAAGGAAGCAGCTGACTAGAGCTCTGCCTTCAGTTAGGTGTGTACCAGTCCTTTTAGATAAATGCTGTAGCTGTGTGGTTCTCTGAGTCATGATGAACCAAATACGTTGTAAGGAAATTGCCTCTTGTATTGTGATTGATTAGCAAGGCTAATCCTTCTGTCTTGTCCAATGCAAATTTGTAAGCAAATGAAATAGTTGATCATAGCAGGATCAACGTGGGGTTTTGGGCATGTCCTTTCTAAAGACTGAAGTGTTGGTTTAACTTAAAATGTTTGCTCTCCTGAATTCAACTTACCTCACTTTGTTTTAAACCAAACAAACTCACTGGAACTTATTACAATGTCTCTAGGTACAGAATTTACCAAAATACCAACTACTTCCACACTGAGAAAGATTGAGACTGAGGGAGAAGAGCAGAGTGGCCTGCTCAAGAAGTTTAAGGATATTATGCTGAAGCAAAGACCGGAAAGTGTCTCTCATCTGCTTCAGGATAACTTGCCAAAATGTAAGAATGTCTGGCAAACCCCCCACAGGCCTGGTCTGTTGTGATTATTTCCTATGTGCTGAAGTCTCTGCCTCCTTTCAGCTGTATCCACCTTCCAGTACGATCAGTTCTTTGAGAAAAAGATAGATGAGAAGAAGAAGGATCACACCTACCGAGTGTTCAAGACCGTGAACCGGAAGGCGCAGATCTTCCCCATGGCAGACGACTACACTGATTCCCTGATCACCAAAAAGGAGGTGTCTGTCTGGTGCAGCAATGATTACCTGGGCATGAGCCGGCACCCTCGTGTCTGTGGAGCAGTCATGTGAGTAGTGCCATGTTCTTAAGAGGCGTTTTCAAGCTGTATTTTGTGGGAAGGCCTCTGAAGAATTGATTTCTGTACTGTGGTGCACGAGTTGCTTCTGATGTGATTCTTGGTGTGCAGTTAAGATTACGCTGGTCTCTTGAGCTGGGTCACTTAGTGTTTAGATCCAGGGCTGCACTGTGTGCATTGGTCACTCATTGTGCTCCTTGGATCTGCCTTAGAAGCCCCCAAATGTTACCAGATAAGCTGGATGTTACATTGCAGCTGTACTTGGTCACTGATTTCTGACCTTACTGGGCTCCTGAGTGTGCAGGTTGCTCAAAGACCCAACAGCTGCTTTTGCTGCCAGTTCCTTTTTAGAACAGTCCTGATTATGTACTAGAATGTTTTCAGCAATGATCCTTTATTCTTCTGTGTGTCACACAGCAATGCTGATGCCTCTCTTGGGCCCTCTTTAGGGAAACACTGAAACAACATGGTGCTGGAGCAGGAGGCACAAGAAACATATCAGGAACAAGTAAATTTCATGTCGACTTGGAAAAAGAACTAGCTGATCTTCATGGAAAAGATGCAGCACTGTTGTTCTCATCTTGCTTTGTAGCCAATGACTCCACTCTCTTCACTCTAGCTAAAATGCTGCCAGGTGAGATCTCAAACTGCACCTCTGTTGCCACAAAAACACAGCCTTGCCCCAAGCTGTTGGGAGTGTGTTTTGCAAATAGCTGTCCAAAGTGAGGATTCATCCTAATCCATCAGCACAGTATGGTTAGGTGCTTTTAATACCATATTCAAGTTATGTTCAACACAAATCACAGTATCAGCCTACTGAGGTTGAGATCTGTGAGCTAGGAACTGCTGGAGGAATTAGACAAGCAGACTCTTCTGTTCTTGCATTTAAACTCTACCTGAAAATGAGACAGTGGGACTTTGGTGTCCTCCCCCTGGAGGGGGTGAACTTCTCTCCCTTCAGAAGTTAGGGGAGTTAGATCTCAAGCTCTCATTTGTGTTATTTTGAACACTTAAAATAAACCTTAAATATTATTCTTGCCTCATGATCTGTAACTTGCTCTTCTGATCAAGAGCACTACTTTCAAGAACAAGCTACCCTTGTTTCCTCAACTCTTCCCATACATAATGCAATGCTAGGAATCGGTTAATGCTTTCTATACTTAAAATGTAACTGGGCTGTTTCCTCAGGTTGTGAGATCTACTCTGATTCTGGAAACCATGCCTCCATGATCCAGGGGATCCGTAACAGTAGGGTGCCAAAGCATATATTTCGCCATAATGATGTCAACCATCTTCGAGAGCTGTTGAAAAAGTCTGATCCATCCACCCCTAAAATCGTTGCATTTGAAACTGTTCACTCAATGGATGGTAAGCTCACATCAAAGCCTCCTCTCTGCTTCTAGTGCAGTTAGTGCTCAAATCATCTGGTTTAGGTCTCAGTGTGTACAGTGCTGTAAGGGTTGTTACGGGGTATTTCTGGGGTTAATCCAGTCATACACAAAATCCTGAACTGCCAGTCACTGCTTTGGCTCCTAGGTGCTGTTTGTCCTCTGGAAGAGCTGTGTGACGTGGCCCACGAGCACGGGGCCATCACCTTTGTGGATGAAGTGCACGCTGTGGGGCTGTATGGAGCCCGAGGAGGTGGGATAGGAGACCGGGATGGGATCATGCACAAGATGGACATCATCTCTGGAACGCTTGGTATGCACAGCCTGGCACTTCTGCAGGAGCTGAGGCAGCAAGGCTGCTGAGCAGCCAAATTAAGTGGGTTAGCTCAAAAGCAGTGTAGTCAAATGAACTTGTTAAGGGCTGCTGGAGCCTAGGATTTTTTGAGAAAGCCCAAGGGATTTAAGTGTGCCCCTAAGTTTGAAAAGCTTCTGTTAAGCTACTTACACTGCCTTACAAATAGTTATGGTAGCTTTGTTTGGGGTTTTTCTTTAAGCAAGCTAGCAAAAAGTCCTCCAGTGGCATGTTATACAACTCAAGAAGAAATTCAGGTGAGAATGCTAGTAGAGCAGTTCTCTATATTTAGTAGTACTTAGTTCCTTTATGTGAAATGGAATGCTCCTAATCTAGAAACCTGAGATGGGGAGTTATGTAAAGAGATTTGGCAAGTACTGAAGCAACTGCTATTATCTGAGTAGAATGCAGGCTCAGGAGTAAGTTTACTGCTGCAAATTGGAAGGTTGTTAAAACAGCTTTCAAAACATAAATAAAATTTACTAGGAAAGTTCATGCCTTTGGAACTTGAAGTCTTGTGTTACAGCCTAATAGGAGCAGAAGCATTCACCAGACACCCTAGTTCTGTCAAGTGGCTGTCTTTTGCACACTGAACATTTGGAAAGAAGGGCTGGTATCAGCTGCACAATTACAGTAACAGCCTTCTGTGCTCCTTAGGAGCAGGGGCTATTTCTAGCATCTCTGAAACAGATTATTTTAAATCTGCTGAGAGACTTAGTGTTGATCGCTTGGGGTCACTATGGAAGTCTCTGCTTGATGACTGGGCTTGTAAGGTCTACCCCAAAATCAAAACTTGGGTATTTGAGAGAGGCATGAACGATCCTTGCTGTGCAGTAACTAGATCCATGTTATCAAGATTGGCTTAAAAACAAAGCTGGACCATGTGCTGAGTAAATACAAGATTACTGGGGGAGGGGGGGGTGGAACATACCATCACCACATTAAGTGTAAAGTCAAAATAACCCATTCCTCCAAGTGAAAAGCTCCAATACTTCAAGCCATTCCAATAGGTGGAAAGAATAAATCCAGTTAACTTTTTTTTTTTTTTCCTTCCCCCTTCAGGCAAAGCATTTGGCTGCGTGGGAGGCTACATCTCCAGCACCAGCTCTCTGATCGACACGGTTCGTTCGTACGCCGCTGGGTTTATTTTCACCACGTCGCTGCCCCCCATGCTGCTGGCAGGGGCGCTGGAGTCCGTGCGGACGCTGAAGAGCGCCGAGGGGCAGGTGCTGAGGCGCCAGCACCAGCGCAACGTCAAGCTCATGAGGCAGATGCTGATGGACGCGGGGCTGCCCGTGGTGCACTGCCCCAGCCACATCATTCCCATAAGGGTGAGGACTTAGGGTGCTGTTAACACAGGGCTGTGGTGCCCATTTTACTGTCCGGGAGCACGTTACACCGTCAGGTATTAGTTACTGCCTTCACAAAGTTCAAACTCGTCCTGTTGTTCAGCTGTGGTGTGCCAGGAGTCTGGCTTAAGCTTAAGCCTGGTGTAAATGTAAAATAGAGGGAGAAAGTGTATGAAACCCACAGTACAACAGAAAATAAGGAAACTGCTAACAAGCTAGTAAAAAGATTTGGGGTATAAACAGCTACCTGCCTAGGCTGCAGTGGTGTTCTTGTGCCCAGAGTGCTCTGCAACACATGCTTTCAACCTTTCTTTCTGACATACATGTTACTTGCCAGCCCTATTGGATTCTTATGGCTTGCTGAGTTGGGCTGACAGTTTTACCAACTCTCGTCTTTTGGTTGATCTTGTAACTTTAAATTTTGAACTTCAGGTTGCAGATGCTGCTAAGAACACAGAGATCTGCGACAAGCTGATGAGCCAGCACAGCATTTATGTCCAAGCCATCAACTACCCGACGGTTCCCCGTGGAGAGGAGCTGCTCCGAATTGCCCCTACACCTCACCACACCCCTCAGATGATGAGTTATTTTATCGGTGAGTGGACTCCTGCCTCAGTGCAGTGAACATACTGGCTGTCTGTGCAGTGTTTGTACTAAAGATGAGACTGGGAAGCACTTAAGTCTTAGATGTCATGAGCTGGACAGTGTTTCCACTGCTGCAGCACATCCTGCACACTTCCCTGCTTGGAGTGTGAAGGCCAGTGCACTGTGACTTGGAACAGAGGGTGCAAGGCCAGTGCAGACCTATACCCAGACCTATACTCTGCTCATGCATTGTCCAAACCAACCTTCACATGTTATGTGGATCCCAAAGAACTCTGCTGTCCCCAGCTGAGCTGTTAACTTGCCTTGAACATGGATCTGTCCAGAGAAAGTAGATCCTTCTTGATCCTGTCAGGAGAGGTGGCATGAGGATAGCCGAGACTTAGTTGCAGCCCAATTGTTTCAAGAGGTAGATTGTGTCAGCGTGAAATCCTATTATCCGTGCTCACTTGTTAGGAGAATAAATATGCTGACACTTCTGCTGCTTCTCTAAAGCAATCCAGTCTTAAGCTTTGATCTTGATAAACTTTTCTTAACAGAAAAACTGCTGGCTACATGGAAGGATGTTGGTCTGGAGCTGAAACCACACTCCTCAGCTGAATGCAACTTTTGTAGACGACCACTACATTTTGAAGTGATGAGTGAACGAGAACGAGCCTACTTCAGTGGCATGAGCAAACTAGTATCTGTCAGTGCATGAAAGTAACAGTGTTAGTTGTTGTCTAGCTCTAGTATTGAGTCAGTAGCATTTTTTAATTGCTCAAGTCTTTTAATTGTAGTTGAAGCACTAAGCTCTGAAAATAAATTTCTAGAGCCATGATGCCCAGTTGTGTTTGTGTGTTTCTCTGTGTCCCTTCCATAACTGGAACTGAAGTGTCAGGGGGTGGGAGGGCATTTGATGGAATAAAACATTGCTCTACAGCTTCATGTCCTTCAGGGACTGAACTAGTGCCTGTCCAATGACTGTGCCCAAAGACCTTCAGCAGCGCTTCCTGCATGGGCTTTATTTGTTATGAAAAAAGAAAATAGCCTTTGAAAACATGCAGGTATACTAAATATATACTACATAAATACTACATGCGCACTAAAACTTAAGCACCTTAAAAGTGTTGTATAAGCAGCTTGCACCCATGGTTTGGGAGGCAGGCCTTTAGCATGGGTTCTGCCAGATGTTCTTCCCTTGTAGTTTTGTGCACAAGCATTCCCCTTCTGGCATTCACTGCTCTGAGGAAGAATTAATTAAGGGATTAATTAAGTGGTATTTTCTGACTACCTGACAGAAACCCAAGGTGGTGGTGTGGCAGGGGCTGGAAAAGGAAGGCGTGTTCACCACTCCAGGTGGTCAGTACAGGTTGGCTCTGGCTGCCTCTGTCTGTGCAGGTCTGCATGAGCTGCTGTTCAGTGCACTCAGGCCTAGATGGCTGTAAAAGCTGTCAGCAAGCAATTTAATATTTCAGGTCTGAGAGCAGTCGTTGCAGGAGAACATCACTACTCCCTTTACAACCCTGCTGAGACCTCAGGCCTGTTAACACCCAATTGCCATCTTATTTCATGCTTTGGTGAATAGCAAAGGCCTGCTTGGAACAGGAGGAAGTAATTCTGTGGCTGAGCATGTGTACTCAGAGGTCAGTGGTGGTGTGAAGTCAAGCAGAGCACTCAGCTGCTCCTTGCATGTGCAGGCACGTCCAGAAACTGCTCCAGTGGCTTTTACAAGCCCCTGAACAGCCCCCACTCTGTCTCTTGTTTTCTGGCTGCAATGAGCCACCCTGGCACTTCCCCCTGCTGTCACACTCACACATGTGCTGTGAGGCTCCCTCCCACTAGGGATCCATTATAATATCACAAATAGTCGTGTGGTTGTGGAGATAAAATCCCAAATTAAAGCAAAATCATCAACTCCATCAGCTGGAAGTCACCAGTTGTTTAAGCATGTACTAAAGCACCCTGCTATTCTCAGAAGAGTTCTTACGAAACATTTGACTTCCCAAGCAGTCAAGCTTCTTTGAAGAAGCCCTTGTCCAGCCTGCCAAGGGGCTGCTGCTGCCTCTGCCACATGCAGGTGTTCTGTAGAGGGGAGGATGGGACCTGCCTGGCCTGGCCCGGCCTTGCCATGAGCCATTTGTGGCCCAAGACTCAATGAATCTGTTACAGAGCTCTTCCCATTATCCTTTAGGTTATATTGCTATATTAACTGGAGACATGAAGCAAAAAGCCACAGCTCCTCCATCAACCTCTCCCTAGGACCTTGTCCCCAGCACCACAATGTGCCAACTCTGTCATTGCACACTCTGGCAGCAATCAGTGAACAGCTGTAAGCAATCACTGTGTGTGGGAGATAACACAATATGTTAACTCACATATGGCCATGTTCTAACAGTACCAGGTCACTTACATTTCTATTTTTTTTTCACTGAAAGCTTTCAGAATTGGCCCAGCCCATTTTCCAAACCAGTTAATAAGCCCAGTTTTTCTTCCTAGTTTTTGTAACAGCAACTCAACACTTTGTACTACCGAGGAGAAGAAAGAAGACATAGAAAGGTACCAGCTATCAGAAATCTCCAAAGTTCCTCCAAATTAATCACAGGAGAGAACCAAACCCCAGGATTCAAACCTGGCAACCTTTGAAATGACAGGAACACGAATAACTTCAGCACGTGGCAGTCAGTACCTCCATGCCTCTTAACATCAGCTGTGACAAATTACCTTTAGCACGGGTGTTGGCAAGCAAGAGTGTGAAAGCAGAACCAGGGCACAGCAAGAGGCCAGCAGATGTCCATCACTTAACTGCAAAAGAAAGATAAATCCAATGGCACATTGAAAGGATAAATTCTCCCCGATGAAAAGGGCAAAGAAAGAAAAAATAAACACGTATTGTTTCCCAGCAAATAAAAATTGAATGGGGGGTTGCATAAGTAGGGATAAGTCATGTAAATTTTAGTTTGGTTCCCGGAAAAAATAATAGAGGAAGTAATCAGTAAAATATGTTTAAAGTCAGACAATGGCAGCGGCAGACTAAGGAAGCAAGAATGCAGCCATAAAGCCATGGCTAACATTTGTCTGGGGCAAAATAATTCATCTAGTTAAATGTTGCACAGCCCTAAACTCATACCCTCCTCCATTTCCCAACCTATTTACACAACAGAGAAACCCCAGGTGCTACAGGAGCAGCAAAACCATTCCAAGTGCAAGCAGGAGCACGTGTTCCCCATTGCTGAGAGGAAGCTGCAGGGGGGTTTTCTTCCTACCACGGCCAGGGGCATTGTTAACACCACCAAATTCACAGCTGCGGTGTCCCTGATGCTTTGCACCCACTTATTTTGGGACCCATCCCTTGCACTGCACCCCGGCCTGCTGCCAGCAGCTGGGATGGGGATGTGTGTGTGGGCTCACTGCAAACCACTGTTGCTGGGGCACACACTGGCACAAGGCACCAAAAGCCCAGTGCAACGTGGCCCCTGGCCCAGAGCTGCTAGCCCAGCACCAGCACGGAGGGACTCCTGGTTATTTAGGATGTTCTGTGCCCCAGCCACCCTCCAGCTTGGTCCCAAACCCTCATCATCTCCAGGTTAGGTTAGGCACCCTCCTCTCCACCCAGACCCCCAGTCTTGCACGGTCCCAAGGGGGCTGATCCCAGGTATCCTTACCCCCACAGGTAAATAGCCTTTCACTCCCTGCTCCTCCTACCTGCTTCCTGCCATTCCCCAAGGGTTGTGAGCAGGGCACGGGGCTCTTGAGAGGGCAAGGGCTGATCTCTCTTTCCCACAGGCACCTGAGGCTTCATAGCCCAGGTGCCGACTGACTCTTAATTCACACGTTCAGCTTACAACCAGGTGTAACTCTTTTGCAGCCCCTCTGCTTCAGCTCTGGTAGGAGTGGAAGCCAAAGGAGTTAGCTCCTCTGAGATTTTGACCTTTCCCACCTGGCAATCCCATAAGGAAAAGTGTCATGGTCCTATAATTTACCCTGCAGCTCATTTGCTGTGGAATCCGTGAACCTTTGTCTGTGAGTCTTAAAAAACCTGAGCACTCGGGCTGACTGTGTGGGTGTTCAGCCACAGCTCCCTGCAGCTGCCCCTTCTATTTGAAGCAGGTGCCCTGTGGTCCCCTGCCCAGCCAGGCAAATGCCACGTGCCCTGAGGTGGCACAAGTCGCTGCTGACCAAACGTGGGTTTCCCAAGCCAAACCCCAGATCTTTGGCAATGCAGCAGCCGAGACTTTTAGCTCAAACCTTAAAGACAAGCTGGGACAGGAAAGGAGGCCATGAGCATGAAAGAGATGGGGGACATGAGATAGGGTGTGAGCGGACAGGAGATAACAGAATAGGAAGGGATGGAAGATGGAGAATGGGCCGGAGGATAGGATAGGGCACAGAATGGGATGGAACGGGACAGGAAACAGGATGAGATAGGATGGGAAGGAAAGGGTGCCCAGCCTCTGGGCTGCTCCTGGCCGTCTGTCCCATGACCATGCACGGGTCGTCTGGCACGGCGGCTGTCACCTGGAATGGCTGCACTGGCAGGGGATGGGGGCAGTGAGTGGGACGGGTGGGAAAAGGGGCACAGCCCTCACACCCCCTCAGTATTTGGGCAAGTTAAAAATTACCGAGTACAGAGGGGGAGCAAGATCCGAAGGAGAAGGGTGACTCAGCTTGTCAAATGACTCTGGTGGCGTCAGCCTGGCTTATTAGCATTTATATACAGAGGGAGCTCTCCTGGGCTGAGGCTGCTTCCTGCATAGCAGCATGTTCCCTCCGTCGGCTCCTCCACGTCAAAGGGAATATTCAGGGTTGTCTGGTGGGGTTTTTTTGCATTAAACCTTTTTTCTTTAAAAAACGTTTTACAGCCGGCTTCGTAGATCTTCCATCTCATCCTGGGCATGGAGGGTAAAGCTGAGACACAGCAATGCCCTGACCTGGGTGAGGAGTGGGAGGACTGGGAGCCTGGGATGCAGGCAGACCCCACTGTGTTCCTAGTTCTTCTCTTGGCTCTGCATCCTCCTGCTTTCCCATCCCATGGCCAGGTAGGAATTCACTCCAGGCAAGAGAGCAGCCCCAGAAGCAGCTTTGCAACCTTGCAAAATCATCACCAGCCATTAAAACAAGGAAAGCTGGGCTGAGCAGAGCTGCTGCCTCCTGCAGCCGGCTCTAGCTCTGGGCATTGCTGGAGTGTAAAACTCTCTGCCGGGCATTAAAAGGTTGTGCCAGAGCCCTGGACTGAAGTGTGGATGTCCTTCACGGTGGTGAGGGCTGGACTGAGCCAGGGTAGGCAGGCTGTGAGAGTTGCTGGCTCGCACTGTCAAAGCAATTTGCTTTGCAGTTCCAGAGCCCATAGCTGCCAAACACCCAAACATGGGGAGCCCAGGGGATCTCCAAAGAGCATCAGACTGTTTTAAAAATACTTTATTCTTTAGAAAATACAGCGTTCAGTACAGTGTGCTCTGCTCCCCCCAGCTTCAAGCCCCTGACTCCGCCGAGGCCAAGGCAACATCGGCACGTTCACTGCCACGGCTGGAAAGCAGAGGGCAGGTTTCACTGACCCCTTTTCCATCCTCTCAGGGAGGCAGGTGGCTCTCGAGCCCTCACTGGTACCCAGCAGCAAGGTGCTCTCCCCCCAAGCCCAAATCACAGTGCCAAGCTCAGACCGTGGAGCCGATGACGGCCCTTGGTGGCTGGGAACATCCCTGGGGGCACACAGGGGCTGTCATGCTCCCCCACACAAGGATTTGGGGTAGCCCATGTGATTATTGAGACACGGGGCTGTCCCAGACCAGAGACCCAGCTGAGAACCTGGGGAGTAAGGTAACAGTGGGGGCTGGGGAACAGGTGAGTGGGGGACCAGGGCTCAGGAACCCCTCAGCTCCCATCCTAAACAGGGATCTGGCTGAGTCAGCGCTGTAACAGCTCCTTCTGAGGGGCAAAACCTTACTGGGGCAGTTCAAAAAGGGGATGCAAACATCACCCAAAGGCAGAGTGACCTTTCTCCAGGTCCAGGCTGAGCTCAGGACTCTATGGGGAATTTCTACCTCCTGCTGCCTGGCTCTCTGCAGGGAGAAACTCCCATCCCACAGGAAGCAAAGCCCACCCCACAGGGGGTCCTGCCCGCACCTTGAAGGGGTGCGGGATCGCTCCAGGCCTGGGGCAGAGGGGCCGTGCACACCAAGAGTGGGACAGGGGAACAAAGTCTGGAGGCTGGGGGAGCAGGGAAAGAAGCATTTTCTCTTTTCAAACAGGAATCCCCAACACTACCCCCCTTCCCTTTGCATAGAGCAGCTTTCAGGTGAGCGTGTCCTTCAGTCACCCAGGGGACACCGAGAGCAGTGGCTGTGACCCTGAGGGGGACAGGAGCAAGGCTGGGGACATGGCTCTGCTGCTCCCGTCCTCCCCCTGCAGCCCCGGGGCTCGCACAAGGACACAGGGAAAAGAAACACCGACAACCCTGAACCCTCCCCATCGGTCTGCCCCCAGGTGCAACAAAAGCCATCCAGATGTCTAAAAAAGGAATGAAATAGGAAAAAAAAAGGAAAAAAAAAAAAAAAAAAAAAAAGGCTGAGATGGAGGGAAAGATCCCCAGGTCAGCGGAGAAGAAGGCGGGAAGCGCCGCAGGGATGGTGTCCGTTCGCCGCCGGCCCTGCGGGATCTAACTGTCCTCGCCGTTCTCGCCCGGCCCCTTGATCAGCCGCTTCTGTCCCCGCTTGCCCACGGGCCCCTTGGGCTTGGCGAAGGCCTGCTTGAAGGCGTGCTGCTTGGGGTGCACCTCCTCGTACAGGAACTCCGCCGTCAGCTCCGCTCCGTCGTCGATCTCGATCTGCGCCCAGCAGCGGGGAACGGGGGCTTAGCGGCTCCCTTGGGATTTGACACCCACCTTTGGGGCACCCAACTCGCCCCAAGCCCAGCAGAGGGGCTGGACCAAGGTTGCAGCACAGTCCCTTGGCGATGCCCAGCCCCATCACCTCTGGGGGGGCTCGCACTCACCTTCTTGGCGATCTCCAGGCAAAACTCCTGCTCCACAGTGTCCAGCAACCGGCTCTTGCAGCTGGAGTAGAGCATGCGCTCCTTGATGCTGCACTTGTACCCAGGCATGGAGTAGATAAAGACTGCGAGAAAAGAGCAGGGCTTGCGGCGCTGCCCGGGCCCGTGGCCAGCAAGCAGCGGCTGCATCCCACCCTGCTCACAGCTTTTCCAGCCCCAAGAATCCCAGGTAACGTCCAGCAAAGGAGGGTGAGCCATCCCATCCATCACCGCTCCCAAATCTCCCCTGGTGCTCCTGCAATGCCGGAGGAAACCAAACTGCCCATACAAATCCTCCGTGGCAGCACCCAAAGACCTGCACTGCACGTGGCACCCAAGGGCTTGCCAGCACCCGCCACGGGAGGGACTTGACTCAAGGCTTCCTGATGCACCATCCCTGTCCCCATCTCTGCTTGCTCCCCATGCAACCAGTGGTCCAGGTAATCAGGGATTGGCACAGGCTCGAACCAGCCTTTCCCAGCGCCGAGGCTCTCACCAACAGACTCCAGGTAGTCTCCCTCGTGTGAGTGCTTGTACAGGAAGAAATGGTAGCGAGCAGAGTCCTGGGGGATCCTCTTGGGCAGGTCA
The DNA here is from genome assembly GCA_013389985.1 of Dryoscopus gambensis. NCBI lineage: Eukaryota > Metazoa > Chordata > Aves > Passeriformes > Malaconotidae > Dryoscopus > Dryoscopus gambensis. The sequence goes on along the minus strand of WEIT01019473.1, from coordinate 292,342 downwards.
GTGATCTCCGTGGGGCTCGTGTGCACCAGGTCGATGGTCTCCCGCTCCAGATCCAGCTTCTGATGGACAGAGGGGACAGGGAGCAGATGGGAGTGAGACAGCAGCAGGAGGTGGGGAGTGGGTCACACAGAAGCCACATGAGGGACCTACCAGCTGGATGTAGTTGATTTTCTTTTGCTTGAGAGCCTGGATGGCTTGCTGGGCATCCAGCTGCAGGGGGAAGGCCAGGCCCTGCAGCGTCTGGTGCTTGCTTTCCACGCTGATCTCCGTCTTCACCTGGGGATGGAGACCACCTCCAGCGTCAGGAGACAGTGGCAAAGGGCGGGGAAGGGAGAAACAGGAAAACCAGCGGGTTCTGTAGCTAAAGGCTTCTCAGCCAAGGAGCTGTCTGTCTCCCGTCTCACAGGGACCATGGCATTAAACCACCGAGTCAGCCAGGCTCAGGAGGGTGGTGCTTGTCACCATCCCACCTCTCCAGGACATCACCTGGCCCCAGCCATGCACCCCCACACCCCCTGCTTCACTCTCATCAAAAACCAGCTCAAAACCAATGTTTCCCAGCGAGTCCCTGCCAGGGATGCTGTGACCAACGCTGGCACGTGTCCTCTCCGATCATCTCCAACTGCAACCTGTGGGTGACAGGGGAAGCCCTGACATCACAGCACTCAGATGGGCACCCCACCCTCCTCAGTGGGTTTAACTGCAGCAGACAGGCATTCCCTCCAGCGCTGGAGTTGGGGATTGGAGATCAACAGCTCAGAAAGATCCCAGCCGCTGTTTTCCCCACAACCCCTACAAGGCAGAGGCTGCCGGCCATATCTCGAGCAAACCCCGTACTCCAGGAGACCAAACCCCACTTCAAAGAGGGGAGAGAAAGAGATTGCAGAGACATCACAGTGCTCCAGCTGCCTCCGTCCAGCCACAGGGGGGGTCCCTGGTGGGACTGGGGGGCAGGGGCAGGACGCGGCGGGCACACCATACCTCCTCGGGGTCGGGGTACTCTACCAGCGATGGGCAGCAGCAACAGCCCCCCACCATCTGCCACAGAATACAGGGAGACGGTGTCACCCCCATGGCAGAGGAGCCCCTCCCACCTCAAGACCCCCTCCCAGGGAAACACTCCAGCAACACTATCCCAGGTGCTCTGCAGTGAGCGTGGGTCCCTTTCCTTCGGGATCGGTTTTGGGGATTTTGGATAGAAGCCAACCTTTATGGTTTTTTTTCTTTCTTCATTTCCCTCCCCCTGACAGAGAAAAGGAAGAAAAGTCAAGGCATGCCAAGAGAAACACAAGAGTTGGAGCTGACATCTCAAAACCACTCGGCAGCACCGAAGTGGGTCTCATTACAGGCTGCCCTTTGTTACAGCAGCCCCACGCAGTACCCACACCCTGGGGGGGGGATGATGGAGCCAGATGCCCGGAGCAGAGCATGCAGGAAAACACTGCCAGGACAAGGGAAAACCGGGCATCAAGCGGGCAGAGCAGCCTACCATCTCAGTGCTCGAGTCTTGGGAACAGGAATCCTGCGAGCGTGGGGAGAGGAGACACACTGTCAATGGCACCCGGCGCAGGGACGGGGGGTCCCGTGTGGCAGGAGAAGGGGTGGGGGACACAAGGATATGCCAGGAGGAGGGAGCTGTGCCACCTCTCTGCTGGAGGACAGGGGAGGCCGATCCTGGTGATGTGGGCAGGGAAAGCAGCAAAAAACGACACAGGGAATGCCAGTGCTGGGGAGGAGCAGGAGGGAGAGCCTGGGCAGCCCCAAGCCCGGGCATGCAGGGTCTCCACCAACATCCCTGTGCAGAGCCCATCCCTGCCCCATCTCCTCCTGGCTGCCCAGCCAGGGTGGCCTCAACCCAGGGTCTGGAGGAGTTCCAGCACTTGCAGCAACAGATTTTGGGCTATCCTCCACCAAGGAGCATATACAGAAGGCTTGTGAGGAAGAAAATGCCCAAGCCTCCATCCATGCCAAGCATCCTGGAGGATGAGCAGGATGTTAATGTGCAGCTCTTGGGAAAGGGAAATAACTGCTCAGGTGGGCACAAATTTCAGCCGACCTCCAGCTCTGCTGTCCAACCATCCCCCAGGGTGCCGAGGCACCAGCAGGGGCCCGAGGGCAAGCACCCAGGGATTCAGGACACACACAGGATCACCTGGTCCCACCCTGTGAGAGGTGCAGCACAAGGACATTACCACTGCCAACACCTCCAGAACTCCATCTTTCTTACCCATAAACACAAGGAGACCAGCAGAGTTACGGTGGGACCACGGAGACCTTAGCTCTGACACAAAGCACACTGAAGTCCAAAAACACCAAGAGATGGAAATTTGTCCCAGCAACATCAACTCCCCCACATCCCTCCATATTTTTTACTCCTTCCCTTTTCAAAAACATTAAAAACTGGCTGCCTGAAACACTCCCCAGGGCACAGCCTGGGAGTAGTGCATGGGACAGCTGAGCATGTGCTGCCTCCCAGCACATTGCCTCAACCTGGCCAGCAGCAGCCTCGCCTGAGAGGTTATTTTATCTCCTTTTCTTGAGGTTAGATTTTCTCCCCCTCTTTCCTCCCTCTTCGCATGGTGCCAACCCTGCCTAAGGAGCATTTCTCTGTCTTATGGCAAAATCCTCATGGGGGGGTTCTGGTGAGGCCTCTGCCCCACCCACCAACACCACGGGGCAGCTGTGAAGGTGCCTTGTCCGTGAAGGACACCCCCTTACACACTGTGATGGCACCCCCACCTTTGGCTCCCCTCAATTCTCCTGCCTCCTCCCCCAGCTCCAAGGCTGCCTTCCTCTTCCCCAAGGGCCTGCCAATGGAATAAGCCCCGCTTCCCCCTGCCTGTGTTTCTGAACCTGCAATGCTTCTACAAAGACTCCTCAGTCGTGGGTGTTGAGCTCAATATCAAATTCAAAGCTGTTTCTTAGCCCACGGTCTGCTGACAACTATCAGCTCAGTAAAGCTGGCATTTTCCAGCTATTAAATATGTATATATATAAAGCAGGTGGCAAATTTCCACGAGCTCCCACCCAGCTATCAAAAAGGGGGTTAACTCACAACATCACCTCTGTCCATCCAATCCTCAAACCACAGGGAAAGTTTGCCTCATGCAGCATAAAACCTGCTTTCCCAAAGGCTGGGCAGCTCCCCGGGGGATGTGCAAACCTGAGTCCTTCCTTGCTCAGTGTCAAAGGTGCTCTGCTGGCCCTGAATCTGCTGCCCTGCAGCCCTTGCCTGTCCCTTCGGGCTGTGCTGGTGCCCTTCTCTTCCCATCCCCTCTCTGCACTCATTTGGTGGCTGAGGAGGATCCCAGGCAGCTTCTGCCTGACCAGAAATGCAGCCATGTGCGGGGTGAAGGCTGCAATCTGGCCGGTGTCTTGGAAGGTTGTGAGTCAACAGCATGAGAGGGGAGGGGAGTGGAGCAGCAGCTCCAGGCAAGGGGCACAGCAAAGCACTCGTGGGCTGGTGGCTTTTAAAGAAACCATGTCCCTTGTGTCACTTCTGAAATCCTAATGGCTTGGTTGAACACAGGGGGATGCACGTGGTCCTGGACCTTGCAGGGGCCTGGGCAGACACACAGAAGTGCTGAGGTCAGGGCTTGCCCCAGGCCTGACTCCCAGGTCACTGCCAGCCCTCACCACTCGTTCCCGCGCACTGGATCTGCTCCCCCAAACTCAGCTCTCACGTGTAAGCACATTCCAGGCCCCCCCAGCCTGTGCACAAGGGACCCTGCAAGCTGCAGGCAATGAACAAGGCCGGAGGCATCACTGTTACCGAGCAGGGTGCTACAGGTTGTGAGCTGCTCCCACACACCCCCCTTGATCACAGCCCTCTCCTTTGTGGGCCTCCAGAAACTCCCTCAAAGCTGCATTTACTGGAAGTCCTGAGATTTCCCAGCCTGGGGAGGCCAGAACAGCACCAAGCACCCAAATCATAGCTCCTACTGCCTCCTGCTCCGTGTCCAAGGCTGAGCAGCTGCAACACCAACCCAGAGACCCCTTAGCACACCCAGCACTTGGCTGGTTCCCACCTTTAAATCCACAGGCAAAAATATATCCATCTTCATCTCTTTCTAAATGTCAGTGACTCCTCCTTGTGGCCTGGGCTGTACCCTTAAAATAACCCCCAGCAAACCTGACAGCAGCAGCACCTCCATTCAGGAGCTGCATCTCACAAAGGCAGGGGTGGGAGGGAAGGAGAACGAGGCAGATCAACGAGCATCACAAGCACCACTTACCTGGGCCATACAACCCTGTAAGACACCCCAACAGCCCCCCAAAACTACTTAATCCTGCAGCACAGGCCACACGAGGCGATGGCACAGATCACAGAATCAGCTGAGTCAAAAGGGACCCTCAAGGATCATCGAGTCCAGATGACCAAAGGTGCCAAACAATCCACAGAACCACCATCAGCACCTCTCTCTTCTCCAAACATCAGCATCTCCTTGGATCCCCCAGAATAAATTCTGCCCAGGCCCTCCAGGCTGGGAGCTGGAATAACTCCACTAAGACCCACCTGGTGGAGACCACCCCTTGGTGGCATCTCCCAAATGTCCCTCAACTTTGCCACCTGCAGACCTGCTTCGACGGGTGGAAACCTCCTGCCTCATCTGTGCCATTAATTAATGCCATGAGGCTGACTGGCTTCACATCTCCCACACATGTCCTGATCCATCCATGAGTGCCACAGCCTCAGCACAGGCGGGAGGGAGGGATGCTCCTCTAGAGGGGAAAGCTTTCCATCCTAAGGGAAATCTGCCCATCCCCAAAAAATACTGCTTCCAGGTGGTCCTCCCACATGGTGAGCCCACCCCCTTCCCTGCCTCAGTGTGTCACAGCACCACAGAGGCTGGCATGAGTGCTCTGAAAGGCCACCAGGGAACAATGGTGTCACAGCCTTGTGTGCCCCCACCCCCACCCTGCGCCTCTTCCACATCCTTTCCAGCATGTAAGCCCCCAAATATAGGCTAAGATCTGTATTTTTTGGGACAGCATCCCTCGCATTTATAGACATAAAGGAAGTGTATGGGAGAGGATGCTGCTGCAGCCCAAAGATAAGCCTGAATTCTTCCTGCCTTCCAGATCTTCAAACTCAGCTCCAGCTTTTGCTCCAATACCCACAGGTCAGAGACCTGCTTTCAGCCCCAAACCATCTTCTGACTGTCAGCAAAACGCAGTCCTGGGCTCATGTCCAAGCAAGGGGGAAAAAAAGTAGCAGTGTAAATTCCTCTTTATGCTGCCAATTTGACTGTGAGGGTGCTCCTCCACCTTCAGAAGGGCAGGAACAGTTTAAATGGCAGAGAGCAAAGTAAAAATGAGCCATCCCTTTTAGCTGGATGCTCACTCCCGGCATCCTTCATCCCTTTGTGCCCAGAGGGCTTCAGGCTCCTCTCCTGGGGCTGCTGGACACCCAGCTCTGCTGGACACCCACCTCGTTGATGCGGATCTGCTGGAGCTCCTGCTCGGCTGCGGTCAGCGGGGCCGGGGCGGAGCAGGAGGACACGTGCTTCTGGTAACCGCTCAGGGACACGTCCTCCTGCAGACAGAGGCACAGGGCGAGTGTCACGGGTGGTCATCGCTGCAGGGCTGGATGTACCCCCGGCCTTGAGGTGAGTCCGAGCAACCCAGTGAGTCTCGGGCTCCCTCCTGAGCAGGAGGACCAACCTCAAGGCTCTTGGATGCCTCCATGCAAACCCCACCCTCGATTTGTCTGTTCTGACCACCCTGCCCCTCCCCAGTCACCCATGCCTGTGGCAGTGGGCTCCTCTGGCTGTTCCATGAAGCTCACAAGCATGGAAGTGAGAGGGAAGGGCAGAGCCCATAGGCCAGGAGCAGCAGAGGGACCCTGGAGCAGAGCAGGGATGGTCCCTGGCTTCCACCAGTACCAGAGGTCCCAACAGGACTGATGTCCAGGAGGCTCTGGCTGTGCAGCTCGCTCTGCCCATGGAAGAGAAGGAGAAACCTCCATCCAAGACAGGGATAACCCCGGCGTGGAGCCAGCTCTGCTGCTGGAGTGACACTGCCACCACCTGGCACTTCTTCTCCCATTCAGCCTAAAGCTCCACATCTTGCAGCCTTCCTCCCACCTCTTCCACCCTCTCCATCACAGACCACAGCCATGCCGGCAGGAGAAAGCGGCCACCCAGGGAGCAGTGTGGAGGACCAACACCCTGCTGTTCCCCCACCAAACACCAGCATCCCACATCCCACCACCCACACACTGAGCTCTGGGCAGGCTGCTGAAGCTCAGCGCGACACCCAAAAGGCTGCCCAGGACCCACCACCGTACCTTCACTGTGCCAAACATCTCGTCCTTTATGTGCCCCCCGCCAAACTCCTTCTTCACGGTGGCTCTGGTGGCAGCGTACAGCATCTTCAGCCGGACCTGCCAGGATAGGGGTGGCAGGGCTGTCACACGGGGGCACCGGGGACCGCAGAGGTGCCCAGTGCTCACAGCCGCCATCCCACCACAGGCTCCACACCCCTCAGCCTCTCCTGGTAGCACCCACCTAGTTTCCAGCTCACTGATTTCTAATGGCAGCATCCCTAGGTAGGGAGCAGCTGGGAAAACCCACCAGCACTATTTCCAGGGCTGCAGCCTTGCCAAGTACTGCCCACAATCCAACAGTTTATTCCATGCTTTGCTTTCCAATCCCTGAGCTGCAGAGCGCCATTTCCCACCCACACCTGGGTTAGAGGAGGCACAAATACCACCAGAGCCACTTAAAAGTGACTTTTGCCTTTGGCACTTCTATTGCATCATTCTGCAAAATGCAGGGAAGAGCTTTGGCAAGCGCTCCTTGGCACACTGTGCTCCTGCAGTGAGAGCCTCTGTGGTTTGTTGAAAGATATACATATTTAAAGCAGGTATTATTAGATATACACGTGTTTATGTACATGTACACATGCACGAATATGTACATGCATATAAAATTACATAGGTATCACTTGTATATATATTTATATATATATATACAAGTGACCTGTGCATGTATTAACGTGGCAGTAAATCTATCTAGCCTATACATCACACTAAATACATAACAAATATATACAGGATTTTATATATATACACATATACATATACACACGTGCACACAGGTATGTACATATATATACACACATAAATATGTATATGGAAGACAAGCACATGCGTTAATACATCAGTAAATATCAGGCCTGTTACAGGGACGTGCTCAACAGGATGGCATTTTCCAAGCTGTGCCACGGACATCCTCTAAACCTGCTTCCCATCCAACCAGCCCTTTTGTGCCCACTCTCCACCAGCTGATTTTGGAGCCAGGCCTGGAGAAGGGCTGGCAGCCACTCTGCATCAGCTTCAAGCAGAGCAGGGCCAGGCTGGAGGCAAATCAGTGTCAGTGCCAGCTCTTCCCGGCAATGGCCAGAGCCAGGGTGGGATGTGTCCGTCCTGGTCCCAGGGTCCACACCACTTCCCCCTCTACATCCCAGCCCCTCCACCTCCTCACTGCAGCACTGCAAAGAGGACAGAGACACAGTCCCAGTGTATCTCTTTGTGTCCTAAAAAATTCCCCATCCCCACAGCAGTCTCCACTTCTCAAGGCAGGCACAGCGACCGAGGGTGTGAACGGTGAGCGCTCCTCCTCAGCCCCAGGGCAAAGTCCCCTTGGCCAGCACCTCCTGCCCCCTGCACCTCCCCCAGCACGTCCCTGTCCCCAGGCTGGGTGCCAGGGGCAGGAGCTCACCGGGGAGCTGTCGGGGGACCAGGAGATGAAGAGCCACTCGAAGCCCTGGGCGTTCTGGCTGTCCAGGCGGTACAGGACGTAGCACGGCTGCTGCTCGTCCAGCAAGGGCAGCACCAAGGCGTCGTAGTCGGCGTCCCAGCGCCGGGACAGCTCTCTGTGGGCTCCCAGCACGAGCTGCTCTGCAAGGAGAAGACAGGAAAGGTGGTGTGAGATGAAGGCAAGGCTCACCTTGCAGGACCAGGTGGCGGCTCACTAAGGGTTCACTGCAGCTCCAGCACCAACTATGATGCTGTGCTGCAGAAGAACAAATTCTGACCTCGAGTCACATGCAGGAGTGTACAGCCCCAGGGATGACCCCCCAGGAGAGGCCGTGGGGCTGTGGCTGCTGTGGAGGGCTGGTTTTCTGCCAGCCTCCTGTCAACCATCTCCTCCTCTCCTGTGTTCCTCACCAGCAAGGTCTCCTCTCTGGTGACCACCTGTGGCCTCTTTCCACTCTGCTCCCTCCAGCTCTGCAGTCCCCAACCATACCTCCTTGCTCACAGGAGAACACAAGACCTCCCCCATCCCACCTGGACAAGCTCTAGGGGCACCAGAACACCTCTCCAAGGGACATGAAAAACCACAAACATTTTGGGTGCTGAGAAAAGTAATCGTCCCAGCAAAATCCAAAGCTGCTCTTATTGGATTCCCTGTAACCTCACAGGGGTCAAAGTCAGAGCTGATACCCAAAGCCTGCATCTGTGGGCACCAGGGATGTCCCACAGTCCCCAGCCTGGAGGGTGACCATGCTGCCAGGAGAGCCCCAGCCTCTGGAAGCAACCTGTGAATTTCAGATACAACTCAAGGTATTATTTTCAGCTGCTACACAAGCGGCAGTGGGACTGGGAGCCCTGTGAGTTGGGCACTGCTCAGCTGGGATTTAAACACTGGTGCAGGCATCCTACAGACATGAATCCACACCCTGGCAAAGGGCCAAGCCAAGCTCTGGGATGGCTAGCTGGAAAAGTAGTGGTGCTGGGGATCCCAGCACAGGTTGCTGGAAAACAGCCTGTATTTTTATTCCATTTGCAGATGCTGAAAGGTCTGGGGGGAGATTACGGGACTCGCAACAAGATGTAGGAAAATCTGTAGGTGCCAAAGCAAAATGTGTTGGGGCCTTGGACAATTGGCACTTGAGGGCATACTTGGCCTGGCACTTGCCCTGCCAGGACCTCTGCCCACAGCCCCAGTGGGAGCCCTCTCCCTCCCAACCCATTCAGCTCAGCAGCTCCAAATCCCATGGCAGGAAAGCTTTTAAGGAAAACAGTTGAGGAATAAAGGGTTTGGGAGGAATTAGTCTCACCCCTTCTTCCCACCCAGGACAGGCAGGACATGCCCTGTGACAGCAGTGTAGCCCTCCCCTGCCCAGCGCTGCCCTGGCATCTGCCCCCACACACTGAATCCAGTTATTTGTGCACAGGTGGCACAAGCTGCTGATTCGGTAACAAGGACAGCAGAGAACAAGGTGCTGGAAATACTTTACCTTTGGCAGAACTACCTGTTTCGAGAAAGAGAAGCAAAAAAGCTCAGTGTGCCCCTAAAACAAACACAAGGCTCTGTGAATGGATTTGTGCACCACAGAGGCCTGAGATCCTGAAGAAACTGCAGGAATTTCGAAGGGCCAAGCCCACTGGCAGCTCGAGGGTATCTCTGTCCGCAAAACAAACCAACACCTCTCCAACAAAGCAATCAGTGCTGAGTCACCCCAGGCTATTCCCGGGCTGTGACTCAGCCGGACCCCAGCCGTGCTGCTGGGAGCTGGCAGCCTTGGACTTTCCCCTGAGCTCTTTGCAGTTCTGCTCAATCCATTCAGGGACAAATTTTCTTCCTTGGGAAGTGTCAGAAAAGGAAAACTCAGAGCAGATGCCCTTCAGCAAAGTTACACAGCACTGGCTGTATCAGACTCTGTTCGTAGCAGGAGCTGCTGCTGGAAAAGCAGAGCTGGGAGTGTTTCTGGCCCTCGAGGTGCCCCCAGCACTCCCTGCCTTGCTCTGAAATGCCTCTACAAGGCAGCCCTGCCTGCAGCTCTGGTGGGTGCCAATCTGCAAAACCCAGTGCACAGCATCACCTGTGAGTAAAGAAATGCACCCAACAGGGAAGTCCACAAAGCCAATCTTGTCCCAAATCCTGCTGACAGTGAGGAGCAGAGCATCATCTAAAAACATGCTGGACCACAAGCTGCTCTCACACCAGGAAACTGCTGCTGAGCCTTGGTGCACATCCTGCTCCCCTCCTCCCTCCTCCATCCAATCTCAGCTCTTCCCAGTAGCTCTCCAAAGGCAAAACGACCTCAAATTGCTCCCAAAGTGTTGCTCAGCCACAGTGTTGGTCTTGGGGATGTCTGGACACAGAGCATCTGCCATAAAGCTCCTTGCACCATCTTCCTCTCCTTTCACTCGCTGTCACCTGCTCCAAAATGCCCCAAGACAAATTCCCCATAGGGCACAAGGTGGTGCAAGCCATCCAGCAGAGAGGGAGGCTCCTGTTCCACATCCCCTGTTCAGGCAGGGCAGCTGGCATGTCCTCCCAGGCAGCTCTGGACACCTCCCTTCCAGGGTGAGCATCCGTCTGTCTGGCTGTGACAGCTGTCTGGCCACTCAGTATTGCCCAAAGGTCCTTCTCTGCTGGGTACCAGCAGGCTGAAGTCCCCTGTGTGACAGAAGAGTGGTGGCCCTGCTGCTGACAACGACACGTTGGACAGATAAATAAATCCCGTTCAGCCAGAGCAGAGATGGTGGGAAATGTTTTCCATTGGTGATAAAAAGTCTCCCTCGCTGGCATCAGGAGCCACAACCCAAAACCAGTGGCACAAGCCCCAAGCATCCCAAGTGCAGGCTTAAGGACGTGCATGACTTATCCTTACACAAACCTGAGTCCCACTTTTTAACAGCTAAAGAAGCTGAGAGGACAAAATTGTTGTCAAAGACACTCCGAAGAAACAATGTGGATGTTTCATCCCCCAACAATGAAGACCTTGCCAAGGACAAAGCCAGCAGTGCTGAGCCCTGCTGCAGCTCCACTGATGTGTCCCATGCATTTCAAGTCACGCTGCTCTTCTGAGCAGGACGTCCTGGCCTCTCCGAAGGTCAGCTGGGCTCCTTATGACCACAGGCTCCTTACAACCACATCCACCTCAGTGTTTGCACTGGTGGCCCACCCGAGGGAGGTGGTGACAGCAGCTTGGCAGGGCAGTAATGTCCCCGCCCTGAGAAACAAGTCATTCATATGCAATTGTATTGAGGCCGAGGTGATGGAAAACCTACACCAGGGCAGCTCCCCGCCCGCTGGGACCTTCAATCAGTGCTGGGCTCTGCTCACTTGCTTGACAGATGCAGAGGCCACCCAAAGGCACTGTTCCATGGGACCCACACAGGCAAGGTTGGTGCCAGCCTGTATCCTGGGCTAGGGGCAGTCCCACGGGATGAGACAGGTCTCAGAGTGTGGCATTCCTCACGGGATGCCACTGCGGCCCTGTGCTGGGCCCTGAGCCACAGAGCACCCCCTGGCCCCCGAGCATCTCCTTGCCAGGCGTGGGATGACACACCCAAGGAAGAAGATGCCTGTGCATCACCCCTAACAAAGGTTCCAAGGTCCCTGCAGCAGCCTGTCACAGGGATCCCATAATAAAATATGACACAGCAGCAGCAAAAGCCCCCACAGAGCCCAGCACAAATCCCAGGCTGGTATTGCTCTGCTGGCAAAGTCACTGCTCCCCACTGGAGCTGCCCTGGGGCTCCAGGAGCTGCTCACCAGCACACCCAAATTTTGGGCTTGTATTTCAGGTCTGGGTTGCCACATGCCCAGAAGCCCCAGCAGCATTTTCCTTGAGGTTTCCAAACCACAAGCTGGCACCGCAGTGGTGAAGAAGAAAGGAGGAGTGGAAACAGAGAATAGACAGAGTGTAAATCAAAGCACTTAAAAATGGGACTTACCGTCCTCGATGATGACCTTGATGAGCCGAACTGAACCATTTCGGGCTTTGGCAAAAAAGTCCCTTAATTCTGTAGTGGCTGAAAGAACCAAAAACATTGTGATCAGATTTAGCAATCAAAGCAGGTGCTGGGTTGCTCAGTGGCTGACCAGAAAGAGGACCAACTTGGCAGGATAGAATTTTAAAACTTAAAAAAAAAAATTAAATCTCTGGTGCCAAAAAAATGATAATAAAAAATAACAATAATACAAAACCCGAAAAGCTGGGAGAGAAGCGCTGCGTCTCCCTTGAGGCATCAGAGTTAAATAGCAGCTGGGAACACATGTGATCCAGAGAACCTGATACTTGGCCTGGGTGAACATAATCACCCAAATTTAGACGATGGTTTGGCCAGTGCAGGCAGGGAGAGCTCAAGTGACAAGTTGATTCGCTTCACAGAGCGGCGGGGTTGGCATAGTCAGGGTGGCTGGAAGGTGTCCTGGCAGGCTGTGATGTGCTGGGCTTGTGACACACGGTGGGACGCTGCTCCCGAGCGGCTGGGAACCAGCACAGCTCCAAACTGGAGATGCTGGTTTGAAGCTGAGCCTGTGGGGAAGGGAAAGGCAACAGCCCCAGGGTTCTGGAGCTGGCAGGGCTTGGATTACAGAAGGCTTTTGGGAAGCGTTTTGGGGAGCATTCCTCCTCACCCCGCTCCTTGAGCACCAGGAAACAGCAACCAATCTTCAGCGTCCTGCCAGGAAGCAGCTGGAGGCACTGGATACCGAAGGAGCAGCCCACAGCCAGCACTGGAGGCTTCACCTGCCCGCCCTGGAAGCATCACTGGCACAGAGCTCCAGTCCCACCAGGGACACGCTCTGTGTGGAGGCAAAGCCCAGGAGATGTGGCTCGGAGGGGCCGACCCCCCTGACAAGGATCATCTCCCAGCCCACCTCCCCCTAAAGCCCCTTTGGTTACACACACAAGCCCTTTCCTGGATGCAGCCGTGCAGCAAAGGGGGCCCTGTGAGCTCAGAGCTGCTGTGCTTGTTAGAAACACTCAAGAAACCGGTGTTGCAAAGATGAGAGACCTGGGCAGACAGCCCTTAGCCCGCCTCAGGATCCGTGCTCAGAATCGCCATCAGCAGCTCCCCCATTCCCGGTGCTTTGCTGTGCCAGAACAGCCAGCAGCAGGAAGGAACCTGGAGCCCAAGAGCATCCGCAGTGAAGGCACTTGGCAAAGGAAGCCATCCCCACAAGGGCCACATCCATTCCCTGCAGTCCCCCCAGCACCGGGTGCCACCCTGGGCACCGTCCCAGGAAGAGCCTCGATGTTACCCAGCACCGCCCAAGGGACACGGGCGGCCACCGACTGGCACTCAGCACTCAGCGGTGCCCTCAGGCCCCTGGAGGCACACCCTGGGCTGGGGCACTGCCCGCAGCTCCCACAGCCCCGAGGGAGAAGGAATCCCCGGGGAGCTCCCAGGGAACTCCTGCCTGTCCCCAACAGGTGACACCTCTGCGATGCATCTGCTCCACCAGCTCCGAGCATGCCCTGATCAGAGGTCTGGGCGGCTGCCATGGAGAGAAGAGGCACGCGTGACAAAGAGCTCCCAGGCTGGCTCCCTGCAGGCAGCAGCTCCCATACAAACCCAGAGATGCCGCCCCAACGGGAGCCTGCAGGAATGGGCACGCAGACACCCCAGCAAAGGCACGACACTCCTTAATGGCATTTTAGGGGACACACATGAGGTTTGCTCGTGTAATCCCACCACAAGCATCCTTCTCCCTCCATCAGCATCAAGGCATGTAGCTCTCCCAGTTCCCAGAGAAGACCTTCACCCTCTCCCAGTGCCAGCTGGGAGCTCAGCCCGCTCCTGCTGTGCCCAACCAAGGATACTCCGATATTTTTAGCCCCTTTCCCCGTTGAGAGAGGCTGTTTCCTTCTGGCAGCATCTGTGGTTATTGCACACACACAGGGTGGAAGAGGAAGAGAGAAAAAGACATTGATGTACCCAGGAAACCTCGTGCAGGAGACAAAAGCTCCTAATAAGCATTAAGTTTCACCAATTCCTATTACACTGCAGAACTAGGAGAGAATAACATCGCGTTTGGATGTTTCTACAGCATCATCTTCATGGAAGAAATAGGGAAGCTCTGCTGCACTAACCAGCTTGCAAATCCCTCCAGTCTGACCCTATCCTTCCCAGAAGCCAAAGGCAGGCAGGGGGTCTGGAAAATCAGGAGTCTGGGCAAATGCAGCCCTGTAGCCCACTTGGAAATGCTAGGAGTGCCCTGAAGTACTGGATCAACAGCCGGGATGATTGGCAGTTGAGTGGTTGACAAGCGACAGCCAAGCACTGGGATCTGTGTAGGTACCGAGGGGTTGAAGGGCATGAGGAAAAGCCTGGATGCTGCCAGAGAAGCCGAGCGCACCACAGGAAATACCACAAGGTCTTCCAAGGAGGGAGACCGTTTCCAGAGGAGACAGCAGCAAAGCTCTCAAAAAAAACCTCAGAGGGGGCTTGCAAGATTTAATTCTGCTGAAACAATTTTTTTTAAAAAAAAAGCAATTTTCATTTAAATAAGAACACCAGAGTGTCTCCAACGTCCCCTTCTGCCTCTCACAACGCAGAGCCAAGAGCCAGTGAGGAGGGAGAGGAATAAACCAGGGAAGGTTTGAGCACGAGCTCAGCAACTGCTTCATTACGGCATGATTACGACTTAATTGGCACAGCAGACTTGACGAGATGGCTCGCGTGCCTGAAATATTAATAGAGAAGTCCACAGTCAGCTCTGGAAGAAAAGCCAGAGGAGACCTCACCCTGGAGATGGCACCTCACGGCATCCCCTGCCTGGGAGTCCCCAGGACACAACTCAAGGGCTGAAAAACCCATGTGTGGGGAAACCATAAAAAACAAGGGAAAGGGAGGAGCAACAGGGCAGAGGACTGGAAGGGACCCAGACATCCAACTCACCCTCTAGACATGGGTTCCTGGAAAATCCTGGAACAAATAATCCGGAAACAAATCCAAGCTGGGCTACAGCCAGCGTGGGTCTACGGAGGCCAAGATGCATGAGATCCCTCATGCTTCCTCCAGCAGAGCCACAGATCTGTGGGCTTCAGGGGTCTCAGCTCAGCTTCTAAGTGTCTCCAAGTGTCAGAAGCCAGCTTGGGAACATGGTGGTAGTGAACGTCCATGGCACGGACACAAAACTGCATGGATAACTCACTCAGGGAGGTACCAGAGGTGGGATGGAGCAAGGTGTCCTGGGCACCTTGTTGTGGGTCCAGGTTTATCCACACTTCCATGAACACTTCTGGCAGCTGCAGTAGTGCTTCCTGCAGCTGTAAGGTGGGAAGCTAGAGGAGATGCAAGTGGGCACTGGAGAAAAATTCACCGTTCTCTCAGGAGACTGGAGAAATGGGCTGGGAAAAAAAGAAACAGGATGAAACTCAACAGGAAGCAAAGTACCATGACTGGGGAAAGGACCAGACACAGGGCAGGGTCCAGCAGCTCCAGAGAAGAGAGGTGGGTCACAAGCCAAGTCCAGGTTAGTCACTTCACGTTGCTGCAGGCAAAGTCATTTGTGAAGGCAGGAACAAGAGCATGACCACGTTATCTGGGGCTGACAAGGCTGCAGGCACAGCACGAACAGCACAGCCAGGCTCAGCATCGTGCAAGGAGCAAGGCACAGCACAGACAGCACCTGTGCCAGAGGGCACAGCGTGCAGGAGCCCAAAGGAACCGCAGCTGGTCGGCCCAGGGAAGAGAAGAAAAATTATGGACAACTCGTACTGGCTTTCCAGCCAGAAATATCAAGAGCCACCTTGGCATTTGGGAACTCTCATGATGAGGGTGACCAAACCCTGGGAAGGACACCATGTCTCTATCCCTGCCCTGAAAAATGGACATTGCTGCTCGGGATGTTGCTGCTTTGAGGCAGCGTGAGCTCAGTGGCATCTGAGGAACCTTCTGGCCTTTCTACGAGGCAGCCCCGCTGTCGACCCTCCTGGGAGACCTGGTGGGCACACACACCCATGCCTCCTCGGCCCAGAATCGCCTTCAGCCACTGAGTTGTGCAGCACCTCCCTCTCCCACTTGTTTGTAGGCTGCACATGAGTTGTCCCCTGTTCACGAGCCACCTGCACTCAGCAGCCTGGTAACAGCATGTCCCAGGCCCCCTTGCCCCACACAACCTCCCAGCCCAGTGGCACCTGCCACCCATTTGGGATGGAGGGCTGAGCAGAGCCAGCCGATGCCACTGGGGCCCCCAGGCTGGGCAGCTCACGGTGTGGCAGGGAGGTGATGGTTGGCCAGCAGTGGCCTTCAGGTGGCCCTGACCGCACAGGCAAACCGGCAGAGGAGAACTGGAGCTGGTGAGGGAAGGGCAGGATGTGCCTCCCCTCTGGCAGCACTGAGCAGGTGCAGACCAAAGCCTGAGCCCCCCAGCTCAGGGAGCAGCAGGGCACCTGCTGACAGACGTGCTGTTTGCAGGCAGAGCAGGCCCTGCCCCGTGCTGGGATGTGCCCGTTTGGGTCAGTCCCCAGGAGATTTCAGTGCCCGGCGCGAAGCACTGCGCTTGTCTTCTGAACGACGGTGCTTGCGGCTACCACCGCTGTTCCCAAACGGAGCCTTTTCCTGCTGTTTACAGCCCCAGCTAGCTTCTGTGAGCTGAGCCGGGCCGCGAGGAGCCCGGAGGGGGAGAGAGGCAGCAATGACAGCCGCAGCCACAGCAATGGTCACTATCCCGGGGGATGCCAGGGAGCCAGCGGAGCCGCCCGCGCAATCCCCGGGGAAGCACCGCGGGGATGGAGGCGACGGCCACAGCCTTTCCCCCGCACGTCCCCATCTCCAGCCCCTCGCCCACTTGTTGGGGCAGCAACAAGGTTTTTTTTGCGTGTTTGACCCTTCCCAGTTGCCCCCACGCAGTGCCCAGCTACCGGATCAATAATAGATGCTCCCTGAAACAGATGCCTCTCTCAATACATCGAGTCACCTTGCCCTCCCGGCGGGAAACCCGAGCCTCCGGCCATCAATCTTTCATTCCCTGGACATAATCTTCAACTCGATGCGACTGCAAGCGGCTGCTTCCCTTTCACTGTCCGGGGCACAGCGTGCCTGGGATGCAACAGGGAAACTCAGCCAAAAATCCGGCCACAAACCCAGGCAAAACTTGTCCCAGTTCCAGGGATGCTTGGCCAGACAGAAGTCAAGATGCTGATGAATAAAAAATGGTTATACCTGCATTACCCACACTTTCCCTGCCCAGACAGCTCAGCTCAGCTCCTGGTCTGGGCACCCAGGAAAGGACACAACTGCAACAGGCACAAAATAGCTTTTGCTGCTGCTAAAATTCCTTCTTTTCAGCCTATCCCAGTGTAACTCCTTTATGCAGTGCCTGCTCAACTTGCTTGCTGCAGAGAGCTTTTCCGGATGGCCAGTTTAAGCAGTAAGAGGATTTTATTTCTCACCATGGAAAAAATAAGTATGTCCTTGCAGGGAATCTTTTCTGAGGAAAAAAGCTACAGATGTCAGAAGAAAATAGAAAGGGAGCAGGGGGTGGGGGGTGGAAAGGGAGCAAGAGAGGAGACAAGCAAAGCTTTTCTCCCAATTTTCTGTGGGGCTAGACTGTATTCCTGAAGGATTTCACACGCACAGCTCCCGGTCCTCAGTGCAAATCCTGCCCAGAGACTTTCAGCCACTTGCCTGACACCAGACATTTGCTTCTCAACACCTGATTTTCCACTCGTGCCCAGGACCTGTCTTGTCTGCACTTTGCCACCTTGGATTGGAGTTATTGGTCCCTTCCCTTGCCCCGGGGTAGGCAGCACTCACCCTGCAGGCAGCACCAGCTGGATCCTGGGGCAAAGTGGTGGTGCAGCACACATGGTCCTTCCCAGCCTGCAGAAGCTGCTGGTTGCTGTTCCTTTTCTCCACCCAGTAAAGCCACCAGCAGAGCACTGGTTTGTGCATTGGAGGGGGCAGGCACCCAGGGACAGACCCTGGCCACGATCTCATTGCATTTAGTGTCTCACTGTACACCTTCCAAAGGATTTCCTCTATCCCACCACTTTAGGTGCTTGACTTCAAGGGGTTTGACATCTCAGGGCATTTATCTGGTCTTCCACCTGTGCTGCCACTCTGGCCATCCTGACGTGCCATCCACTTGGATATGGGCCATTCCCCACAGTGGGCATCAACCTCCAGGGTGGCCCCAGAAAAGAGCCTGGGTCTGGCTCCTCAAAAACATCCTCGCAGCAGCCCAGTGCCCTCTGTTCCCCACGAATAACAGGGGCCAGGAAGCAGTGATCCCTTCTCCTTCTCCGATGGCACCTTGCGACACATCCCTGGTTAGGGGGTGCCTCCAGCATTCCAAAGCTGCCCCCAGATTTGTGCATCCAGGTGCCTTCGGAGCCAGTGCTGCCTGCCAGCACAGCCAGAGGAGAGGGGCTGAGGATGTGGTGGATGGGCAGAGAAGGTCCTTCTTTCTTCTCACTGAAGAGCCAGGAGGCCACCTGCTTTCCAAGAAGACTTTTGCAGCTCCCGGGTCCCACCTCTCTGCTCTTTTTTTACCCATCTGACAGCATTCCTGCCCGTGGGCATCACAGTTATGCTTCTCCTGAAGCAAACATCCATTCCCACCAGATGCTTTCCCAAAGCAAGATCCAGACCTGGCAGGGGCAAAGTGGCAGCTCAGCTGTGGATGGGAGCAAAGGTCCTCCCCCATCCCCAGATCTTGCCGCCTCCCCCAGAAAGAGCAGGTACCAAACTCAATTTTTGGGTTGAAGAAACAAAATGCATTTGATTTCTTTATTTTCTAGATGAAAAAAAAATACCCTCTAAGAGACTTTTTCTCTCTACCCAGTGGTCTTGAAAGAGAACCCAGAAGCAACTGAAAGCAGATGACCTCCCACCAGCATCAAAGCCCTGGTTCAGCATCGCCGTCCCAAGGTTCTAAGCTCAGGCAGCAAATGCTGTTCCAATCTAATGCCACTCAGAGCAAAACAGAGACTGCAAAACCACTCAATGAATCCTCCCAGCTGTAGCTAAAAAGCAGGTTTCCAGCCCCAGGAAGCCCACAGCACCCTTTGATAGCTTCCAACCGCCTCCCCAGCCTGGCAGTCTCCATGGCAGCCTGGTTTTCTCGCCAGCACCTTCAAGAGAGCTGCCTGGGATACCCAAAAAAAAAATAATTAGCCTCTTGCCCCTGCATGAAAGGCTTAGGCCTGACTGCGCTCCCCGAACCCGCAGCTCTCACTGCCATCGCTTCCCCTCCACCTGTTTCTCCCCAAAAGCCGGGATGACGTGGGAGTGTCGCAGCAGGGGCTGCGCCGGGGGTTCCCCACCACCACGTCACTCTGCTCTCACACAGATCTAGCACAGTGTCAAGCAAGATCCCTCGCCAGCTCGTCTGCAACCTCCCCTAAGCCAGCTGCGGAATCTGATCATAATTCCCCCGGGAGCAGATGTCTTCCTGAAAATATGGGGGAAACGGGAATGAAAAAACAGAAAACGCTGGGTGCACACAAAGATAACAAGGCCCTAGAAACCAGGAAGAGGTGGAAAATCCCTCCTCCTCAGCAAACAACAGACCTCAGCGCCTCAGCAGAGGGGATGAAAGTAGCAGTGGGACTGCTGTTCCTCATTCGATATGGAATCTGCTCTTTGCTGAGCAAACGGAATAACGCAGTCACCGTGACAGGGTGGGGCAGACAGAAATATCCCAAACCCACCTCGGGGGGGGTTCCCTTAAAGCCTGGAGCACCCCAGTTTTGCCTCGCAGGTGTTAGAGGGGCAGATTTGCATTCAGAGAGGAAACAGCAGCTTCCCGGAAGAGAGACGGCGCAACAGGGCATGGAGAGAGAACCCGGGGACACCCAAGATGCCCCAACAGCAAGAGCACCCAACACAAGCTGTTTTCCATAAGCACAGGGAGGTTTTTACACCACCGCCAGCTCAGGGATCTGCTGCCAGGGCAGAGTCATCAGGTCCATCCCCACCCTGCAGCACCGCAGCTCCTTGGGGGAAGTCGAGTCCCTTCCCCTTTCCTGCTGACAGGGCATGTCACGTCCTACGGGCCACGGTGCCGCACGGTGACTCCCAGCACTGGTCACAGTTTGCCAAGCAGTGGGCAACCAAGGTCAGCGAAGGTCAGTGCTCTCAGAGAGAGCCAAGCTGGCACATCTCCCTCCCCGACAGCCGCAGGGTGCCAGGAAGGACAGCACCAGCAGCACAGGAGCAGCCGGGCATGGCCGGCGAGCAACAGGCAGCAGCCTCCTGGGGCACACACTGCAACAGGCACTGCCTGCCCAAACCCCACGGGCAGCTCTGCAGAGCGGGGCCAGCACACCCAGAGCTCGGGTGGGTGCAGGGGTCCAACCTGCTGATTTTTAACTTTTTAAATTATTGTTATATTTTTACAAAACAAGGAAGATTTAATTAGAGCCTGAACTTCAGGATCTCAGCTTAAGCCAGAAGAAATAAACCTGAACCCAAATGCCATCAACCACCAGTTCTCCACGGAAAAAGCAGGAGAAACATCTAAGCATCATCACTGGCCACTTCTCTGCTACAGCCCCTCCAGAAGCAATTGGAGGGGAAGGATGTTCTCGACCATGCTGAAGGAACGAGGATGCTCATGCCATGAAGGACCAGGAGGCACAAATTCTCACCCTGGCACAAAGGTGCTAACCAGAGGGAGCTGATGTCCCAGCTCCCCTCCTGGGACACGCTGCGGGGCTGGATTCACACCCGACCGCACAGAGCAGGGCTCCAGGGGCAGCTGCTCTCACATCCCTGCTCGCATATTGATTCGGTTACATAAATTATGCAGCACCTCTACTCCCGATTAATATTGCTAATTGAGCTGGCAAGGCGGGGGCAGGAGGGAAATACCGTGAGGACACGCAGTCAGTCATGCACCAAGCACACTTAGAAATGCAAAAGCCGTCGTGTCGGGGTGCTGGCTGGGTCCTGTGGGGAGCGGGTGGAGAAATCGGGAAGCAGGAATTCACTCGGGCTCTCCGCAGCTCCCCTGGGCTGGGGGGTGGCTGGGGCCGAGCATCCCCGTAGGCAAGGGAGCGGTGGCCGGGGCTGCGGCTAGGCAGATGTGCGTGACACATCTGTCCGAGCATGTCGCGGCGGGTGTTGAGCATCAGCCCAGACAAAGGATGCGGGAGAGCCCCGCACCGGCGGCACCCCAGGGCCAGACCCCCTCCCGCACCCTCCCGGCACCCAAACGCTCCGAGCCTGACTCAGGGTCCCCCTCCCCCGCTACTCGCAGGAAACCTGCCGGCTCCTTCGGGAAGCTTCATCCTATCGCCCCCACCGCCGCCGCTGTCGCGACACCGCCCGCAGCCCGCCGCGGCGTG
>WEIT01019473.1:245105-270870 GCA_013389985.1 Dryoscopus gambensis | reverse complement strand
TCCGGGGTGGCCGGGCGGGGGTAGGGGCCCTCCCGGGATGCTGATACCGGGGAGTAGGGCAGGTTTAGGGCGTGTGGAGGGTGCGTGGGGGGCTCCTGGCGAGGTGCCGGGGGTGTCGCGCCCCACCTGCCCGCGCTGCGCCCCTCGGCTGCAGCCGCCGCTGCCCGGAGTGAATGCCCGCAGGCACAGCTCATCCTCCTCACCATCTGCGGGCGAGGAGGGAGCGGCTCCCTGCTCCAGAGGAGGTTTGGCGTGGCGGTGAAGCCTCCAGGCCCTCTCCGTCCCTGCCGGGGGCGGCGGGGACACCGCTGCCCACCCCCTGCCAGCCGCAGGGCCGGCACCACGGCCGTGGCAAGTGGCTGTGGCAGCCCCGAGAGCAGCACCGCTCTCAGCGAAGTTTAAAACAAAGGAAGGGGAAGAGCACATTTTTAGAAATCCCTTGGTTTGCTGTTTTAAATGGCAGAGGGGAGGGATCAGGCAGAACAACTCCAGCCAGGAGCTGTCCTCACGTCCTGGCCAGACCACGTCATGACCCCATGGTTTTGGGATGGCACAGCGTGAAATGCAAGGAGAGCACACTCCCATCCAGGGACAAGCATTAGGAAGGCTGGAAGGAAAAGCAAGGGTGGTGGTTTTGCAATGCACTGTGTCAACAAGGAAATGGCACCGTGTGGGTTGCTGACAAGGGCTGCCTGAGGCCAGGGTGCAGGTCTCTGTGTCCTCAGCTGAGCTTTTCCCTGCTGCACATAAAGGACTTACTGTTGCAGTCACCAGCAAAGAGATCCTTGAGTTTGAAAAGGGAGCAGGGAACGTGGGGCTGGAAAGGAGGGGCAAGGTGCAGCTGTTTGCAGTGGCTGCAGAGCAGCCAGCACAGCTGGCTGGGAGCAGGTGGGGTACGGTGTGTCCCCACACCTTACCTGGAGCGCTTGCAGGGTTATCAATGCCGAGAAGTCGGAGTTCAATGAGGACCAGGCAGCCTGCTGTCAGATCTCCGTCCGGAGGAGAGAGCCAGGCCTGGAGGAGGATGAGGAATGGCTGATCCTGTGCTCCACGCAGGTATTGCCCCCAGGCAGGCTGTGTTCACCCTGCTGCCAGCCTTTTGCTGCCACCCAAGGGCGCAGGTTCAGGAAACACGGGATCACTCCATCAGTCCTACATGCCCACGTGCTGAAACCCTTGCTTGGATGTGTTTAGGGGACCCACGTAACCTGTGACCAGCAAATACATAGCTGTGTCTGTAAATGCCATTCCTACTTCCATGGCCCATGACTTGTAGCATTTGAGGTCATCCAAGCCCTTTGTGCCCTCACCTTTCCTGTCCTCACTCTGCTTTCTAGGGCCAGTGTGTCTTGCCATCTCTTGGGGCAGCAGCGTGAGCTGGGCACACAGGATGCTCTCACCAGGCTCTGCCTCGCTTCTTGTGAAATGGTCCCATCTCCCCTGACACACAGGAACAGCACATGAGGGTGGGTGGTGCAAATCCAGGTGCTCAGAGCTCAGATGATGGGTCTGGCAGAGCAGCACGTGGGCATCGCTTGAGTTTGACCTGCACAGGAGATTTACCAGTGGTAGGGAAGGGTAGCTGGGGTGGAAGAGCCAGGCAAAACACATACAGTGACATCCTGGCTGTGAGCCTGTTGTCTGTACAACCTCTTCAACCCCTGCCTTGTCCCTGTTCCCCACAGCAGTTTCTGACTGGTCACTACTGGGCGCTGTTCGATGGCCACGGTGGCCCAGACGCTGCCATCATCGCCTCCAACTACTTGCACTACTGCATCAAGCAGAAGCTGGAGGAGGTTGTGGGAGGCATCACCGAGGCCCAGCCCCCCATGCACCTCAGCGGACGCTGCGTTTGTGACAGCGACCCCCAGTTCGTGGAGGAGAAGCACATCCACGCAGCAGACTTGGTGGTGGGAGCCCTGGAGAATGCCTTCCAGGAATGTGTGAGTACCCCGTGCAGGGCACCAGTCCTGCTGGCCCAGGCAGTCACAGTCTGTCCCTCCCTGTGCCCTGGAAGGGCAGGGTCTGCACTTCTGCTGCTTGCTGAGTAGGCCGGAACATTGGGCCAAACCTTTAAATGTGCTGAGATCAAGCTGGCTCAGACCCCAGGGTCTGCCTCAGAGTTGTGTGTTGGCAGTGCTGACCCAGAGCAAGGCTGCAGTAGCTCTGAACAACTCCGTAGGGCAGGAAGGTGGCTACTGTCACACTCACACAGCACATACAAGTCTGAGCTCTCCCCATCACCCTCCTAAAGCATCCACAGTCCAGGAGCAACAGCTCTGTAGGCTGTACAGAAGCAACATTGTCACTTTGCTGGTTTCCTGTGGCCCATCCATGGTCAGTTTTGGTTCTGGATTTCTGCTGGGAGGGATGGGACGGTGTGTAGAAAGCAGCAGCCCAGATCACATCAGTCTCCAAACTTGTTTAAACCAACAGGATGAAGTCATTGGCCAGGAGATGGAGGCTACGAACCAGACAGGAGGTTGCACTGTTCTGGCTGCCCTTTATTTCCAGGGAAAGCTGTACGTGGCCAATGCTGGGGACAGCAGGTGAGTCATACTAGAAGGGGGAAGTTGCTGGGGATAAGAGCTGAGAGTTAAGCAAGGTTTCCAGCATCTTACTGTCCTGGTTTCAGCTGGGACAGAGTTGTAGAGAACACTGTTGAAAACCCTCTGATGTTTAAGTTGTGCAAGCACTGCTCAGCAACAGTCAGGAACTTTTCAGCTTCTCACCCTACCAGCGAGGAGGTTTGGGGACACAAGAAGCTGGGAGGGGACACAGCTAGGACAGCTGACCCCAAGTGACCCAAGGGATGTTCCAGACCATGTGGTACCATGCTCAGTGTGTGAACTGAGGGAAAAGCTGGCCTGGGCCCCTGCCAGGGAATTGGCTGGGCATTGGTCAGTGCGTGGTGAGCAACTGCCCTGTGCATCAGTTGTTTTCTATATTCTAATTCTTTTCTCATTATTACTTTCCCTTCCATTCCTGTCCTATTAAACTTTCTCTCAGCCCACAGATTATACTTTCCTTTTTCCCAGTTACCTCCCTCATCCCACTGGGTGTGGGGGGAGTGAGTGAGCAGCTGTGTGGCGTTCAGCTGCCTGCCAGGTTAAACCACAACTCTGATTTAGTCCTACAGACAGTAAACGTGCAGCCCAGCCATGCCCCTCCTGCCTGGCACAGGAGCTGCTGGAACAATTTGGCGATTTCAAGGGACTAAAGCCGCCCAGACCCAGCATTGGGGTGGTAATGCAGCAGTACACTCAGCCTGGCAGATGTTTAAAAGTGAAGGGTGATTTCCCTCACTTGGCTGTGGCCTCCCATTCCTCTTAAGAGTGAGCTCAAACCAGGCAAGCACAGTTCTCTGCTGCAGCAGTGCAATTGAAATGGAGTTATTTGAAATACAGTGGCATTTTTTGACAGTTTTGGATGCACAGCTATTCTCTGGCACAGCTGAGCTTTGCCTCTTCCCCCTTGTAGGGCAATTCTTGTCTTAAAGGACCACATTGTGCCCATGAGCAGCGAGTTCACCCCTGAGTCAGAGAGGCAGCGAATCCAGCACTTGGTGAGTGACTCCATCAGACAATCCAGCTGCAAGCATCCCACTGAGTCAGAGAGGGCGTGTGGCAAGAGGACCTCCAGCTTTCCTTGAAGGCCACTGTGTGGCCATAATGTCAGCTGACACTAGCCAGGGAGGGCTGGGGTAGAAATTCAGCCAACAGTCTTTAGCATGGGAGATGTTCATGTCCTCATGAGAACGTGCTTTCCCAATTCTGGTCTCCGTTCTGCTGCTGGGAGTGCCAGTCCTGGGGCAGAAGCAGCTCTGGTGTCCTGCTCCACTGAAGCAGAACCTGAAGCTCACCCCTCCATTCCCTCCTCCAGGCTTTCCTTTTCCCCAAGCTCCTGGATGGTGAGTTCACCCGCTTTGAGTTTCCACGGAGGTTGAAGGGAGATGATGTGGGCCAGAAAGTCCTGTACCGGGATTACTTCATGGAGGGCTGGTGAGTCCCTTCTGCCTGAGGGCAAGGCCGCAGCACAGGGCAGCTTTACCTGCTCGTAGCAAGGGGAGGTGAAGGGAGAAGGGGCACATCCTGCTGGTGAGAGCAGCAGCACAATGGTAGGGAAGGATGCTGTGAGCAGCTCCCTCCACCTGAAGGACCAGGGCCCTGGCAGGGGGTTAGAAAAAAGTCAGGGTGGTCCTTCTGGCATCCATCGAGGTGGGGCTGGTGCAAGGAGTCCCAGCCTGGTGCAGGTACAAGCTGGGGAGGAAGGGGAGAGGGTCACCTTGTCCCTTCCTCAGTGAGCTGCCTGTGCATGGGGACACCACAAGGGTTCAATCAGAGCCAACATGCTCTGGCTGGGTTGTACTATCAAGTCAGACAAATCCCAGATCAACAGTGAATTCTCTGTTGCAGGGGGTACAAGACGGTGGAGAAAGCTGACCTCAAGTATCCTCTCGTCCATGGTCACGGGAAGCAGGTAGCTTAATGCTTTACACCCTGGGAAGGCCCAGGCAAGTCTGCTGGGGGTCCTCAGTGTCCCTGTCACTCCTGGGGCACTACAGCAGACCCAGAGCTGTGGTGTTCTCTAGCACAGCGCAGTCCCACAGCCCGGATGCAGCAGCTCCCTTTGCTGCCTGGCTGGTGCAGCCCAGGGCCCTCTGGAGCAGAGTCTGCACCCTCCTCCAGAGTGCACAGCAGCCCTAAGGCAGCCTGCCCCTTCCTCATCTCCCCTTGCACACAAGGACTCGATGCAGATGGGAACAAACTCCATCAGCTCCCACTTGGGACTGTCTCCTTTAGCTCTAGTGCCTTTCCCACAAAGTGTCGTCCTCGAGGAGAGGCTGAGAAATGAGCCTGGAGAGGGAAGGAGGAGGGGAGAAGCAATGACTGCACCCATCCAGCATCCACCTGCTGGGGTCGAGCAGAAAGCCCCATCACCTCCCCCAGCACTAAACCCCCATGCCACCCCGTTTACAGAGTCAGTGCAGAACCTCCTTTGCCAGGACAAAGGGACACCCCCCAAACAAACCCAGTTGTCTTTCTTGCCACCTCAGATCAAGAGCAGATGCCACCATGGCCTTCCTGAGGTCTGTAGCATTACCCAGAGCACATGTACTAACTCTGGAGCACCCCACGGACCACATGGAGCCATTCAGTCAGGCTGTGTCCACACTCCCATCAGGCCATTGCTTCTGATCACTCCTCCATCTCCGAAGTCTCCAGAGGCTGTTCTGGGTGATGCTTGGAGAAAGGTCCTAAAGGCAATACTTAGATCAGTCAGGACAAGCCACACATCAGCCTTTAAAGGCACCACACCCCAATATTTCAACCCTGTTTTGCTTTGTTTGGGGCCAGGCTCGCCTGCTGGGGACTCTGGCTGTCTCTCGAGGCCTGGGGGATCATCAGCTCAAGGTCATCGACACCAACATTGAAGTCAAACCTTTCCTCTCCTGCATTCCTAAGGTCAGTCGCAGCACACGGGAATTGCAGGGTGGAATTAAACAAGCTGCTCCTCTGTATGCACCTCTTACAGACTTGGCAGGTCTTAGCCTTTCTCCGAGCACCCTGGTCCCAGTGTGTCATCTCCAGGGGAAGTCTCATCTCCCTGACCCCTCTGTTACATTACAGGAATTGTCACAGTTTTACTCCTCTGCTTTCCAGGTGAATGTATTTGACTTTGCTTTGCATGACATTAAGGAAGATGATGTCCTCATCATGGCAACTGATGGCCTTTGGGATGTTCTGTGCAATGACGAGGTCGCCCATGTGGTCAGGAGCTTCCTTGCAGAAAACAGGACAGATCCTCAAAGGTAACACCAGCTTTGCCTTTGTTTCCTCTTCCAAAGAACTTGGTCAGACCTAAAGCAGGCTGAGAGCCCACTGCTTCCAGGTCAGCTCTGGCATGACCACTCCTTTCTGTGACTTTGGAAACTGCCTGCTAAGGTGTCCCCATCCTAAAGTAACAAATATAAAGCTGATGTCTTAAAAAACCTTGTTATTTTGACAGCATAAAGCCACATCTCAACATTGTTCTTAAGGGGAATAGTTGCTATGTTAACCCAGGCCTTGCATTTTTCTACCCACAGGTTTTCAGAACTGGCCAAGTGTTTGGTATGCAGAGCAAGGGGAAAGAAGAGAGGCCACCAGTGGATGCTGGATGACAGCCACGAGGCATCCTACGATGACATCTCTGTATTTGTCATCCCACTGCACAACAGGGAAGAGGACTGACTGCCAGGATGACACACAGCATCTGTGTTCCCTTACTGTGCTGCCAATTCAGCATCAGCCTGAGACTGAGGGATTTCTGCTGCACACGTACGCTCTCTTGCAGCAAAACCATTTGCAGTGGAACCTGAAATGCACAGCCAGCACTTGGCACAGGATGAACAAGATTAGCTCCTTAAGAACATGCCAGAGAAGCAGAGTGGGCAACACATCACTCCCCTTTCTCACTGCTGGACCAAGGAGAGCCTTTAAAGGGGGCCATATGCAAGCCAAAGGGCACTTTTTCGAAGATCTTTGCGGTACTGTGACACTCAAATCCGTACTTCTACTGACCCCTCTCCCTTTTTAATACTGAGCAATAAGGATCAATTGAGATCCAGCCAGTCTGAAGAGCTGGCTTTTAATCAGACTCGAACTAAGCTGAACTGGATGCATAAGCTAAAGCATCTCTCGTATCCATTTGCTGAAACGTGAGATGTGCTGAAAACCTGGGAGCTGCTGCCAACACAGCGTTGGGCACAGCCGTGCCTGTGGCACAGGAATGCTGGAGCAGTAGCCCAGACCTCTTGAGACAGTTGCCATTTGTAGGCAGCACCACCTCAAGCCCAGAGGATGTAGCCAGGTGAAGCTTCACCCTGGTGTACAGGAGCCCCCCGTGTAAAGCTTGGTGCCTTACTCTTATTTAAGAACATTGAAGCGTATTAGTAACACAATGTACAGACTTCTAACAAATCGTACACCACACTTGCTGACACTTCTTCTGTTCAGGTCATTTCTGACAGCAAAGCAGGTTTTGTAGCAGCAGCACTGATGAGAAGCAAGGTGTTTCAGTGCATCAGCTGATGCAGTAGAAGAGCTCCAAGTAAAATAAAACTGGTTTGTTGCAATTTGTCTGCAGTGCTGAATCTCAAGCACTTATTCCAGCAGAAACACAGTGCAGCAGACACGCCAGAGTTGTCTTAAACTCTGAGGATCTGCTTCCCAACCTGTTCATTAGCCAGGCAAATACAGGTCTGGACAAGCTTCCCATCTCCCTGAGTCCCCACTTTGGTTTTAATTATTCCTCGCACAGATTCCAAGATTCCCTAGAGAAGCAGCCAAACCCCAGTGTGTGTTTAAGTTCCACAAGGATGAAAGTCCAAATAAAAGTACTTTGATTTTTTTTTTCCCGTGCATCTTACTGTGGTGTTATTCCTGCTGGAGATTTTACACAGACCGGCGCTGGAGAAAAACAGCCTCAGAAAATCACAAGGGAGTTCTTGCTTTTAATTTGTCTTTGCTTGTCACCAGAAGCATTCCCTTACCAGAACTGCCACAAAATTTTGGTGTCAAAATATGATTTCCTGCAGTGGGGGAAATTCCCCCAGGAATGGGGCAGCCTTCTCAGCTCTCTGCTCGTGGTTTAAGCAAGGGGTAGAACAAAAACCATTTCTCTCCAGCTTCACTTTCCCCCCATTCTCTAAAGCTTGACCTGAAAACAGTGCAGGGTTTACCCATGTTAATGATGCTGGCTGCTGTCCTCCCTTCAGCAGCTGTAACGCTACATTTATATGCACTGACTGTAATGATCCAAGATTCCTGTTACTCAAATCCAAAAAGTTATTTTCTCACCTTCTCGCTGAGAAAGAGCTCAGTTCTTCCATCCAGACCACAGGCTGCTGTGAACACCTCCTTACCTAGGGCACCACAGCTCCAAAAGTAGCTGTCACAAGGCTTCCCTATCCTGATACATTCATTGGCAAAAAAAACCCTCTTAAAATGGGCAATTTATGGAGGGGTAACATCAAAGAATCACAGCTTCCACTACAAAGTTTCTGACTCTCCAAAACAAAGGGAATTTTTAAAAAATGGATGAGTTTAACATTCCCCCTCCAAGAAACCAGCAGGTTGTATCACCCTGGACAAACGCAGAAGTTACAGCACTCAAGTGGTCTCTCTAGAAAATATTTATTGGTCACAGCCACAACACTGAATTCTCCACATATGTAGCATTTTGTGACAAAGCATAATTTGACTTTATGTATTTACACTCACTGGCAGATACCACCGAGGAGTCCAACTCCCTATAGCAGAGGGACCAGTTTCTGAAAGGCTCGCCAGGTTCCTGCCCCTGACCCAAAACCAAGGTGAAGTCTCTTAAAGTGCTAATACAGCCAAGAGGCACTGGAAAAGATACATTGCTGCTTCCAAATTTGTCATTCAATTGCTCCTGCACCCTCCAAAGCAGGGATTGGGCCATGAATCCAGGACCTGGGAGCTTCAATTAAGTAATGAAAGTCTTTCAAGACAGACTTGGAGAATTATACCCAGAATCTCCTACAGCCCAGGCAGGCGTGCTCAGCCACCACACTGCTTACTTAAAGGTGGGCTCTCGAGTCTCACTTCCCCCTTGTCTTGAAAAAAGGTCTTTACTTCATCCCAAAGAACATGGGGGGGATTTAAATGTCAGATTTGGAGGGGGAGTGCTGTTTCCTGCTTGGCCACTGTCAGACCTGGGAAGGCTGTTGTTCATCAGATCTGTTTCTAATTAGCTGGCGGCCCTAAAGAATACAGGAATTGCAGCCCTGAGACTCCTAGAGAAGCACGTAGAAGGTGAAAGCTAAAAGCTTTATTCACCTTTCCTGTCCAACTGTCTCAAAACACACAATCCTCAAGTTCTCTGACAACACTTGGCACTTTTAAAGCCAGATGGAAAGCACTCCGTGCTACACCAACAGAGATGTCTCTGCCTGTGTGGGTGGCAGTGGGCCCCGGGAAGGCGCTCAGCTGCCATCCTGAACTGAGCACTAGTGCTGCTGTGCATGAGCCTGAACATCCCTCTTCACTCCAGAAAGCCACTGATGTGCTTGTGTGTCCGTCCTCCCTAAACCACTCCTCTGGTTCCCTTTTCCTTAAACATTCCATGCCACAACATACCATGTTTTACAACACTGCAAGCAGAAGAGAGCTCAACAACGACCTCTAGAAAAGCGCTCAAACCACATTAACAAAGAGCTTTTATAGAATAAAAGACTTCCAAATGCTTCCCTGTGAAAAGTAACAAGGAATATGGCCAGAGGCTATCTGTTCACTTCCTCAGGCAAAAAACTTGAAAAACCTCAAAGATGACTAACTACTGAGCACTGAAGTTTGACTGTTAAAACACACTACAAACCCCAAATATCTGTATTTTACAAAGCACTGCAAATACCAACGAAGGTAAAATAGCACCAAGCAGCCTGAAATGCAACACTGCTGAGTTAAAGTGACTGAGGCCTGAGAAAATCACCTCCCTTTGCACAGGGCAGTTTTATTTATAGGCAACAGTGGGACAGCACGGGCAGAGGGGTGGCATGAACCTCTCATCTGCATCTCCAGCAGCAGGCTGTGTGGCAGAGGGAATGCATCCATCACCCTGCTGGAGGATGGCAAACTCACATCACAAACCTGTGGTTGGAAACGCCCCGAGTGGCAGCAGCAGCAGAGATGAGCCACAGCCACAGCACAGCTGGAGCACCCCGGTGTGAGCCTGCCCCGTGTGGGCAGTGCTCCTGCACTGCCACAGGCAAGCGCTGTGACCTGAGCGGAACCAGCAGCGCAGAAACGCTCAGTGCCCATCCCCAGCTCTTAGCACAGCACCTTTCCATGGACAAGGACTGGGAAGGGAAAAAAAAAAGGCAAGGAGCAAAACAGAAACAGCTGTGCTACAAGGCATTTACTTTTCAGGGAGTCATGGTGTGTATTGAACACAGCTGAGATGGACTTTGCTGTAACACGGGAACATCAGGACAACTGACCTAAGGAAAATACTCAGCAGAGTTTGCCAGTATGGAGTGGCACTGGAGAGCAGAGAGAAAATGCCCATTACTGTCCTGTCACCTTGCCAGCTTTTGAGGAGGGAAGCACATGTGACTGAGCAAGGGATAGAACACACTTCCCAAGCTGTGGCCCAGCACAAACCCAAGTGTGTTTGGAAAGGCAAGAATACAGTGAACACTACATTTTCGCCAGGCCTTTCTCAGCTTGCTGGTGGATGCATTCCACTGAAGCAGCAGTTCAGGAAAAAGAAACTGGAACTGGGCTTGAAGACCAGCCTGCCAGCTTTTCTGTGCTACAAGCTCCTGAGGCAGGAGAGCATGTCCCTTCCCATCTCTTTGCAGGGGCATTCCTTGGAGCAGGGCCACAGCAAAGCAGAGTCAGCACAGTCATGCCTAAGATTTTTAAAATCCATTTCTGAAGACACCATCTG
Source organism: Dryoscopus gambensis (assembly GCA_013389985.1). Classification (NCBI taxonomy): domain Eukaryota; kingdom Metazoa; phylum Chordata; class Aves; order Passeriformes; family Malaconotidae; genus Dryoscopus; species Dryoscopus gambensis. The sequence continues at coordinate 260,412 of WEIT01019473.1, read as the reverse complement.
ACAAAGGATGTGTTGCTTTTCTGGAGCTATCACTGGAAACCTGCAGACCAGTAACAAACTGTGTGATGGACTACCCGTGTGTCAGTTTTACCAACGAAGGGATACCGGTCTAAGCCTGGTGTGGGATGAATTTTACAGAGATTATTTACAGACCAGGGGGTGGAAAACTGCATCGGTGAAAGTAAACAGCCTAGACACCTCACAATACTGGCCCACATCATATTCTTTTATATCTAAAAGTAAAAAAATATGGCCCATTCCCACTGCCCACCCACCCCATGATATTTACAAGTAAGATCAGCCAAGATGGTACATAAGGAAGATACACAGGCAGACTGTGCTTTCAGTCTCAGTGTGGTTTCTCTGTCTTCCTGCTGACACACTCCTTTATTGCTTGGGACACTGGCCGGACCTCAGCAGAGCTGTCTGCGCCTCCAGGATGTTGACACAGCAAACAGCAGGGAGGCTTTGGCAACCTCTGACCCTGTGCAGTTGCACACTAAATCGCCAAAAAAAAGGATGACAAGATGTATGAGGTACATTCACAGCTACCCACGCTTCTGGTGCATGTTCCACTGCACGAGAATCCAGCATCTGCCATTGAAAACTGTCAGTGTTCACATTTGGCACAGAACTATTTGCATCTGTGGACTGCAGTGAAACCAGAGATCCCAGACGTTAAAAACATGCACTTATGGAAAGGAACTGCACGTTCCACGCTGGAACATCAATAGCCTTGTGCACTTACAGCAGGAAAACATGTAATTACAGCTTTAAAAAACGCCACAAACATTTTGTAGATAAAACAGACTTCACAGCTCTAAGAAGTAACACTGTGTCAGTTCCATCTTGGGCTGAAGCCTGCTGGGCATGGACTGGAAGGTAACAGCTTGCAGCATGCTGCTTCTTGAGCGTGCCAGGAGGCCAAGAGGAGCAGTCCCCACAACGGAATGCTGTAGATAAAGGTAAGACGTGGAAAATACGCAGGAACAGGAACACAGTCTAGGAGATGTAGGCAATTCCAAAACTATGCTTGCAATGATGTGCTGCTGTTAGCAGTACGGGAGCCATCCAACAGCAGCCGCAGCGTAGGAATTAGTCGTCGATAGTTGGCAACCAGAAGGCCTGCAGAGGAGGAAAGAAAACATCTTTTCATAGCAGAACACAAATCTCTCCTACAGCACCCCACAGGAGCTGCCACCTTCCGTAAGCACACATGAGAGGCACTGAGCCTTCTCAGATTCATCTCGGGAAGGGTCAGCACCTCATGGAGCTCAGAGGAACTTAAACTCCATTTCCTTACCATATTGGAACATGCGCTAGCAAAAGTCATGAATTTTGGATTGAACTGCAGACAGGTTATAGGACCTGTGTGTTTTCCATCTAGGACAGCCACCTTCATCCCACTTTCCCCATTCCAAACATGGATCTTCCCATCTTCTGAACCTGAAGGAAGGAGTGGAAAACAAGATGCACCGGAGAGGTCAGCAGAGGAAATGAAGAACATTTTTTTCTGTCAGAACTATAGGAACAGGCAGGTCTCAACTTCATAACACAAGGTTTAGAGCTCTCCAAGTGTCATGTACAAAACATCATGGAGTTAACACACCTGTATCCAAACAGCAGGTTTGTACCTTTGCACTGCAGAGACTCAACTACACAACACAGCAACACTGTTCAGGCAAAGATGTTAACTACTGTCACCCAGGACGAAAGAAGAGCTGACACCTCCAGCTATGGAGGAAAGACCCCGGCCGACCTGCACCAACATGCAGAGGCCAAGTGCTGGGGAAAGAGTCATTGTTCACACAAGTTCTCAGTTCAGACACAGGTAAATGTCTCAGTCAGTGGGCACAGAATCAAACCAAAGTCTTTACCATGGAATGTAACCAAATTTCAATGCACTAAGCCAAGTACCAGAAGCTTTCCTGGAGATATCGACTCCCCACATTACTATAATGGGACAAGTTTTTCACTTTAAAATGACATTTTTCAAACTCTGAGGCTGAGAACTTTACATTTTTATAATTCAGTTCTGCTTTAGACTCCTTTTAAATAGGATTCCTAATAAAAATGCAAAGCATTTTCTTCTGCTTCTGTATTCATTCCTGTAGCCTTTCAGGAAAGAAAAATTAAGAAGCACAAGCTGCAACTTAACTGTATGTAAAAACTGAACAGGAGTTAGTGGTTTGGAACTTCTACTAACTTGGAAGAGCACAACAGGAAGGTAAATATGTGCAATAAAGTGCTCTCCAGAGACAGACCAAACAGAAAACCCCACCCCTCTTCTCCGCAATCGGAAAGTTCTCAGCCAGAACAAAAGAAAAGAAGTTTTGCCAAGACCATCACTCATCCAGGAAAAAGGAGGATCTGAATACCAAATTACCACAAAGTTAAACACATTTGATGTATCAGCCACAGAAATGAGAACAAAATTTAAGTTCTAGGAAAGGGCAGCACCACACAGACTCATCTGACTTGTGTCCACAGGCCCTGTTGGGCAGCAGGTGACTGAAGTGCTGATTTTGGGGTGCTCAAGGTGCAGCACCAGGCTGTACAGGAGTTTCAAACTGCTTTTTGTCACCTGCTTCCCTCAGGAGTCCATCTGCAGAGGCCCAGGGGAATCATACACTGGGAGCCACCAGGCTGATGCCTGCAGCTCCTATCAAGGGTTAAGAAATTGTTCCACAGACATGGGGGTTTACAAGAGCCACGTGAACAAACTGCAGCTGCCCCAGCATGTCCCCAGTGCAGGAACACCTCTGGGGGTGTACAAATGCACCAAGCTACGGGACCAGTCACCCAAGCACAAACAGGTCCTTTGGTCATCAGGAAATGGGATGGCCACAACACAGCCACAAATGCTTTGAGGCAGCACATCAGGGTGTCCTAGCCACAGGGTGAGGACCACTGACAAATTATGTGACAGGTCTTCCCACATTACAAAGGTTTCCTGGTTTCTTATCTATTTTGGAACAGCATTTTTACATAAGGAAAAAAGAAAAGACTTATTGCAGGCTCGTTTGCATTTCAGTCTAGAGAACACTGAGCAATCTAACAGAACACTGTCAGTGCAAAGAAAGCTTACAGCTGCATTGTATTATTTAAATACATTCTGCTTCCCAACAGACACAGCTTTAGCCCTACATAACACACCTAATTTCAGAGCACTGAAATTCTTGCCAAGAATTATCTTACCTATCATGATGAACTGAGAGTCTGGTGTGAATGATGCCTCCAGCGTGACAGCCTTACTATTGTTATATCCCTGTGGCACAAAACAGGAGAATACGTAGTAGGGAGTGTGTCCACAGCAATCTCACAGCCAAAGGGCACCTGCTCCCCAAACTAACACCAAGTTTTCCAGGAAGCACCACAGGCAGCAGGCTCACCCCAAACGTGTGCAGGACAGCTCCTTTGAAGGCATCGATGAGCCGAATGAAGCCGCCGTTCGTCGAGATGAGGATGAGTTTCCCATCATTGCTGAACTTCAGGCCTGTCCACTCACACGTTCGGTCATACTGCATCTTAAACGTAGCAAATGGCCCCTGCAGAGAGAAGGTGGGAAATATGAGGAAGACTATGCATTGCTGTTAATAAGAATCTGCTTTTAACCTTAGTGCAGGAAAACATTTCAGATTTTTAAAAGAAAATCCTTAGCCCTATGATACCAAAAGAGAGTGTCAAGGCAAACATGTCACTGCATGTGTAAGTTTCAACATATTAATCCAGTTTTCAAAGCAAAAAAAGAGTACAATAGGCTGTTTCAATCCAATAGTTTCATACTCTACCACAATCAACAGCAGAAATTAAATTAAGGCAGGAATTTTCGAACAAGGCTGCTAAATTAAGTTACAGAAAGAATCTGAGCCAATGTAGTCGCCATCTGAGTTTTGAAAACCACGGACCTAACTATGCTGAGTGCTTATTCAGTTCAGCTGCCCACGCCAGTACAGCTTCCTTTGAAATTTCCATCCTTTCTGACAGTCCTGGCTCAGTCCTTGCCAGTGTTCTTCTGGAATAAGCAGCAAGGAAAGAAAAGCCAAGACCACACAACAAAGAGGCTAAACTGGAGTTTGGAGCAGGTTCAACAAGAGTTAGCACTTCAACATGAGGTAAGAGTGTACCTCAGGATTTGTATCCCTTTCTGTCCATGAGATGTGTGCTTACTGAGAACTCTCTGGATACCAAGGAGGCACCCCAGACAGTAAGCTCCAGTACTCAAATCCAGCCTCTGAGCACTGAGTTTAGATTATTTCCTGCAAGATAAAAAGTGTAAGAAGGGAAGTTAGGGTACCTCACCTTGTCAAAAGAACGGAGATCATAAAGCTTCACCATTTCAGAATTGACTCCAGCAGCAAAAATCAACCCTTCTGGGTCAAAAGAACACACAGGCTTCCCTTGGAGATGCATTAAACCCTAGAAAGAAAAATAGCCAGAATTAACTAGCAAGACCGGTGCTCACATTTCTACCGCCATCCTTTGAGCCCGCTGTGAGCAGGGCAGCAGACTAGGGGTGGAACAAATTAATTTCAACTGTAAATACTGAGGTTTAACAAAGGTTCAGAACTCAGCTTTCTCAACTTCAGGTCATCGTACAGAGTTTCCAATTTGCTTCAGTGACAAAGTTTACACCAAAACAAATCAAAACCTCATTCAAGGTGTCATGCACTCCAAAAGTCCCTAGAGAAGGGAGGCTCATATGGCTGTGTTAATAACCATACCAGGCAGCACCGCAAACACTGCTGCTGGGATCAACGGCAATGCTCTACCACTTATGGCTGCACGAGAGGGGGAAAAAAAGTACTTTGAAAGCAAGGGAATATCACTGCTGAGCTTTACATGCCTGTTTAATGAAAACTCCTACCTGCTGGCAGCCGAAAGACTTTACATATTAAAATTGACAGGTTACTACCAGTGCTTATTCTTAATGTTACCTTTTCCTTAGCATAGCAGAAAACACTTGAGAAGATTTGGTAAAAGCCAACAAAATATGTAACTTTCTGTGTCCTGAGTAGCAGTCTGTGCATGTTAGTCAAACATATTTATGAACTGTATGCACATAAACAAGAACACATCTTTGATTAAATCCGTAATACACTGAACAAGTTCTGGCATTTTTCTTTTTTTCTGAATTCTTCTCTAGATAAAGTCTAGAGACTTCACTACTTCTCTTCTTTCCTACGTACATCAGTTTTCCCTGTGGTCTCTGACGGTGAGGCAGTGACCTTAGCCGATGCTCAGGGCCCTGGTGAGTGGGCCAGCTCTGGTTTCCCAGGAATGGGAATATTTCCAGGCAGTATGGCTGCCATCTCATGGATCAACTGAAAACTACAAGTAGCACTTCCTCAACCTGTTTCCCAAACTTGCCTGGATGCAGCTTCCACTAAGTCCTACTTCTACCAATCTTACAAGTTGATGCATTAGCATAAATCACAGAATTGTTACTGCACTTACAACCCTACCTCATCTGCAGCAGCTTGGAGATGGAGAGTGATCCCAAGGGAAATGTACCCACTGGAGTTAAAGGCATACTCCCCCCCAAAAAAGCAGAATTAAGATCTGCCAGAAAAGGTTTGGTTTGAGGAAAGATTTTGTAATTTTCATTTACAGTTCCATCATCTGGAATAAGCAAACAGCCCTCTCTCATTAGCAAAATGGTCCCGTGGAGACAGGGAAACACAAGAACACAACACTACATATCCAGATACCAGAACAAAACAACTCAGCACCACTAAAGGTGGAGATTCTACTTCCAATCTTTCATTCCTGCCACTGCTGCCAGTTCTGGTATTTTTCTCAGCCCTTACAAGCCTGCTTCCACTAAAAAAAAAGTAAAGTATTCCAGCAAAATAAGTAAACAAAAACAAATAGGGTTCTGTCTTGCTAGCAAGTCAAATCTGCTCACAAACAGTTCTGATGAACAACAGAGGTGATGCAAGGAAGTGCCAGACCATATGGCTGCTGTGTTACTTTAGATCACCAGTTTCTTCATCAAATTTAATTGCATCAAGGCACCAATTTTAGACACACACTACAAACACTCAGATAAGATGAATTCCCAAAACAGGAGGGATGCCAGCTCTGAGAGAACACTCTTTGCATAAGGTAGCAGCCTGATGAACAAGCTGATGACACCCAGCCCTTCTCTTGTTTCATCAGCTGTGGGTGTTATTTCGTGCTCTCCCCAGTGCCTCTCCAGCAGGGACACAGAGACACAGGTGAGAGCAAGCACTGTTACACAGCGTGACACACACACTGCACAGAGATTCCTGATCGAGGCTTCTTCAGGAAGGTGTCAACACTGAATCAGCAGCACACACTTCTGGCAGTATTTTCAGTTTGTTACAAACACACGTCCATTTCTTATCCTTCCAACTGAAAATTCAATGCATTGTGCACATGAATTTTATAACCTACCTGGCAATTTGGAGAGCGGAGATCCCAAAGTCGAATCGTTTTATCCAGGGATCCAGAAATAAAAGTATCATCCACTGGAGACATTGAAAGAGCAACCACTCTGCAATACAGAAACCCACATGCATCAGTGTCCTGGGGTGCAGGGTGGGATGTGCCTGGGAGCTTTTATTCTATCACCATCTGTTGAGACCAGGTGTGGCTGTGCTCCTGTGAATGGGTCCATGAATGCCTCTTGCATGAATCACAGATAGCTCGCTCCTGGACTATCTCCTGTTAAATGGCCCATCTGGCTCAGACTGAAAGGCGCTGCAGGGCTGCTGCCTGTCTGGGCTGGACGACGTGCCCCTAGAATTGCCACGGCACATCACACGCCAAGACTGATGGACTATGGCAGTGCTCTGGGCAACTAGGGCTCGGCACGGTTGCCTGGCAAATGAAGAGGGTGCTTTTGGGGCNGTTTTGTTTTGTACTATTGCATTTGTTCTTGTTCAAACTTCCTAGTAAAGAACTGTTATTCCTATTCCCATTTTTTCTTTGCCTGAGAGCTCCTTAATTTCGAAATTCTAATAATTCGGAGGGAGGGGGTTTACAGTTTCCATTTCAAGGGAGGCTCCTGCCTTCCTTAAGCTGACACCTGTCTTTTCAAACCAAGACAATCAGAGACAAACCAAAGAAGTGAATGGAGCACCACTCGCCCCAACAGTTGTGTACAAACCCATAACTGAACAAAGCAATAAGCAGCACGAACCAAGTGTAATGGAACTCAAGCCCATTACCATTCTAATTTCAATTTCTCCTGTCCTGTCCCCAAGCCACATCTCACCTTTTTGTGTGCCCTGGGAAATACCGAATGTATTTGTTGTCATGCAGGGAGAGGTATCGGATTGTGTCTGAAACATAAACAAACCATAAGCTTTATTATACCACGAGCCCAAGGTTATCTGAAAGTGATCACATAGTAACTTGCTCCCCAGAGCAATCGATATCTCACCACATGTGCTTAAATCCGGTCATTTGATTTCAAGTCAGACTTGGAAAGAGAATCAAGTTAGAAACAGACATAAACCAACTCGGTTCTTAAGCAGAACTGAAATTTAAACAACAGGAAAAGATACTTCCTACAGTTTGAAGGCACATTACATTTTAAATACAACTCTCACGTGATTTATGCAACGTAATTTCAAAAGTGGTAACATTTAAGTAGCAGCAGGTTTTATTCCATCATTCTCACAAAACAGAGAGTATCAAATTTACAGAGTTGATGTTACCATTGTGTATTGCTTTGCAGCATGAATCTTGCTCTCTTTCCTGCATACACATTCAGCAAACAAATCTCCAACTAAGCAGTACACACAGGAAATGTACAAATTCTGGCACTGAGCTAAGATAAAAGATAAAACCATAACTTCAAAGCTAGGACAAGATCATTAAAAACTAGCAAATCTCTCTTCTTTTTGTTTAATCTGACAATCAACAGCTTCACGCTTTCTCTGCACTTAGAGCAGCTAAGCTCTAAGAGGACAGAGGAGTAATCTAAAGCTTAGTACACTTCAAGCAACCTTAAACATTAATTGAATAGATGAGAGCAGCAGCACAACATTTCTCAAGTGGCAATTTTATCCTGAGTATAGGTGAACATACCAAGAGTAGCCCACAATTCTGGAAGAAGCTGTTGAGACTTTCTCTCAAAATTAGAAGAAATCCTTCTAAGAGGAAACAATTATTAAACAACAGAAGCCACTTCTTAAACTTTATGTGCAGACACTGCACTGCTGGAACAAAAAGTCCTGCTGAGGGTCAAGGACATTTTTACTTTGGACTCAGAAGAACAAGTGCCAAGGGGATGCAACATGTACTGGACGTTTTGACAGCCAGAGGGGCTACTGTCTTCAGAATGTTTTGAAAGCCTCATTCAGCAAAATTTTCTATCTGTGAAAAAATTATTGAGTTCCCATTTTTGCCTGAGGTTGCTCATCAAGCTGAGATCAGAGGTCTAAACCATCTTCCAGTATTTGACAAGCAAACTGAAGCTGATGGAACAAGCTGGAAATGTGGTTCTGGTGACACACAGTTCTGAAAGGCTCTAAGTGACCTGAGGTGATTATCCAAAATATAAATCCCTAACACCAGTGTCACATCCCACACTGGATAGAACCAACATGCTTCAAACTTGCTGTTAAGACTCATCTTAGTTTCTCCTGCGAGAACTGTCATTACCTGATCTCCGAAGCATCCACGCAGAATTCCATCTTCCTTTGCTAAAGAGGAAGCACAGGGGAATTGTGCTCCTTTGTGATCCTCCCTGCTGGCAGTGCTCTGTCCCAGGCAAGGCAGTGGCCTGTACAGTTATCTCCTGTACCGGGTGGTATCATAGACCCTCAAACTGTACAAACTACTACCTCAGCCTGGAACCAGGCAACAGGGACTAAGTCCAGAGGTCTTGAGGAAACCTTCACAAGTAGATTGGTATCAATTCTGAAAAAATGCTTGGAAACAAGTACGAGCATTCCTATGGCATGTTCCTGAGGTAATTTTCCCTCTCAATACCTGCAAAACAGGTTAATACAATGCACCTTGTCCATGATCATATGCATTAGGGACTAAACGGTACTTGGACTCCTACAGAACACACTGTTACGTTTATTAAACTTACCATTTGTAACAGCAACAAACATTCTCACATTGTATCTTTTTCTTCTGCTTAAGCATTTACCATAATGCTACCCTGCAGCAGGAAGATTTAAGTCTTAAGGCTTACCAGGGCTTACAAACAAAAACTCAGTACTCAAAATGGCATTAAAAATGCTTCATTAAATTGTTAATGATTAGTTGTTGTAAATTAAATAATAGCCAAATAAAAAGTGTGACATAAAGTAGAAACACAATTAAAAAAATAAGGTTCTGAAACAGACTAAAAAGGCACATGCTTCCTGTGACACTTTTAATCCCTTTACACCATTAAATCCAATTCTGGTGGAGACTTCCTTGTTCCTGTGGTTTCAGGCCCAGCTTGTTCTACTTTAACCTGACTTCCTAACTCTTAACGTCCATCCTTTCTAAATTCACAGTCTTTGCAATTCCTTTAGTAGCCCAGCACACATCACGAGGCACCAGCATCTCTATTGTTAAGCTTCATCTCTGCAAAGGAAAAACCAAAGCAAAACCTCTACTCCAGAAATTATGAGTCTGCAAGTACAATGTTAAAAGCCATTTGTAAAGTGCTGCGCTAAGAGACTTGGTCACTGCAAAACTCTCAGACAGTGACTACAACAAACAAAACCAAAACTGAGCTCTGTGACCTCCTCCAGGCTTGGCTGGTGATCTGTTGAGTTACCTGAACCTCCTGCCCTCCCTTCCTCTCCAGGTGAGTTGTGTGTACCAGACAGAGCTGTGGCACTCAGCTGCTCCTTCCACCTCACTCACAGGTAAGAAATGAAGGTGCAGAGGCTGACGGACAGCACTGATCCAACACCAACTGAACAGCGACGAAGAATCCAAGTTTTATCTCCATAACAATGTTTAACCCTTTAGTTATTGCAGCAGTGAACAAAACACACTAAGGATGCTCAAGAGACTCGCACCAAGCTGTGCATCAATGTTGGACATTAATTCCTTCCTCTGCGTCTGACAGAGCTCGTACCACTGAAGAGCTGTTATAACTTTTTCCCAAATCTTTAGAGCTAATTATCCAGACGTAGTGAAAGGAGATTAATATGCTCCACTCCAGTGGAGCACTTACCATCTATCTTGTTGGAGCTGTACACGACAGTGTTGGCAGCATGTGTGTATCTGATGAGGTCCACTCCATACTTCTTACTGTACAGGGTCCTCTTTGGTCTGTCAGGAGGAAGCAGAAATAATTGCACTCTCTGCAACAAAAATCTCAAAACGAAACTCATATCAACAAGGCCTGTTCCCACTGAGGCATTACACGACTGTTTCAAGTAGTCAGATGTTTTTATACAAAGAAAGAAAAGCTTTTGCATTTGATTTTCAAACAAGGATCTTGGTATTTCTCCAAGACTATCCCTAGGCTTCAGGAATTCCCTGTAACACCTGCAAAATGCACTTGTCTCCTTCAAAAAGTCCTTCTCCTATGATGTCTACTGCAAAAAGAAAAGGAGGAGCTAACATAATGAGCACAGCAAGCAGCACTGCCTCACTGTGCCCTTGTCCATTCAAATCTCCCATTCATCTGCTGCTTATTTTAGATTGAGTATAATTTGTCCTTGTTCTCTGTTACTTCAAAACCTAGAACAGGGTGTCTCGTTCACGGGGTATTAACCCAAACACCTCTATACCAGTCATCTATAAATGACATGGTAACACAGGGACTTTTCCAAACCACTGCAGAATTCTACTTGTATCTAATCTTAAGGCAAGAAATTCAAATTTAACCTTTTGCAACAGAATGAAAGACACTCCAGTGAGAGCGAACACAACCTACCGAACTGGATTTCTGGGGGTCTGGGAAGCAGGTGATGCACTGCAGTGCTAGAAATTTTAACTGCAGAGTAAGCTTAGAAGCAGCTGGCTAATGAGGGTTTCTCACAACAGCGGCGCCTGTTTGAGCAGGGCAAGGTCTCCACCACCCTCCTTCCCCTTTCATCCCCAACTGAGGGAGCACGAAGGTTTCAGAGCTGGGCAGTCAACCAGCAAGGGTACTGATCAACACCAGAAATACCATCTCTTCCGGGAGTTATTTTTAATCCAGAAATTCCTAACTCTGGTTATTACACAGGCCCGCGAAATATTTTACCCACACAGCCAAAGAGGACAGCATGGGAATGGAAACAAACAGCAGGAGCGGTCGAAACCAATACTGCTGCCAAGAGAAAAGTTTGTCAGACTACACCCTCAGACAAGGTATTTCTAGCACGCTGGACTTTTTCCTTTTTTCATTAGCCTCAACCTGACACACCCAAACAAGAGCACAAGTCGGAGACTTTTCATATCATAACAAAAACAGGCATTCATTCCTAAAGATTAATTCTCAAGCAGGAGAAGCCATAGGCCTTTGACTTCAAACAAACTTGCTGGGGACAAGTTCCCATGAAGGGAAAGCCAACACACAGCAAGGGCAGTGAAAGCCCACACACCACCTGTACCACAGATAAATCTCGACTGATTCTTCCCCAGTTCCTCCAGCAGTTTTTTAAATCGTTCTTCAGATGCAAACATGCCGCAGACTACAAAAATCACACGTAATTTAAATTTTGATACACTCTAACATTATGCCTGATACATTTCCCCACACTGCTCTCTGAAGTTACCTCAGCTACGCTGTTGACCAATCTAGTGGGAACAAACCAAGAAAAAACCCCAATCTCAAAACACACTATATTAGATTCTCCCAAGCCTAGTTTGGCTTTTCCTTTTATATTACAAGTATAAAACTTAGAAGATCTACTTAGAATAAATTAATATAGACAGAGACAATAAAGATCAACAGACAGACAAAAGCACATTTACCAAAAAGAGAGAAAAAGAGTTCTGTGTTTTAGGAAAGGTGAAGTTTTCATTTAAACTGACACAAACAGAAGTGTGTCAGTGTACACAAGACCTGTTGCCAATCAACTATTTTAAACACAAACAAGAAAATTAAGTACCTTTAACAACAAATCACCATCACTAAACATAATTGCAAGGTCAATCTATCCAGCCCACCTACAAACCAAGCAGTATCAACAAAGAAAAATACAAGAACTCAGTCAAATCTGCTACAAAGATGAAACAAAACAAAGGCAAGGTCTATAATATCATCCATGCCTTGGTTTGAATCACTGCTGCTATGGGTAAACATCATCCACAACCAGGAACATGGATGTGCCCAGCAAACACCACAGCTAAGCAGGAGTCCAGATCCATCACTTCATTTGTATCAATAACACACAATTGATATACACTAAAATACAAGTTAAACCCTTGCTAGAGCACCACTCTATCACAGCAGGGTTACCAGTGTGCAGCCAGGCTGCTCCCAGCTCCAGGGACTGCTGCACATCCCAACACACAACTGTCCTACAGGTTTTCAGAATCCCTCCGTAAGTCCCAACAGATTCCAGTGAACCTCTTAGTTATGCTTCTGAGCCAGCCTGCTGTGGAGGGATTTGCTGATATAGGGATGGGTTTAAAAAATTAATAACAATTTAGTTGTTTGCACACTTCGAAATAGAAGTGGAATTCTCGGGACCAAAATTATTGGATGCTCATGCATAAGCAGTTGCCTAAGCCCAGAACATACATGATAAGGAGATAATCTTGTCCTGTCAGCCCTTGGCTACACAGCACTGTTTCAACTGTCCTGACACTGTTAGAAGCTGAAGTTCACCGAGGGGAGCTTGGCCATACTCTCATGGAGCTGTACGATTTATTTTGGTGTGGCAAAACAGCCAGCTAGGTGAGGGTGCACCTGAAGTACAACCAAACAGCTGCATTTTAATTCCACCAGCAGAACTGCTCATTAACAGAGGACACACACACCAAATTTTCCCACTTTTACACAGGGAAAGGCATTGATTTTCTGGCCACTGGATGAAGTAGGGTATCCTACACTGATCGCCAGCAAGCAGGATATTTAATTTCCTCCTGGCCATTACATCCAAGCAGGTGAGAGTTCCAGGTTCTTGCAGTTGTGATTTATAAGGAAAAATAAATCAACTACAAGCCTGAAATCACCACAACAACGATCATTCAGAGACCTGAGGTTTCATCTTCACACGAATTTCTAGTGACAGCTTAATTCAAAGCAAAACTTTCCAGGTTAGAGAACAAGCATGTCCTGCATCCCCAGTTACCTCTAACAATCACAGCTACACTTTTAAGCCAGCTGATAGTGCATGAGAAGCTTTCGAATAATTTTAAAATTTTATGACCACTAGAGAACTGCATCCTGACACAGGAGTTACCTTAAACTACTCTCACTGCCCTGCAGCTCTGCAGTAGAGGACCACTGATCTACATTTAACTTAATTAAAGCAAACCCTCTGACTATAAAGCACATCAGGATTAGATGGAGATCGGAATGAAAGGGCCAAATGCCTCCCAACCCATCAAACTGTTCTTTACAAGTTTGAAAGGGGAAGAGCAATCAATACCATCTGCATTAGCATCACTCAGCCCTGCTACTACTGAATATAATTAGGATCTGGCATACGATCCATGGCACACTTCATATGTATGGAGTTATCTGTCCTTACATAAATAAAAATTAAATATTTTTTCACATCACAGTTCACTCTAGCAGATGGGGAACACCAACAACTTTAATATGTAAAGCAAGCAAACTAAACAGAAGCCTAAAGTATGTATAATAGGTGTCCCAGAAAGTTAAGAGACTATGCAGGAAGCAATCTTTCCTCCCAGCAAGGATGATGATGTCTTGGCCTGCTCGGAAAAGCAGGAAGGTTAGGAATACCTGGTTTACTAGAAAATATATACAACACTGACATATCTCTGTCTTCATACTCCCAAACCATTTCTTTTTCATTCACAAATTACCCTGTCCTTTTTATTCCCTGTCCTGCAATACACATACTTGTTTTCCTTTCACTTTCTGTGTGCATGTGATGCTTCCCAGTCCTGACTTTACAAAAAAAAAAAATCACCTCAGAACTACATCTCTACACCGATAAGCACATGCAAAACCTAAAGTCTGAAGGAATTTAAAGCAGACAAATGCACACTTGTACCAATTGAGAAAGATTTTTAATGGCATAATGACACCATTTGGCCCAAATTGTTCCAACTGTCACAGACTTCAAACGCCCTCGGTGTGGGCTTCCGTCCTCTGAACAGATCTCAAATGCTCTGCAAATTTCCGGGGGTTTATCCGAAAAACAAGATGAGCACTGTGTGATCAATGGTAGGAGAATAATAAAACCGGACAGTTAAATGAGAAACAGAAACACGCTCTTAACTCATTACCCTTAGGTAACAGAAATCAATAAACACCTTGATTGATTACACCTAAACTAAGACAATGTTTGAAGACACGTGCAAATGACACGTATTTTAACTGTGCTTTACAGGTAAGGACACAGATAGAGAAAATTATCTAAAACACAGAGGACCACGTTTGCCTGCAGCGATCCAAGACATCACTTAGGAACTGGGTTTTATGGAAAACACCACCAAGTTTTCACAAGTTATAGTAATACGCGCCACACCACCTGCACCTTTCGGCTTAAAGCACTTAGCCAAAAAGTTACACCCAAATGAGGCGTTTAAAAGGGCGCATCCGCGCATTGCTCACAACAATCGCTTCTCTATCAATCAGCGAGACTTAAGCCCAGAGAAGCCCGAGAAAGAAGGTCCACACCTGCAGCAATCCCGAGACCTGGAGCTGTGACCAGACTGAGCCCTTTAGGCTCAGCAACTGTTCAGCTCTCACAGAAGTGCGCTTTCGCTTACACTTAGGAAATTATCACCACTGTCTCCAGCCTACCAAGATAACAAATACACCCGCAGAGCAGACAAACCCACGCTGCTGCCATCCCCTGCCGTTGGGGTTCTACTCACAAGCCTACGCTAAAAAACAACAGGAGAGAAGCTGAAGCTGAAGCTCACCGGCCAGACCAAAGGCCACCGTGGGCAGCCCCCACGGCCCCTCATGCCCCCCGTGCCCCAGGCACTGCCCCAGACCCCGAAGGCTGCACCCCCGGCCCCGCACTCACTTGCCCTCCTGGCAGTCGTAGAGAACGATGGAGTCATCGTCGCTGCTGGAAATCACAGTCTCGCCGTTGGGGCTGAAGTCGAAGCAGTTGATCTTGTCCGAGTTCTCGCGGAAGACCTTGGCCACGCGGAAGCTCCGCAGCACGTTGTCCGTCAGCTTCATCCCGCCCGCCGGGCCGCGCCGAACGAGGGCGGCGGCGGCGCTGAGGGCAGC
>WEIT01019473.1:218730-244750 GCA_013389985.1 Dryoscopus gambensis | reverse complement strand
GCGGGAGCGCGTCACTTCCGGTGCCGGGCAGGGCGGGCGCCCTCGAGTTGCGCCGGGCCGTGAGGGGCCGCGGGAACCCCGGGACAGCCTCGCCCCGCGCGGGATATTCCCCATATTATGTCGATTTAAGGAGTTTTTCGGAGTTTCCAGTGGAAACTAGAGAGAAATGCGCTGGTTCGCAGCCGGCTGAACATGAGCCCAGGCGTGCCGAGGTGGCCAAGAGGGCCAGTGACATCTGGCCTGTATCAGCAATAGTGTGGCCAGCAGGACCAGGGCAGTGGTCGTCTCCCTGTACTGGGCACTGGTGAGGCCACACTTTGAGTGCTGTGTCCAGTTCTGGGCCCCTCCATTCAGGAAGGATATTGCAATACTGGAGCAGGTCCAAAGAAGGACAACGGAGCTGGGGAAGGGTCTGGAGCAGAAGTCGTGTGAGGAGCGGGTGGGAGAGCTGGGGGCTATTTACCCTGGAGAAAAGGAGGCTCAGGGGTGACCTTATGGCTCTCTGCAAGTCCCCAGAAGGACGTTGTAGCCGGGTCGGGGTTGGCCTCCCAGGACGAGAGGACACAGCCTCAGGCTGTGCCAGGAGAGGTTTAGGCAGGACATCAGGAAGAATTTCTTCACAGGAAGGGTGCTTAGACATTGGAATGGGCTGCTCAGGGAGGTGGTGGAGTCACTGTCCCTGCAGGTGTTGAAGGAAATGCTGGGTGTGGCACTCGGTGCCATGGCCTGGTTGACACTGTGGTGTTGGACTTGATGTCTCAGGGTTCTTTTCCAACACAGCTGATTCTGTGGTGCTGTGAAATCATTTATGGGGCACACGTGCAGTGCTGGCCTCTTGGCAGAGCCTGGCAGGAGCAGCCTCTGGACAGCGCGGGGCAGCCTGGGAGCATCAGTCAGCTCCCCCTCCTTTGAAATACAACGTGATCACTTTCTCACCCTTCCCCTCCTTACTCTCAGTCCAGCTGTTGCACATTTTTATTTCCCAGTATTTTTTTTCCCTCTAAAAACTCGTTGGCAGTACTACAGGAACACCACAGCTATGGCACCATGCCCCTAGACCACATAAGCTCTCAGGTAAAGGTGGGCAGCACACTCTTAAGCCTTTGAGAAACACAGCGTGGCTTTTGAGGCTGCTGCTCCAGTACACACACCTTGGAACTGCTTTTTTCTATCACCAATCCTGATGACAGGCTCCGTGTGCGTGTTTTTGTGTATTTCTTACCGTAAAAAGCTGTTCTTGGAGTATGAGAGTAGCTGTGAGAATCTCACCCCACAAAGTTTTCTGCTATTTTAAGTTTAGAACACCAGCAGATCTTCTTATCACTTTGGTCCCCCAGAAACTCAGAATTAAAAGGAAAAAAAATAAACCGTAGGTGCCTTCCTGAACCTTAATTGCATTTCCTTTTCATCCAGCCCAGAGTTTGATTTTGCGTTTGGATCCTGTTGCCCTCCTGTGGTCAAACCTCGGCAAGTCCTGTCAGAGCTCTGCACGCCCTTCAAATAGGCTGAATTATTCTGTGCACACGTCTGATTTAGTTAAATCCTGCTTTTCTCAGATTCCTCGCCGTGGCTGTTTGCCTGCTGGAGCTCCCTGTTACATGTTTAGAGATCTCACCCGACTCATCCTTTCACGCTGCGGTGGGATGGGCTCCTCAGAGTGATTTACCTTTTTTTACTTTGAAACAGTCAAGACTTTCACACCGGAGTCGAGGGATACCCAAAACAAGCCCTCATTACTCCTGAGGGTCTCGGGGCCAGCTGCCCCTTTGTTAGGCCAGTTCAGTACCCACAGCTGATTTTTGTGTGATGAGAGGTTTTAGAAAAGCTCGGAATGTCGTGCCTCCTGCACGCTCTAAATTGCAGGATCAGAGCCTGGATTATCTCCTGCAGGCCCCGGAGGTGAGTCACCAATAACATCATAAGACAATTTACTTCAAAACACCTACAATACTTAGCTAAGTTTTAGAGTTGTATAACACCGTGGGTTGTTGATTTGATATTTTGTCACTTCCTTTTTATTCTTCTGCCTTTCTTCCTAATCGTTGGAACCTAGTTTGTCAGTTTATACCAAGCTGGAATTTAGCTGGCAGGATAATTGGATCTCCTAGAAAAATGTCATATTAAGTAGGAATTATGGATAATGCCCCTGCAAAATTAGTTAATGGAAAAAATGTTTAATTGCTGCTTGAGTAATATCGATCAAATGCAGTTGTTCTACCTATGCATTTCTGTATTAGGTGCCACTGGAACCTGCACAATACAGGGCCTTGTGCTTGCTCAGCAGCAAAAATTCACACTTCTCCCTGCTGAGTGTCCTGAGGTTTCTGTGGGCCCTGACCTTGAGTTTATCACGGTTCCTCTGGAAGGTGCCTCCGTCAGCAGTTCCCCCAAATTTAGCGCTCTGTGCTACTCTCTGGGTCACTGATGAAGCCGTGGGGTGACACGAACCCCAGCAGAGTCCCTGTTGATTAGCAGATGTCAGCTGGAGCCCGAGCCACTGCTTTCTGCCCTCTGAGCCCAGTGGTCAGGCTGGTTTCCAGCAGGGCTGGCTGTGATTGCCCAGCCCACCCTCCAGTGTGCTCACGGGAATGATGTCAAAAACCTCAGCAAAGTCCAGGCAGTTCACATCTGCTGCTTTCCACATTCCCCACAGCCTCTTGTCTCAGCCCAGAGGGCAGCTGTAATTGTCATCCTGTGACTGATTAAGATTCCTGGCTCTTTCTCCTCTTATGTTATTTCCAACTGAGGAGCTCATAATTTTCTGCTATTAATCCCAAAGACCATGACCTTGTATTTCGCAGCACTGAATTTCAACCCCTTTCTACTATTCCAGTCCTCAAGGCTCGCAGCTTTTCATCTTCTCTAGAATGCTGTGATCCTTCCCTGTATTTTAAATGACTCTCATCTTTGATGGCAAGTTGACTCAGAATAGGGAGTTTGAGAAATTACAGCATGAAAGGAAGTAGACTTGGCATGGGCTTGGCTTCAGGGTAGTGGTGTTCTGTGTTGAGCTACAGAAGAATTTTTAGTGAAACATTTTTCTTCCTTGCAATCCCCAGTGCATGGGAAAATCATTTCCAAAAGGTATATAGGGAGTGAAGGGAGTGTGACCTAGAAAAACTAGTAAGATGCATATGTCAAATCCAGTTAATTTTTTTTTTTTTTGCTAATGATACTGATCTATATATATAAAATGCTGAACAGAACACTTATCTTCCCTGTGTTTGGCCTAAAGCCACATTCCCCATCAAAGGCAAAGAGACCCTGTTGACACTTTCCTGGTGAGTAAATCAGTCATGAGAGCAACATATTTCTTTTCCAAGCAACATATAGAAAGCCACGTATCGGAAACTAGGACTCCTGGGTTTCCCAGAGCTCAGCATCTTCTTAAAACAAAGGTATCCAGGCTCCATCCTACTGTCTCCCTTGCCTGCCAGGCAAACCTTCTGGTCTCATCATACAGCTGCTGTCCACCCTCATCCTCTTTCCCACTTCTGGATGCAGGAGCACTGCAGTGAGTGGGGGCAGAGGGCCTTTCACCCTGTCCCTGCACACCCACTTCATAGCTGCCCATCCTTGCTGCAGACGTTTTCTCCTTTACCAAATGTGAATGAGGCAGTGCAGTAATTTTATGCAAATCCATGTGCAGATTAAAAAATTAATCAAATTCTGAATTTTTCATTTAAAGAGATTAGTCTTGAAAAATCCCCCATCTAATCCTCCCAGAATAGTCACTTGGAACAAGCCTTCACTGCTTTGTTTCCCTCCTGGGTTCAGTGCATCTCCTGGAAAATTTTCTTGTAATGCTTTTGGGACCATGTGGAGCAGCAAGCTTGGGTTTGAGCAGGGCTCACCAGGCAAATTAAAGTTGATATATCAAATGATAGAGAAGATGTGTCAGTAAGTGGGAACGGGGGAGTTTAAGGCAGTAAAATCTCCACTCTGTTGTACTTTGTAGGTAAATTCCCCTGGTGATGCAGGAGAAATGGAAGCGGGGAGCCTTGGTGAGTCTGTCAGTAATTTACATGCTGAGAGGCCAGAAAAAAGTCGTGCAGCAAGAAAAACGAGGAGCAAGAGACACTGCTAAAACTTGCTGTGTCTGGGAGTTTACTACTGTGATCTGTCTTTTTGAGCTTGAGCTCAAAATTATCCTCGAACAATTGGGGTTTGATCCAGTGCCATCTCAAATATTTTCCTAGCCCCTCAGGGATTTTGAAGTTGACCCTGTACAAGGTGGGCCAGCCACCAGTCCTGGAGGAAGTCCAGAGGCGTCCTGATGGCATTGAAGCCAAAGTAGCTTAGGTCCCTGAAGTTGTCAGTGAAATCAGACATTCTGGCGCAGCATCCTCTGATCTCACAGCACCTGAAACGCTCAGGATGTGCATGTGGTTGGATTGGCCTGCAGCAAGCTCAATTGCCCTGACTTCAAAAAAACCACGAGCCCAAGATGCAAATCCTCGAACAAACCTCCAACCACAGCACCTGGAGTAGCTCAGCTCTGCCCAGTGATGGCAGGCTGGCCCCTAGAAAGGAGTATTTTTCTGGCTTTCAAGTACCTTCCGTGGAGTGAGGTGCTGGCTCATTTTTCTCACTGCATGGGCATGGCCAGCTCATTTGTTCACTGTTTTACTCCCCAGTGTGACTCCAAGTTTATGGCTCAGACTCTGCCCTGCTATGTCCATGCTTTTGGTCTCTTGCCACCATCCAATTTACTTGGCAGCTTTACCACATTTCTGCCCCTACTGCTGGATTGTTTCTGTCTCCCTCCGACTTTGGCTCCTTGCCTACAGAATTGCTTTAATTAAAAAGTTAATGAAAGGTAATGCAAACGAGCGTTTTGCTTGTATTTTATCACAGTCCAGCTCCTTTCCCTCCCTCTTTCCCAGAGAAGGTGAAAATGAGAAGCTGGTGTTTTGCTGCTTTTCGGTGTGAGAGCTAACAGTGGAAATTTCTACAGGCTTAGGAGGAGCCCTCTGAAGAAAGGGCTTATAATGGTGTGTGTAGATTATTATAAGTGTGTAGATTATTCATCAATGAAAGCTGAGGAAGTTTTCATTTAAAGGGGATTAATCTAAACCCCTTACAATCCTCCAGCCTTTGGAACAGGCAATTCTTAGCATCATTTTCATCCTAAGCTTAGTGCGAACTTACAGAAAACTTTTCAAAAGACTGTCTATATCCCAACTCCAAATTATCCCAACCAGGGACAAAGGGAAGGTGTGAAACCTGAACCCCACTTATGCCTATAGCATGTCACCTTATATCCATATAGAAGAGGGCTCATTCATGCCTAAGTGATTTTCCTGAGAAACTGGGAAACCAAGATTAGTGCATGAAGCAATATGAGTCACATCATCAGCCCCTTCTCCCAGCCCAGATTCCTCCCAGCCAGCAGTGGGAAGAGGAAAACGCAGGGATGTGAGGGTGTAATTTCCCCTCGTGCAAGATGTAGCAGCTAACAGGCAATTACACCACTTCTAAACCTACCATTTGGGGAGGGAGCCTGAGAGCTGCCATTTGGGTTATTTTTCTTTCCACAACTGCCTGTGTTTTGGGGTGATATTCAGTTCTCTTGATCTTGCTTTTAAAGCCTTAGTAAAATGGGTAGGAGTTTTATTTTTTGTTAATATCTACAGTGG
Organism: Dryoscopus gambensis; assembly: GCA_013389985.1. Classification (NCBI taxonomy): domain Eukaryota; kingdom Metazoa; phylum Chordata; class Aves; order Passeriformes; family Malaconotidae; genus Dryoscopus; species Dryoscopus gambensis. Next base: position 239,111 of record WEIT01019473.1, on the reverse strand, counting down.
ATTTCATAGCACTGATTTATAGCTGCTCCCTGATGACATTTAGTACCCAGCGCCTGAGACTGTATAAATAAATGACATAAAAACGGATTTGTGGTATCATTAGCAGCACCCCCATTCCAAGGGGAGCCTCCAGTGAGCCTGTGTGTCTAATCAGAGCTGACAAGGAGCAGAGTCACACACTGAGACATCCAAAGCAAATGGATCTGTGCCAAATTCAGCTCTCTGTTGCGTTGTTATGAAGCTGGACAACCTCTGATTGCAAGGGGGTTTTACACTCTATTTACTCTGCCTTTACACCTGTGCTCTGAGGTCAGTGTCAGGCAGCAGACCCAAAAATCCTGAGAAGCAAGGGAAAGGCGCTTGCTGACTTCCACAGACTCTGGATCAGGCCTCGATGGTTAAAATATAATCTGAGTTCAGAGTGCAGAAAACAGATTACATGCCTGCTATTGTACTGAAATGCTTTCCAGAGTAAGCATTAGCAGTATGTACACAAGTGCCAGATGAGTTAAGCTGGCATTTAGTTTTTCCAGCTCCAGTAGGAGAGGATTGCTTTTAAAGAACTCGCGCCTGCTGTGTCGTGTCTGGAGCTGGAGCTGAACGGGGCTGCCAGGAGGGCACGTGTGACAGGAGCCACGGTTGCAGGTCTGGTTGTGCTCAATTCCCCCGGGCTTCAGGGTCAGCCGTGCACAGAAACATCAAGGCAGAGACAAAGCCTGTTAAAAACTTTGGGGCTTTATTTTCTTAAACTCCCCTGGCTCCATTTTAGCTTTTTTTCTGCAGCCATTCCTGCAAACCCTGTATCGCAGCTCAGACGAGGTGACCTGGGCTGTGATGCGCCTCTGCTTTGTAGCACCTTCCTCTGCACTGTGCTGCCAGGTGAATCAGAGACTGCTGGGAGCAGAGATGCTTATCTCCGTTGCTGAGAGGTGCACAGCTGACTTCACTGCGGTCAGCACAGGTACTCTGGCCCTCACTGAAGTGGGGTCAGTGGTTTAAACTGCTGGCAGCATCAGCTGCCGTGAAGTTTAAGAGTCTAGTAACAAAGTGGTCGGGGCATCCTGTCTTTTGTTATCCTGGCTCCTCGTGGTTGAAAAGCCAGTCCTTCTGACCAGCACCTAAAGGGAGTACAGATAGGCAGTTAATCTGCCTGGGCTTTTGCCTTTAAAATCTGTTCTCCCAAGCATTAAATAGTTTACTGTTAGCCTTGTTCTTAAGGGTCTTTTCCCACTGCGGTGATTCTTGGAATTCTTTCTCTGACAAACCTCCGACTCTCCGTATAGCCTTACCTACAAGTCCCTTGCCCAAAGATTGCAGAGTGTGCCCAAGTTTCAGTGCCTGAGAAGGTGCTTGTGTAGAGGGTTTTTGTGTGGATCCTTAGAGTCCCTGCAGCAAAATAAGGCAGATTTAGACCCAGAGGAGCTGTTGAAAAACTTGTCCGGCTTAATGATTAACACCTTGCAATGCTATGGGAGTGTCAGGACAAAGAGACCTCTGGACTCCTGAGCTCTCCTAAAAGAAGCCCTTGCACAAAACACATCCATTTACTAGAGAGAGGATTAACTCTCTCAGGTAATTTCAGTGGGTCTGTGATCAAATGTGTTGCCGGGGCTGCTTCAGCCTCCTGGCATCCTGCCTTAAATGCCATGAGCAGGAGAGATGCAGATCACAAGGATCTTTGATCCTCAGAAACCAGCAGTGAACTTGCTGCCAGTTAACAGAGGGAAGGAGAAATGCTGGGAGGGAGTGGATGTGTGTGTGCTGGCAGGGGCCACCTTTCCTCTGTCAAGACAAGTATCTGCCCTTGAGCAGCTGAGATCTTTCAGTCCAGGCACAGATCTGTTGCATATAATGCTAATGCTCTGTGGAGAACCGCTCAAATGGGCTTTCACAGACAGGGCTGGCAACTTTGCCTGGATATGAAGTCTTATTTGGGCTCTAAATGTGATTTTAATGGATAATGAGGACTAAAAGAGAAAGATAAATGAAGCCTTGTGTTAATTTGCTATTTGGTGAGGAAACCTCATTACTGGTCTCTCTGTGGCCACCAGCAGCAAGGGATGAGGCAGCCAGCAAGGCTGTTGTTTCTTCTCAGTCCGTGTCTGGTGCTGCAGGGACACATGGGGCAATCCACAGCCAGAGGATGAGATCAGCATTTGGCTAGCATGAGGAAGGGAGTTAATGTAGTGAAAGCTGTTCCACCCAGACGCCCTGCTCTCTCCAGGACAGAGAGCAGCTTCCACAGTTTGGAAAGGTGTCAAGCGCTAAGCAAATAGAAATGATGCCTTGCCAGTGGCAAAGCTACAGTGATGGAGAAGCTGGCTGGCAGAGCTCACCTTCCCTGCAGGAGGTGATGAGATTGCAGGGGAATCACAAGCTGACAAGTAGTTTGAATGTGACACTGTCCTTCCCTTCTTCCTGCCTGGGGAAAAGTTAGAAAATGCTGCTCATATGGCACCTTAATCTAGGGGAAACAGGAGCTAGAGTTCCACGGTTCATGTTTGACCTCTCTATTTTTTCTGTGACAGCCCTGTCTCTTCTACTAGCAAAAATACTCACTTTCCCTTGCAGGTTGGAGGCTGCTGGCTGTCCCAGCCCTTGAGGCCTTGCCAGTGCTAGCAGGGTGCACAAGCCCACCCCACGAGGCAGAGTGGCTCAGCCCTGCCAGCCTGTGCACCATGTCCCTCCGCGAGCACGCGCTGTCCCTGTTCCGTGGCGCTGTGGGCACCGTCCGCCCGGCTCCCATGCTGAAGAGGGCTCTGAAGCTCCAGGGAGATGGGTGCCCGCAACTGCTGGTGAAGGGCCAGGCCTTTCCAGTGAAGAGGGACCTGTACCTGGTGGGTTTCGGAAAAGCTGTGCTGGGGATGGCTGCAGCAGCAGAAGAGATCCTGGGAGACCACCTCACTCGGGGCATCATCAATGTGCCACTAGGGATCCAGGAGAGCCTGCAGCGAGCAGGAATGCAGTAAGGACTGTTTCTGGACAGTTTTGGGGAGCAGGAAGGAGGGGTGTCGGCTGCCAGATTTGTCCTCTATGGGATGTTGCTGTGAACCCCTTCAAGTCCTTTCCAGCTGCCCTTGCCCTGTTGCTCACCCCATCCACCCCACCGCTCTCATCTTCAACCACCATCACGTCCCAGTGACACCAGTGACACAGCCCACCTCTCGTGCTGGATATGCTGCATCTCCAGCTGTGGGGAAGAGACACTCAGCAGAGGCCATCTCCCTGTTCTGGTCACACTCTGTATGCCACTGGTACACCAGGCACCTGCAGGTGACAGCCTGGCTGCCTGTGTGGGTGCACAGATCCGTGGTGTGATTGCCTCTCTTACCTCACCAGGGAGATGCTGCTGAAGCCACACAGCAAAATCCAGGTCATCGAGGGTGCCAGGAACAACCTCCCAGATGCAGAGGCTCTGAAGGGAGCGGTTGCCATCCAGGAGCTGGCTGAGGGTCTGACTGCGGACGACCTGCTCCTTGTGCTCATCTCAGGTAGTGTGGGGAGCCCAAGGAATGGGATCTGCTGAGGGGCCCCATCTGCCTGCCCACCCACAGCCATGCAGCAAGGGAGCGCTGTGCTGTGCCAGCCCCTTCAGCACGGACACTTGCACCTCTGTGATTTTTCCTCTCCCTTCTGCCATCCTTTCTCCAGGGATGAAGCAAGGGAGAGCACAGGGCTTCCTGCAGCTGCAGTGGACACGCTGCCTCCCAGCACTGGAAAGAGGCTGAGCTGCACAGGCTGGGTCCTGCCGTTGTGCCACCACAGTGAAGTGGCACCTCTGGGCACAGCCTGGCAGCTGTTCTCACCTCTTGGCAAGGAGATGCTTTCTTCGTGCCCTCTCCTTACATTTGGGGATGCAGACTTGGAGAAGCAAGCACTTGGTGGACTTGCATGCTCTGAATTTGTGCTGGAGTGTGAGTCTGAAAGCTGAGATTTGGGACTGACCTTTCCCAGGGCTTGGCTCCTTGCCAGCCAGTGGAAATGAGGCCTGCAGGTACCACACAGTAAGCTGCATGCCTTGCAGGGGCAGCCCTGCACACCCCCAGGGCCTGGCTGCTGGCCCCCAGGCTGTCCCCAGATCCAGGGCTGTGTAAGAAGGTGCATCACAGGGATGCAGTGACATCACCTCATCCTGAGCTCAGTGGGTGTGACAGGGCAAAAGCATGCAGGGGCTTGGAGCAGCTCTGCAGAACTGCCTTGCTCTCCTCTGCTCCGTGTTTATTCCTCTGTGGATGCTGAGGCCTGATACGGTACGGAGAGAGCAGTGCCGTCAGGCAAACACCCAAGTGACTGGAAGCTAGCTGTGCTTTCTGGGGATTCCCCTGGGCTTCCTCCTGTCTTTTGGCTGCAGGGATCTCCAAGAGACTCCTCAGCCCTTCAGGGAGCCTGTACAGGATCTCCCCGTGGCTGTGACTCCCTATGCATGTGCACTCCCACACAGCAGCCGGTCCCCAACTGCTCCTGCCTCTCAGCTAGATCCCTGGCTATTGACTGAAACGCAGGCATTTGCATTTGTTTTTCTTGCTCATCATGTTTTATTGATGCTGATTTGTCTCAAACCTCTGAGCAGCCTTTGCATTTTGACAGTAGCTTTCAGCTGTACTTCTGTGTGTGTTCACTTTCTGCACAGACCTTGCTCTTTTCTCCTCTGTATTTTCCATCCATTCTACTTTTCTCTTAGAACCTTGCCTTCTTTTCCACATTTCCGGTGCCTGCTTGTATCAGACAAAATTCCCATCAGTGAGGCTATCACCCTGGACTCTGGGTGTGCTTTGTCCTTTGCATTACTGTGCAAGTGAGCAGTCTTTTTCTTTCCTCCCATTTTCTTTCCTCCCAGGCCTAGATGAGTGCAGTTCAACAGTTTCCAATCTTGCTGCATCCCTAGCCGGTGTTTTTACATGCTCTCATGAATAAAGGGAGCCACCAGAGCAGGCAGTGTCCCCATGTGCACAGCACTGACTGCTGTGTGAGCTGTGGAGGCCGTGCTCCCTGCTCACCCATCCAGGCAGCCATGGAATACCAGTGTGAGGACCCACTTGTAGCCCAGTGCAGAGGTGAGGGTAGCTGCTGTTCCTTTTCTGTCATCCCCACAACACTGCAGGCTTGTGGTGCCCCCATCCAGCCAGGCTCACACTGCCTGGGTGAAGTGTAGCTGACGGCAGAGAGTGCAGGACAGCAGTGATTAAAACCCACTGGTGAAGATGACTGAGTTCTCCAGAGGGGTTAGCTTAGGTCCCCAATCACCTCTGCCTTCCCTCCAGACACTGGTGAGAGAAGAGAAAAGGCTCAAGCCTTGCTCTCCTTTGTCCTCCTTTTTCTTCTATTCTGATGTCCTCTCCATCTCTTCTGCATCCTAGGGGGTGGATCAGCCCTACTGCCTGCTCCTATCCCTCCCATCCTCCTGGAGGAGAAGGAGAAACTCACAAAGCTGTTGGCTTCCCGAGGAGCTGCCATACAGGAGCTGAACATTGTCCGGAAGACTCTGTCCGTGCTGAAGGGTGGAGGGCTGGCCCAGCTGGCACATCCTGCACGGGTAACCAAGGGAAAGCCCCTGCTTGCCCAGAGATCACCCATCTATCCTCAAAATAGAGATTTAATCAACTTGCAAGGTTTTTCTCTATACGGAGTAAACAACTTTGCACACTGTTTTGGGGCTCTCTGGCTGAGGTTTCACTGAGGACCAAAACTCTCAGGGAGACAGAGATGGAAGAGTGGGAATTCAGGCTTGGGAAACATCAGCCATCCCATCACGCCACTCTCTGCAGACCCCAGCCTACACCCAGCAGGCACTTCCAAGTGTTGGTGCTTCAGCACAGCACTTTGAGGGCTGGCTGTGACCCTTGGCTCCTCTGGGGGCTGTTCTCAGTGTGTGCCATTTCTGAACCCACACGAGGTTGGGCCTGACAAGTGCAGTGTGACAGGTTACATCTCCCAACACGATGGTCCAGCCTCAAAGGGGTCTCTAAATCTGTGGGTTTGAGACGGGCAAGGTGACACTCATGGGTCCATAAAATAAAAATGGGTGAAGACCTACCCTGTTTCCATCTGCTTTGATGTGGGGATGGCACTCAGAGCAGTGCTTATGCCAGGGCTCTTGTGTGGTCACCTGTCTTTTCCTCCTGCAATAATCTGTGGGCATTTCTTTCCACAGGTGGTGAGTCTCATCCTGTCTGACGTGATAGGTGACCCCCTGGACATCATAGCGAGCGGGCCCACTGCTGCCAGCTCCCACAGTGTCCAAGACTGCCTTCAGATACTCACCAAATACAACCTGCTGCACAACCTGCCCCAGTCAGTGGAAATGATCCTCTCCAGCTCTCCCACCAAGCCCACTGCTCCGGAAAACTACTCCCATGTTTCCAACATCATCCTTGGGTCAAACACACTGGCTTTGGAAGAGGCCAAACGCCAGGCCGAGGGCCTGGGCTATGCAGCTCTGGTCCTGAGTGCGGCAGTCCATGGGGAAGTCGGCCGTGTTGCCACGCTGTACTGCCAGCTGATCCAGCTGGTCCACCTGGGCTTCACCGGCCTCGGAGATGGGCCTCTGGGTGACGAGCTGAGGGGGAATCTCCTGCAGCTGGCAGCAGAGCTACAGATCCCAGGTTTGGACCTGGACAAGTTTCTGCAGGCCCTGCGAGGATTAGGGCCCGCCAGACCAGTGTGCGTCCTGGCCGGTGGAGAAACCACAGTCCAGCTCCAGGGAACCGGCAAGGGAGGGAGAAACCAGGAGCTGGCCCTGCGTGTGGGGCTGGGGCTGCACAGGGCTCAGGCCACAGGAGCCAGCAGCCCCCAAGGGAGGTGTGAGATCCTCTTCTTCAGCGGGGGAACAGACGGGCAGGATGGGCCAACGGAGGCAGCAGGAGCCTTCTGCAGCCCAGGGCTGGTGGCTGAGGCACTTCAGGAGGGCCTGGATGTGGAGGCCTTTCTCAGGAACAACGACTCCTACACGTTCTTCAGCCAGTTCCAAGGTGGGCATCACCTCCTGGTGACAGGCTTGACAGGCACCAATGTCATGGACATCCAGGCCATTTTAATTAGAGCCATGGAGAGATCATGAGAGCTCCCTCTGCAGATATCCAGATGCACTTAATTAGGAGCAGGAGTAAATGAAAGCACCAATGCTCCGGACAAATGCAAACTACTTAAATTAGGGCTCACTGTCGAGGCTGCTAGTGTCTTTGACAGAAAGAATCCACTAATTAGACACGTGAGTGGATGTCCACAGCAAAAACAAGCACTTGTAATTGGGGGAATCAGAGGAAGGTAAGAGGTCACATTACAGACAAGGAAACTGGATTTAAGACTTGTGACTGCTTCAACTATAGTTAATTTAAGAGATGGGGGGAAGTTGAGGCCGTGGCAGGGCTACCATGGGGAGCCCTTGCTGCACTGTTGGACTTCCAGTGCCCCCAGCTCAAGAGCAGCTCAGCAGTGGGGTTTTAGGGGTTCACCAGAGCAAATTACAGTGAGTGAAGGATGTAAAAGCAATAACAGCAGGTCATGCTCACATGAAGCACGGAGGTGCTGGGGAGATGTGATGGGAGGGGGACACCCAGCACCCCCTCCACATGCCAGCACAGTGCCCTACAGCTTCCCACACCAGGGTGCTGAGGTGACAGAGACCCCATGACCAGCAGGATGCACACCCAGGATGGTGGCTAAGAAGCACATTGGCAGAGAGAACTTCTTGATACTGGCTGTGTGAGACAAGCAGTGCACAGTGACAAAGGGGATGGCATACCTTCACTGTGCAGAGTAAGAATGGGGATGAAGTGAAGTGCAGTGACAAGCCAGCCGAGTGGAGTCCTCCTCCAGCCTCCTTCCCTCCACAGGGACATCTTCTGCTGGTTCCCCGTTGGGAGAGCCTCCGTGCCAGCAGCATATATGCCATGAGCTTTCATGGTGTTGTTTTCCAACTGTCTAGAAAACTGTCGTGCATCCAGCCCGAGCCACTGGCCTTTCCGCTGCGCTGAGGCAGAAGTCGCTGTCATTCTGATTAACTCTGCTAACTCCACAGAACAAAAGGCAAGGAAACCTTCATGCTCAGCTCTCCTGACCCATGCTGCCGAGCTGATCAAAGGGCAAATCTGCCAGAGCTGTGCTCTGACAGGGAGCTGCTCCCCCCACATGCACAAGGACACAGTGGTTATCATGTTTTTGTCACCTATTGCGGTGTGATATGTGGGAAAGCAGAGATGAGCTTGGTTTCCCAGGACATGGAGCTCACAGTGGGACTGGATTTCAGGAGGGCTTTGCCTGCAGCAACAGGCACACTGACGATTTGGCTGGATATTCAAAGGAATTCAGCTCAGCAGCCAGTATGACCCAGCACGTCCGACTCCTTTTGAATATCCATCTGTTTGTTACAGAGCCTAAGTGGGAGCTGAGCTCCTTTGAAAATCCAGCTCTAATGTAATAGGACACACTTGACTCAGACTCTTTCCAGACAGACCGACCTACTCTGTGTGGCTGATCTCATCTCGTGACATAAATACACCGTCGTGCCAACACCCCGAGTTGTGGTGTCTCACTGAACAGTCCTTCTGCACCCCACTTCAAGGTGGAGCAGAGGGTGGGGTTTTGAGGAGGATGCAAAACCTCCTATTTTGGCTTTGAAGCCAATATCTAACAAGTAGGGATATCAGCAGGGCCATCACGGGGCCTGGTGTCGATGCCAGGCTGGCAGCTGGACTGTCTGGGCGACAGCCCAGGCTCAGAGTTAGGCACAACCCTGGGAATTTCAAAACCCCAGTCTTGCCCGGTGGTTTAAACTCATCCACGCATCTCATTTGTCCTCAGAGTCTGAAGGTCTTCTGTAACATGCCTGAACTTGCTCACACTGGCAAACAGCTCCCAGATCTGCTGGGGAAAATCTGCCAAGAGTTACAGAGCTCGCTGTGCCCCCGTAATGTCAGGGGGTGGTTGTGCAGGAGAAGCTGCTTTGTGCCGTGTGTTTTTCTCCGGAGGTCGCTGGCAGGTCGCCTGGTCCATGCCCAGCAGGGCAGCTCCACAGGGGCACTAACATGGGCAGCGATACAGCCAAAAGTATGGGCTGCAGCCAGGATCACTGGCTAAAGCTGGCTCCACAGCGTGGGGAATGCTCTCTGCAATTCTGTTCCAGCGGAATGAAGAGCGACTCCGATTTCGGGCTGGGGTGCCTGGCAGAAGGGTCACTTCAGCAGTGGTCCAGTGTGCCAGCCTGGCACGCTGCCACGGGCCCACCAGAACCCCCTGCCCACAGCTCTGGTCCTTGGAGCTGCTGCTTGTGCTGTCTCCCAGTCAGGTTCAGAGGACCTTGGGCTAGTGCTGGCTGGCTTCTCCTGGGAAATGCCTACCCCAGGTAGCCTGAGCAGTGTCCTTGCTTCCTGAATGGTGCCTTTTCATAACGATTAAAGAGTGTGTGTTGGGGAGGAGAGAAGTCTAATAAAAGGTATGTTGAAAGGATGGAGCTGTTTGAAGTGCATTTCCCATGTACCTTTGCTTGGTTGCCATATATGGATTTTGTTCTTGTCCTTTCTTTCCTAATGAGGAGATAACAGGCCAGGGGGAGGTTCAGCAACAACACCCAGGCTACAGAAATACTTCTCTGATGCTTCTACCTGGATAACTCAAAGCTCCATTTCCGAAGGGTTGCTTGGGTGGACCTTGTGCAGCTTCTGCCTAGGGACAAAAGGAGCATTGGAGTGTGTGCAGCCCTCACAGACAAAGCATCATCTTATTCCTCTGGACAGCACTCAGCAGGGAATTGTCTGCTATTGCTCCAGCCCAAAGCCAGCTCCCTCTGACCCACAGTCCCTTCACAAAAGGGCAAAAGGCCCCACGCATGAGCCAACATACATTTGGGCCACGCTGGTCAGGTTTAGCAGGATTTGTGATATAACACAAATATTAAGACATGAGAGCATTTCTTACCTGCCCAGTACCAATTTGCCTCTGGGCTGGCAGGGCCTGGCAGCAGTGACTTCCCCATCTCACTCGAGTGAGTCACCACCACTGAGCAGGGCTTTGCAGCTTGTCCCTGCTGTCCTGGGTGGGATGTTGGCCTCAGGGGAGTAAAGCTGCACAAACGAAGAAGCCAGAGCATGGCTGTGGTCACACTGAGCAACCCGAGTGTGTAGGCTGTGCTGGGACCAGCTCCATGCCACCCTGGCCCTGGGGTGCTTGTGCCTAAGGAGAAAAGTCACAGAGAGAGTGAGGACAGTAAGAGCCACTTGGGCTTGACACTGGCAGTCCCTTCCCTTTTTATCAGGAGAGCAAAACTTTCTACACCAGCCCGCCTTCAGGAAGGAGGCAGCTGGGTGAAGGTGGCCAGCAGCTCCCTGGCTGTATCCCTACACGTGGGCAGGGGACACTGGGACAGTGGGTGGGAAAAACATGCCCAGATGCTGGGTGGGGAGCGGGTGAACAGTCTGGGTGTGTTCAGGGTTGATTTACTCTCCTAAGCGGGCAGCTGTAGCCAAACAGCACTAACGGCCGGGAGAAGTAACGGCAACGGCGTTATTAACAGCACGAGCTTTTGGCAGTAAATTAAAAATCTTGGCTGCCGCCCTTGGCTCTGCTCTTGCCTCTTAGAAGACATTAATATCACAGCTCCCCAGCATTCCCATTATCACTTCATTAAGGATCCAATAATGATAAATGTGGATGGTTTTATTTTGCACTGAGCCTGATTAATGGCCAATAATTCACTAGGTGTTAATGGGGCCCTTCCTTTATGGAGGCATTGGAAGGGGCTGCCTTTCATCTCCTCCACAAGCCACGATTTTCACTATTTTCACTAATGTGACAGATACAACACAAACCTTGAAAGAGCTGCTGAGGCCTCTTGAGAAACCTTGGAGAGCATTGTGCCTGGGGCAGCCCTTGCTGTCGTGGCCATTCCTCAGCACCTTTTTCCTCTTCTTCTTCTTCCTCCTCCCCTGTGCTGCTGGCAGTGCCTGCTCCCAGATGCTGCCAGAGGCTGTCGCCCATGTCCCAGGAGAGTCGGGGACAAAACCAAAGCAGCAGACTCCTCAGAGATGAGCCCACCAGCACGGTCACCAGGGCTCTCCACAGCAGATGTAGTGCAGAACCAGGCCCACCCCTGCAAGGGGGTGCAATGCAAGGAGTGGGCTTGTGCAGGCCTCACCCCAAAGCAGCTTGGCACCCTTCACCTGCATCCCAAGAGGGCTAGGGAGCCTGGGATGCAGGACGGAGTCCAGGCTGAGGCCAGCAATCCTCCTCCAGCACCCCAGGGGACAGCTCTGGTGGCTCCTCCGAGGCCGGCTCCCGTGGCACAGGGGCTGCTCTCCGCCGTAGGACCCCGGCGTATTGCACGGCTTCAATCCCTATATGAAGTGGGATGTATAATCACATAGGAATAAAAAGCCATACAAGACGGCAGGCTGTGAGATGCTCCGTGCTGGAGGGCGACGGGACAGTCCCTCTGCGGCGGCTGCCGCGGCCCCCGCTGGGAGGGAGCCGGACCCCGGGGAGCCCCCAGGATTCCCCCCAGCCCCTGTGCGGGGTCTGTGGGGAGACACAGGAGCCCTGCATCAAAGAGAGAAGAGAGGCGATGTGTCAGCCAGGAGAAAGCCTGGGAGGCCCCAGAGCCGCTGGAGAGGAGCCCCAGGAGATGTCAGCACTGGCTCCCAGCTCTCCCAGCTAACAAGGGCCTCCCATCCCAGCTCCCTGCTGGGAGCTGTGACAAGACTTGCTCTGTGCTACACCCAGACCTCCTCCCCTCACACAGTCCCCACCCTGGAGCATCACCCTGCAGCAGCTCCTCCAGCCTGGAAGCCCTCTGCTTGTACCACCATCATCCCTCAAGGCTTTGCCAGCCCCACCAAGGCAATGGGTACCACAACCCTCCAGCACCATCACAAACTCCTGGTGAAGGGAGAAAAAGGAGCCAGCCTCCTCCCTGTGGAGTTCAGAGCATCCTTCTCCATCTGACCAGGGAGAGGAGGGCCCAGCAGCTGGAGCGAGTGGTTGCAGGGAGCTGTCAGCACCCAGCTGTCAGAGCCCAAATCCCCTGGCAGCCCATTAGGAGCAGCTCCTGGCTGCCTGCAGGAGCTCTTGACAGGGGGCCAGGTAGTGGCGTGAACAAGCGTGGATCCTCCACTAAGGAGGTGGATGTGGGTGGAAGGAAACCAGGGAGCTGTTCCTCCAGGGAGCGCTCACAGAGCAGCACTGGCACAACCCCATGTTCTGGGCTGGGGGGCAACCAGGGCAGGCTCCCCTGGGAGCCCACCCAGGCAGTGCTGGGGATGGAGCCAAGTGGTGGCCAGCAAAAAGGGCTGTTTGTGCCACCTCCTCTCCTCCTGCCCTTCTGCTCACACCCCGGCAGCGATTCTGGCATCCGCGGGGTGGGAGACCTGGAGCAGTGCCTGGGGCAGGAGGGAACGGTGGCGGCTGCAGGCTCGTGCAGCGCAGCCCAGACACACACTGAGAAGGGAAGAGCTTCTTCTAGCTAAAAAAAAAAAAAAAAAAAAAAAAACAAAACCAACCAAACAAAAAAAACCAACAACAACCCCCCCCCCCAGCAAAGTACCCCAACTCTCTGGTTGCCACACAGCACCAAAAACCTCTTTTTTTCTGGCCCAGGACAGCACAGCCAACCAGCAGCCTCCAGCTGAGCACCATGGTGTTATCTTAGCAACTCCAGAGGGGCTGAGCCACCCCAGAGCCATCACCCTGGGCTCGGCTTAAGCCAGCAGGAGGAATTTTCAAGCCTCGGGCTGCCTTTCCATGCCACAGGGTAGCACTGGGAACATCAGCACTCTTTGAAACGCTCCCAGATGCCTTCCTCCACCCCCAGAGTCCAGGTTTCTCCAGGGGCTAGAGCTGTGCAGAAGGGTGGACTCCGCATATCATCCCTCGTGGAATGTCCTTACCCACACTGAGTGGCGAATTGGCAGGAGGCCTGAGGCAAGGGCCTCCACGTGTCCTCTCCCGGGGCAGTGCAGGCAGGGGGCTGCCAGAGCGCCAAGGAAAGGGGAATCCATCCACACAGAAGCTTTGTTCAATGCAACACCTGGAGGGTTTGGCTTTCCCCATCGGTATTTCCTGGGCTCTCATCCATCTGCTCCAAGAGCTGTGAAGAGGCGAGGGTCAAACCACATCACTGCCACGTTTTGGGAGGATGGAGGGGGACAGCCCTGGCTTTCCCTCGGCCGGGCTGTGCCATGGAATTTGCCAGATTAGGCACCGTCACTCTTTAAAAAACACAAATCTCACAGCTCGAGGGGCTTGACCCAAGCAAAATCCCCAGCAAAACCCACACAGGAAGCGAACGGTGCCGGGCATTAGGGTGGCAGGGAGGAGACACCACAAGTGACCACACCACGGGGGGGAACCGGACACCGTGATGGCAGCGCCGGGTCCTCGATCGCTCCTTAACTGCCTCCAAACCAAGTCAGCAATTACGGGATCGTCAGCTGATGAATTGTAGGAAAAGATGTGTTTGTGAATCACTGCACCCCGGCTGGGTAAGAACACTGCCAGCGCTGTATTTGGGAGCAATTACTCTCCCCGAGCATGTGAATCATTAGGTATAATTACCCTAATAAATAAAAGGAAGATAACTCCAGTCTCTAGCCTAATCTAGAACAAGCGATTTTCGAGGAGAGCTGTATGAAATAAAACCAGGAGCACGAGGCAGAGGGAAAGCAGGAAGAGGAGAGCTTCAAAACCTGGGTGTGCCATTAACCCTTCCCACAGCAACCAAGGCCAGCCGGCAGCAATGGAGTCTCCCCCACAGGTCCTCACTGGAGTTTGGTGGCAGAGAATTTGCCATAGAGGGCTCAGGTTTGGATGCAGCAGGGCTGTCCCTTCCCAAGGCAGCATCCCACCAGAGCACAACTTCTCTTGGCAAAAGTTTCCCTGCTACAAAAATGCAAACAGGTTTAAAAAAAAAAAACAAACTGATTTATTTTGGGGATGATGGGGGGGCAACAGTTACTCGAGTCTAACAAAACCATTTTGCTTTTCCCCTGGGAAACGCTGGAATGAAAAAAAAATACTCTAAGCCCACCCCACTCAAAGTTGACATTTTGAAACGAAGCAGCAATTTTCTTCTCCACTTAAAATGTCATCACAGACTTTTGCTGTAAAAAAAAGCAGCTTTCCCTGAGTGACATTTTGAGGGGAAATGTTGACTTAAAACCAGAAGGAAACCCCCAGTCCATGCAATGAAATGTTTCAAGCTGCAGTGACACTCCTTGCAGGAAAAAAAACCCCAAAACCCCCACATATTTAGTGGTTTGAATTTCCCCCAGGACAAACCCATCCTCAAGGAGGCAAGACTTTTGGAAAGGATGGAGCAATATCACCACCCTGTCCTGGAAGAAACAGCAAACAGCATCCCTAATTCTGGGCGAGTTTCCTCAAAAGCCTTGCAAAGCAAAGCAGAGAATCAGCAGTAGGGTCTGTTTGTCCTCTGGCAGGTGCCAGGCAGGTGGTGCTGGCTCTGTCCTGTCCCTGCCAGATGCCTGTGCAGGAGCTGCTCCTGCCCAGCCCAGCAGCAGGGAAGATGCCAAGGCCAGGGGGTGCTGGCACCGGAATGGGCAGCCCTGGTGAGCAGTAGCAGGGTTTATCCCACAGCCTCTGAGGGGAGAAATTGGATTTAGTCTGTGACTCATGGGGAATCCTGCTTGTCCCCAAGGGAGAAAGAGGATTGTGGCTCACTCCTCTGCTTGCAAGAGGGGCTGGGCTCTGCCTGGAGATGCTCCAGGAGATCGGGCTGGGCCTGTGCTGCCTCTGCCTGGGCTCTCCTCTTAGGTGGGGTTTGACCAGGAACAATCTGTGCTTGGGCTCTCCCTGGGGCCGCAGTTATTGCTGCCTGGGTTTTGTTTTTTTTAATAAACCTGTAATATGAGAAGCCTGCCCAGGAGAGCAGAGGGATTATTGGCAAATACCACTTCCCATTTGCCAGGCTTCGAGGGGCTTTAGCCACATGGATTAGCTGGGAGCAGAGAGAGGGACACAAACCACCAGGATGGGACAGAGCAGAACTGAGTCCTTTTAGCACAGGGCTGCAGCAAAACCCTGCAGACAAGTATCCTCCAGCCTCCAAAGGAGAGGGCTGGGTGGGAAGGGCTGTGGAATCCTAATTAGCTTTTTGCTATTAATGAATTGGCACTGAAGCAAACAAGGCAGCAGCAGCGCCTGGCACAGCTCCTGCTGCCACATCCCAGTCCCAGCACTGGGCAGCCCTCACGAGGGGGCTCGGTGGCACAGTCAGGGACATGGGGACCCAAAGAAATGGGGGCAGAGGAGGGGGACGTGCCACTGTGGGACAGGAACTGCTACGGGATGATGGCGCAGAGAGGATGGAAAGCATGCAGGACGTGAGGGCACACAGGGGACGTGCCACAGTTCCAGTCACCATCACCACAGCTGACACCAGGACATGCCACCACTTGCACAGGGCCACCTCCCCTGCCAGGGGCTTTCTGCAAGGCCGAGGCTGAGTCACTTCATCCCCAGGTGAAGCCAGCAGCCCAAGGATGGGGCACCCCATCACCAGCTATGCCAACAGGTGCCTGCTGGCCTGGAGACCTTCGAGCCAGCAGCTAGAGACACAAGATGTGCAAATCATTCCTTATGCTGGACATCTGTGTCTCAGCCCCTTTTTAAGGGCCCCAAAAGCCTATGGGGCACCCAGCAGGCAAGCTGAGAGGAGCTGCGGGGTGCAGAGCCAGAGGCCTGTGCCAGGGGTGCTGGGGACATTCTGTAATATTAATGAGAACTATTAATTATTAAATGCTGCTGGGCAGGGACGGGAAGGAGCCTCCCTCTTGCTCAGAAACAGCCAGCAACCAACAACTTTTTGTCTCCAAGGGTGGCAGCTACTCAGGGAGGCAAAGGGGCTCCCCACACTTCACCTCCAGCACTCTGGGTGCAAACCTGAGAGCCACTCACCAGCAGCTGCTGAATGCACAACCCAGCCAGTCCCACCAGAAGCCACCCCCGAGCTCAGTGTGATGCCAAAAACAAGCAACACAAGCACTTCTATGCAGAAGCGTCACTTCAGGCACAGCCTTTGAGTCCAGCTCACCTCCCCCCTGCCTTTACCAGCGTGTCCAGCCACGAGCCCAGCCTAGAAGGACACAAGTTCTACCCCAATGCTTAACTAACCAAACTCTACTGATCAGCACAGCCCCACAAAACCCACAAACAACACCCCAACCTCCCCTCTACCGCTTTAACCTCTTATAAACCCTCCTGGAAAGGCAGGAACCACTGTGTGCTGTGCTGAGCCACCAGAAGTTGATTAAGCCCTAATTAATTGCATTAAGGTCAGCCAATGTACTCTGTTAAGGAAGAAAGCCAATAATTAAACTCCACGTGTGGTGTGCTTCTGCCATTAGCTCCCCAGGCTGCAGCGGCGGCGTCAGGCTCGGCGGGGTCACCGCCAGCGCCGCTCGCCAGCACATGGCGGTGGCAGTCGGGGAAATAATTAAGTGCTGGGCATAAAACCATCAGCACTTCAGCGGCCGGGTGACACAACCCACCCAGCAGGGCTGCCCGGGAGGGCCCGAGGTGGAGGGGACAGCAGGGGGACAGCGGCTGCACGGGGAGCATCCGCTGCAGGGCACCCTGAGGGGGATGCGGCCGTGTCCGGCCAGGCTGAGGCATTCGCCCGGCGGTGCTGGGGCTGGCGCGGGTCCCTGCCCGGGGAGGGAGCTCTCCGGGCCCTGACAATAGGGTTTTGTGTAGTTCCGACAAGAGCACCTGCCCCGGCGCTGGGAGCCGGCCAGGGGCACCATACGGAGGGGACCTGCCCCTCGCTGTGGCGGTGCCGCCTCGGCGTGGGGCCAGCCTGGATGGGATGGATGCAGCCCCTGGCACGGACAGGAGCCCCCGAGCCACGCGGGATGGGGCCGTGCGAGCCCATCACGGCTCCAGCCTGGAAATGTGACCGCTGGGTACAGAGATGATGGATACAAGGTGGGTGTGAGGTTCAGTTTGTTCCCGGCCACGCCAGCCCCAGGTGCTACAGGACCTGAGACTCCGAGGATGCTGCAGGGGAGCCCCAGCGGAGCCCAGCCTGGAGGCAAAACCTCGCCTCGCCTTGGGGCCCTGCAGCAGAGCAGGGAATGACAGGAAAGCACGAGGGATAAGGAATGGGGTCCCGCGGCATCTGCGGAGAAGAAGGAGCACAGGGTATTTGGGGGTCTGCCCCGTCAATCCCTCCCTGGCAGCAAGCTCATTTAAGGCTTTTCTTTGCTCCCAGCTGAAAAACTAAAGGCCAAGGTAATCTGCCTGCCTGTCCCTCTTTGTCTCGGGGATAATAGCAGCCAGCGCGGTGTGGAGCCCCCCAGGGTTTTGCAGATTAGAGCTTTCAGAGATGTCTACGGTAAGTGCCTGGACAAAAACAAGAGGTGGTGGAGCAGAGCAGGACGAAGGGGACCTCACAAGATCACCCATTCCCTTCCTGCCTAACTGCATCTCCCCTTTCCTTCCCCTGCCATCGGCCAGGTGGGCGATGGGATGGTGGCCAGGAGATGGGATAGTGGCAGAGTGCTCCTCTGGGCCTCCCGGCTCCAAAGGCTGACCTCACTGAGGGCAGAGTTACAGCTGCGTCACAGCAGCTTTTTGTTTTATCATTTACACTTTGACGATTCTGATAATTACACATCTGAACTGGGGAGGGGAGCAAGTAGAGACAAAACCAGGTAACCTGCCACAGAAACCACAACAGTGTGAGCTGCTGCTCCCATACTCACAATGACTTCCCTGCAAGCCATCTACAGACCCAAAATGACTGGCTGGAGACATGGGAATCGCTGTACAGTGCTGAGCTGCAGCTGGCTTTTCAATAACCCAAAGGATCAAGACACGGGAGGAAAAAAATCGCAAACCAATTCCCCTATTTCTCATGAGTTTTGTCTGGCAGGAGGCGTCCCAGCCCCGGCAACGAATATCCGCTCAGGAATGTCTCATGTCTAAAAGCACACAAAAAAAGGGGGGAGGTGGGAGGAAACCCTACGCCCGGCCTTCTTTCCCTGTGGCCGAGTTCAAACGGCTTCGAGAGGGCAGGCAGGGGCAAGCAGGGGCTCGCAGCGGTTGTGCTGGGGCTCAGCAGCGCAGAGGCAGGCGGAGGGCAGAGCGGAGGAACACGCCATCCATCCCTTGTTCATCCCCCTCCCCGACTCTCTGTTCCTGCTGTGGATGTCCACAGGATGCGGCCAGGCTCCGGCTCCTGATCGTGCCCTGCTCGCCCTCCCTCCTTCCCGTCACCGCACACGTCATTCCTCCAAACACAGCCCATGGAGCTGGCGGGGCCGTACCGACACCGGTGAGCCGGCGGGGCCCGGCCAGCGCTCCCCGCGGGGCTCGGTGCCTTCACGTTCCGCTCCCGCTCCGCCCGGGTTTATTTAGTTGATCAAAATCATCGGGTGCCCACAGCCACCACAGCATCCTCCAAAAACAACTTCCTGGGGACAAGGAAGTGAGCGTTTTGTAGACCCTCGTGTGTGCGTACCCCTCGAAACACCCCGCATGCCTCCTGTGCACTGCCCAGCCCGAGCATCACCTCTTCCCTGCCTTTTAGAGCCAGCCGAGAGATGAAGGAACCAGACAGAGCAGAGGGGAGACAGAGACATCAGACAATAAATCCATGGCTAAGCCCCTGGTCCTCAAGAGCCCAGCTCTGGGCTCAGCAGACCCCATGGCTGCTCTGCCCCCTCGGGGTGCCCACACCTTTCCCTGGGCACCCCATCCCCTGGGCGTAGCACCCACGCCGGCTGCCGCCCGGGGTGATCCACAGCATCCCACTGAAATCCTAGCTCCGGCCTCCGTAGCAGATGGAGATAAGGACAAAACTACTCCCTCGCTTATAAACAAGGGGCCAGATTCTGCCGCCAGCATCCGGCAGGAGACACCCGAGCCAGCGAGGCCAAACCCAGCCACAAAGCGGCTCCATGCAGGGATCGCGGCCGGGATCCGGCAGCCTGCCCGCGGAACGGGGAGCGGGAAGCACAGAGCAGCCCTGGCTTCTCCGTTTACCTGGGGCTGGTGTGAATCCCAGCAGCGCAGGAGGAGCTACGCAGAGCAAAGGCGGCTTGGGGAAATGGGATCCCCTCCTGGGGACAGTATCAAAGACACACGCGAAAGGGAAAATAAAAGACCAACCCCCCCCCGCCCGTCCCTCATCCCCGTCCCTGCTCCAAACAAAGGCAAACCTGGGCATAGCAGCACACACCTGAAACACAAGCCCCTGAGACCCCAAGCCCCCTGAGACCCCAGGCCGGCTGAGGGCCCCCCAGCCCCACGGGACCGCCGGGGACCAGCACCACACACAGACCTGAGTGACAGAGATGCCCAAACCGAGACACGGGGCCCGTGATCAAAATCATGCTGGGAGAAAAACCCACCCTGGGGAAAGCAGCTCCGTGGAGGTACCTGTGCCAGACCGCCAGTGCCCCCCAACCGCGGGCCATCCCAACACCGCCCTGCCTGGGAGGTGACAGGTATTTATTGGGGCGAGCGGCTGTCCCCCCGCGCTGGGGACCGCGGCTGGAGGGCGGCAGGGGCTGCCATTGGCTCCCGCGCCACCCGGGCAGCATCGCTCTCCAGGGGCTCGCTCTGCCAGGGCCAACTTTACAAGGGAGGCAATTATTTCTTTTTTTTTTTTTTCCCCAGCTGAAACAAAGACGAGGGCTCGAGCGAGCGAGAGCACGGATGAGAAAACAGGAGCAGGGGGGAGAGTGGGCTGGAAAAAAAGCCCACACAAACCCACGGATCTTGAAACAAGAGGGAAGGATAAAAAAGAAACCAGAGGCTGCAGAGGTAGACGTGGAGATGGGAGGATGAAAAATTGCAGAGGGAAGAGGCGGCAGCCGGGAACGGAGCAGGGAGCTCAGCCGTGTCACATGTATCACATCCCCGGAGAGCCACCGGCCACCCCGACAGCCCACCGAGGCCACCCGGGACGATGCAGTGAACCTGCAGGGAGCCAGTCTCTCGTGGGCCGGGGCTCTGCGGGGAGAGCAGACAAGGGCTCGGCCCCTCAGGACACGACTCCTGCCTCCCTGCGTGCTCCCCACTCGAGCGGGTTCTCCCCCAGGCTCCCCCGGCCCCACCAAGGTGGCCATAGCAGTGACCGCCGGGGAAGTGGGGAGCCACAGCAAGCGGCCAAAGGGTCCCCCCGAGGTGTCCCTCCTCCGGATCCACCTGCCGCCAGGCAGCCGGCGCCCGACCCACGCCCACGCCAGCCCTTGGCACCCCCTGGCCTCGCTCTCCTTGGGCACCCGAGGAGCCCCATCACCCCGCGCGGTCCCCAGGACCACCGATCCTCCATCCCGGAGCCTTTCCGCCCCGGCCGGCCAGGCAGCCGCCTCCCTCCCGGCAGGATCCAACCCCGGCTCCGGCCCGGCGCCCCCGGCCAGCGGCAG
>WEIT01019473.1:185089-218546 GCA_013389985.1 Dryoscopus gambensis | reverse complement strand
GGCCCCCTGGCCCCCCTCCCCGCACCGCCCGACATCCCCTCGGGACCCCCCCACTCCCGGTGGGGAGCACTCCTGTGCTCCGCTCTGAGCACAGGAGGAGCCCAGCCCGGGATGGGGACACAGCCCTGGATGGAGGTCACAGCCCAGATGTGGGCCTGGGAGCAAGAGGCACAAGGGGCCCGGGACAGGGATGCCCGCCCTGGGAGACAGACCAAAACATCTCAGGCAGGATGGAGCATCGTGACCGTCCTCTTTCCCGTTCGCTTCCCCCTGAGCAGTGGCAGGTCCGGGGAAGGGGCTGTGACTGTCCCCACACAGGGCGGTGGGGTGCTGCAGGTGCATGCTGCACTGGTGATGCAGCTCTGGGCCCTGAGGTGCACTCAGGTCCCACAAACCACACCATGAACACCCCTCCGTGTCCTTCAGATGCGTACTGCCACCTCTGCCAAATGCTCCCAGGCAAGGTGGCTCTCACCCACCATCCCGGGTGACACCAGCTCAGAGGGGACACTGGGGTTGGTGTTGCACCCCATCCACATACACACGTCCCCTTTTGATGCCTCACAGCTGATTTGGCGCCCTCTTCATCTCTGAGGGATGGCGCCAAGGTGACGGAAAAATCCAAGGGGAACGCGCAGATGGCACCCAGGCTTGGTCCCATTCACCCCCTGCTCACTCCCAGCCCCACGGTGCCACTGGCCGGAGCGTGGCACAGATGCCAGGCTCTGAGCCGTGGTGGCAGAGGGGGCCTTGGGGCTTGCCCTGGAAAAGGATCGGGACGGGAGCGTGTGGGAGCTGCGTCCCACAGTCCCAACCCCCTGGGACAGCTTCGAGCTCCACCTTAGCTCTCTGGATTCACCCAAGCTCCCCTGCCCCTCATGTCCCCAGTCCCAACCCATGCCATTCCTCTAGCATTAATAAAGCCATTAATTAATAGATTGAAGATATGGCTCAGAAATGCCACTTTGGAGCGAGCTGGAAGTGCTGCAATTGGGATCACAGCGATAAGCGGGTTCAAGGAGGCAGAAGATAAGTTAAAGCCAGGGCCAGTGTTTAATGCAGGCAATTCCTGCCCAGGCCGCTTCTGGAGCCCCGTGCACACCGAGCACAGGCCCGCAAAGAAAAGCAGTGCGAGAGATGAGCTGGGTCTCCCGGGAGAGGAGCGGGAGCGGGGAGAGCGGGGCCGCGGCTGCCGCGCCGCACAGAGCCGCCTTTCATTACAAAGGGCCGGGAAGCGGCTCGGAGCTGCCAGCAGCACTGACACGATGCAAGAGGGGATTTTTCAGGCTGATGCAGCAACAAAGGCAGTTAAATCTAGCCAGGTAAGAGGCTTTCAAGGTTAGCCGGCTGTTCCCACAGCACAGGCTTTCTTTTCTTTTTTTCCTTCTTTTTTTTTTTTTCTTTCTCTTTTCCCCCTCCTTTTCTAGGGGGAATTATTTTTGGTAATCCATGTGTTGCTGCTCGTTGGGCGCTGGAGCAGAAGTAAGCAGGTAAGCGGCACTTTTATCCCCAACCCGGCTTCCCACCATGGCCGGGACTCCGGCGAGGGGCTCTGAGCCTCAAAGGGAAGCGGTGAGGCTGGGCCAAGGCAGCTGGAGCGGCACTAAGCTCACAGCAGCTGGGAATTCCTTCTCTTTTTTTGACTGAAATGATGGCAGTGGGGAGCTACCTGGAGAGGAGCAGCTTCCACAAGAAGTGCTTGCTGCACTGGTGGAGGCTGGGTGCGCTGAGGCGGCACGGGGTGGTTTGGGGTGCTGGCACCCACCTGGAATCACTCGCTGCCTGGCCCTCCTGGCAGAACAGAGGGGTGCTGGGCCTGGGAAAGCCACTCATGACACCCATGTCCATCACCCTGCAAGGAGCCCAGCACCCTCGTGTAGGGAGAGGTGGGTGTTGTGCTCCTAGGGCAGGAAGATGCCCCCATCGCTGGCTCTGCAGAGAGTCCAGGTGGTTCAGGCATCTCGGTGGGACATTGTGGAGATAGACCAGGATGAAACCCAGACCCTGGAGCCTGTTGAAGGCCAGAAGGGTGTTTCTGAAGGGATTTGTGTTCCTGAAGACCTGCATGCCAGTCCCAGTGCTCCCTAGGGAAACACCCTGGGCTGCCCCGGGCAGCCGCCTTCCCACAGTCCTGCCAGGCGGAGGATGCGCCAGTGGCCCATGACTCAACACCACCTCCCAGTGCTGTGTGCATCAGCAGGTGGGATGTGACACGACCCCGGAGGCTGCAATGAGCCGTGCCGGCGGAGGCAGCGCCGGCTCAGCGAGCTGTGCTGCCATGCAGGGACCCGTGGCCCCTTGCCATCCCAGGCTCACGGCCGTGACGGGGGGTGGCCACAACTCATCTCCCTGATGGAGCTTGTCGTCTTGTCCTTCTCCTGGTGGCAGCTCCTCAGACATCGCCCTGCTGAGCCCAGAAGACCCTGTGCTGATCCAGCTGGTGCAATGATGTTGTTGCTCCATTCCCTCACGATGCCTTTGCATCACCCTGGGCCACGCACTGTGATGGGGCCATGCACTGCCAGCTGCGTCCTGTAGTTTGTGCCCACACCGTGCTCTGGTTAATGGTGCAACCACCACCACTGAGGTGCCCAGCACCCTGCCTGGGGACCTGAACCCTGCCTTGGTGTGGGGCGAAGGCAGCTGAAAATCCCTCTTCCTCCCCATCCTCCTCCTCTTCTCCCTGCCCAGTCAGCATCCACCACTGCAACAAGATTAAACCAATTGCACTGTTATTTGTTTCATATTTAATAAGGGTTTGAGGAGCAGATCTCCCAGCAAGCCCCTGCTATCAATCAAACCTGCACAGAGTCCCCCTTCGCGCCCGCCTTTCCAAGAAGAAAGAAAACAAAATTGGTCTAATTTATTATTCATTTGTTCATTAAGTCTGTATTAACCAGATATATTATAAAGGAAAACAGGATTGCGCCTTTTGATCAGCAAACCCTCTGCTCATGAATATCCATGAGGCTCCCCCCTAGCCCAGCACCTCTCCCGTGTGTGGAGCCAGCCCGTGGAGGGTGTCAGTGGTGGGTGCTGGCACCGGGCTGGGTCCTGGCACACCACGGGGCTGGGAAGCTGCTCTCAGCTCTCTCTGCTCGCACGGCATCAAGGATCAGCTGTGCCAACCCACGGCGCTCCAGAGCTCAGGCCACCCACGGGTGCCCACAGCTGGGAGGGAGAGACCAAGCCCTGCTGGGTGCAGGGGGCTGTGGGGACATGCTGGGGGGCATGGGGGTGATGGGCTCCCCTCCCTTCCTGCCTGGGGCTGAGCAGGAAGCCGAGCAGGTGGTGTTTCCGTGGCGTGAAAAAGCAGCATATGTCCCTGGATCCCTGGCGCGTGGCGGCGGCGGCGGCGATGCCCGCGACTCCCCCGATGCTGCAAGGAGGCACAGAGGGACCCCGAGGTGCCCCTGATGCCCTGCAGGACCGGCACAGGACTGGAGCAGCACGTATCCCTGCTCCATGGGGCATCCTCCATGAGCCCCTTGGTCCCTCCTAGGGAGGATGGACCGGGACAGGATCGGCGCCCCAGGATGTGTTTCGGGGACTGGCTGGCAGCAGGTCATAAGCTCGTGGTGACAGTCGCCCAGAGCCAGCAGCACCTCTGGCAGCAGCGGGGCGTGGAGAGCCGTGTCCCAGCCCAGCAGGATGGTGGATCCCAGCCCTGCCCAGGAGCTGTTGCACCCTGCAGCAGCAGTGGGCGTGCACGGAGAAATGCCACATCCGCATGGATGTCCATGCACCCATGCAGTCCAGCCAGACCTGAAAATAGGTTGGTTTAAAAAATGCATCACTTTGAAGTTATGTAAATGAAAGGCAGCGGCAAACAGAGCATGCTGGCAAAAGGGTTTCCAATTTTTTTTCCTCCTCGCCAGCTTCCTCCGGTTAAAATTGGGTTGCAATTCATTAATAAAGGAACAGTTGTACTGAATAAGCTCCCGTGCTTAAATCAGGACAGAGAAGCGTAATTAACCCAGCTCCAGTCTGATGTGATGGAAGAGGAAAATGCTCTTCTGTTTTGGTCCCTTCTCTTAAAAGCCCACTGCGTTCTCCCGGCCTCTTGGGAACGGAGCTGAGCTTCTTATTTAAAAATGAAGCTCGCAGCCTGACAGAGCGGGTTCATGTATATATATATAAAAGCTGTCATGATGATATTTTATTCATACCCCTCTTCCCCTTCCCTTTGCTTGGAAAATCCAGGAGCAGCCAGCAGGCAGTGTGGAGAGAGAGCAAGAATCCCCTTTTAAAAGTAAATTACAGATGCAAGTCACATTAGTTGAAGCCCCACGAGGCAGCAGATTCCTGAGTGCCGGGGCTGGCCCCGGCGGCTTGGCCAGCCCAGGGCTGGCACACCAGCTTCCCAGCCCGAACGCCACCCGTGAGAGGGCAGGAGGGGACAGGCGGGGGGTGGCACCGGCTTTACACCGCTGATTTGTACGAGCTGAAGGTTTGTCCTCACTCCTCTAAATGGAGCTACCACCTAAATTACAGCCTAATTAAAGGCCACAAAAGGCTCCCACCGGCAGGTCTATAGGTGGGATTCAGCCCATTGTCCTGGGCTCAGGGTGAGGGGATTCCTTCTCCACCATTGTTTCTGGGGCTGAATTTCCACCTTTCCCCACAGCAGTTTGTCTGGATGAGCCAGACGCTGTCCGGCCACCGTCGAACTGGCACGTGGCTTTGCATGTTGATGGAGCATCCCTGCGGCTCGGCTCAGCTCTGCCTGGCCATGCTCCCCCCCTTCCTCCGCCGCCGCTTCCTCACCTGCTGTAAAAATAGCTGGCTGGTGGCATGGGAAGGCAAACTGTATTTTGGGTGGTCTTTGGGTGGGGAAGAGCTGCACACAACAAGGGTGTTGGATTTGCTGTGCGGGACAGGGAGCCTGGAGAGGCACAGCGGGGCAGCGCGGTCTGTTGAAGCTGGGAGTGCTGCAGGACTGGCTTGATGTGAGACACAGACACTGAATTCCACATGGGACCAGCCACAGACCCATCAGCATCTCCTCTGCCCCCGCTGAAGCTACACCGTGCCACCTGTCGCTGTCGCTGTGTCACCCGGGGTGAGCTGAGGCGAATGCCCGCAGGGACGCAGCCGCTCAGCACCAGCGCTGTGCGAGCACCCCCGCGGCGGGGACAGGAGCAGCCCTGAGATGGGGACGTGCACAAGGACCTCTGCAATGGGCAAGTGCAGCAGTGCCCCTGGGGCTGCCCAGCTACCACCGAGTACGGAGCTGGAGCAGGGGTGGCATCGCTCCACGGCACCACGGCCCCCACTCCATCAGGGACCTCCCTGGGGACCTTCTCCATATTTCTTCTGCTTCACTCCCAATGCCTGTCCACGTCCACTCCTTGGAGCTCTACCCCAGGGGATTTTGAGGCTTTATTAGTTTTATTAAAATGAGGAGGTTGGTTCCCAGAGCACAGGGATGCTGGACCCTGCCCTGAACCCATCACACACCCCATGAGTGGCTGGGCTAGCACCGCTGGGTACTGGTGTGGAGGAACAGGGGTATTGCCAGGGTTCATCCTGCCCTGCCACACACCAGCGAGCCTGGAAATCTTTGGTGGGGCAAACTGAATCCCTGGGGCTCGAGGAGATGTGGGTGATGCCAGCCAGCCCTTTTGTAGCAGACATGTTTCTGGTGAGGAGAAAAAAAAAAGAAAAATCAGTGTTTGTTTCTTTCGGAGAAGATTGCTCTCTGCGCACTCCTTGTATTTAGTTATTATTAAAGGGTTGTTTTGCTGTCAGTGAAAGCCTGCAATTACGGGCTCTCGCTTTTTTTCCTGGCTGTCACTATTCCCCATGAAAGCATTGCCCACAATTTTAGCATTTCTGCATTTCAATGTAAAGGAAAAGAAATTGAGATTTGGGCTGACACTTTCCACAAATGCACGGCTGGTTTCAAACTCCTCTGATTGTTCCCTCACCAAAAAACATCATTTTGGGGGCTCAGACCAGAGCAGAATGTAGCTGTGCTCTAGCAGAGGCTCTTTGGTCTTTACCCTCTTGCTTGTTCAACACATATAGACGCCAAAACCTTGCAGGAATCCCTCCAATGCCAACGCTGTGGTCAGGAAGCCAACACCACCTCACACCCTGCTCCCATAAGCGTGCTGTGCGGAAAAAAAAAATACTATTTTAATTGAAGATCCTTATAAATTTCCCTTGGTCAAATAATTCATGGCCGATGGCTGCAAACACGCTTTGTGTCCTGCATCTGTCTGGGCCAGCTCTGCATTGTGCCGCCCACACCACAAATCCCTTCCCTGATGCCATGAAACATGGGATATCCCCAGCCAGAACTAGCATCCGATGGAGCCAGGGATGCAGCAGATGGGGCAGACTTGGCTCCGCTGGACCCCAAATCCTCAACACTCCTAGAGGAATTCCCCCAAAGTTCATGGGGACGCTTCTCCTCCCTCCGAACCCTCCTCCCCGGCTGTATCACCGCTAATCTAATGTGGCTAATTTTAAACGAAGCTGCCCTCCCTTGACATGCATCTCCCCGTGGCATTGAAATTAAATGTAGGCTGTAATTTGGCATTTGAGAAGCGAAAGGGATGGTGGCCCTAAGGGAAAAGATAACAGCTTGGCTGTTTGTGTTAAATAGCTGTCTGCGAGCTTCAAACTGCAGCCGGAGATTCAGCTCACCGCGGGCAGGCTGCCAGCCCCCGGCCTGCTTTTTGGCTACAGCTCCTTCCCAGCAGGAAGCTCGGAGGGGGGATCTCAGCCCCGACCCCCCCACTGCATCTCACAGGGCATCTGCTTGTTCCCCACCCTCCGTGGCTCCTGCTAAAACTGTCTCGCGGGCTCCTCGCTCCAGCGCCCGCGGCCACCAGGAAAGCACCAGGGAGGGATGCACAGCCGCGGGGAGGGAGAAGCGCAGTCCTTTGGGGCATTCTGAACCTGGCATGGGGCAACGCGGGCTGGCAGGGGCATCCCAATTCCACGCTGCACCTTGCGTGGTGGTGGCAGCCCGTCAGGGACGTCCCTGCCAAATGCTGCACCAGTGTGGATTTGCAGATGGAGATGCTGGGATTTGGCCTCAGCAGGGCACAGAGGTCTCTAGACTGGCTCCAGACCCCAGCTCTCCTTGCAGGGGAAAGCTGCCTGCCACCTGAGGACTTTGCTTTAAATAAAAGTTTGCTTCACTCAAATCCAATGTTTCTCTTGGCCCGAAACAAAAATTAATTCTAATTTCAAGCTCGTTTTTTTTATATATTTTAATGGATGCTGTTAATAAAAGGGAGACTTTGAGATAGCAATTTCCAGCAGCAGAACATGCCTGTTTTGGGGGCAGTTTGTTTTAAACTGGAAAAATTTGCCAAGGCAGTGGGAATTTGCCTGGGCTCTCAGGTTCCCCCCAGTCACCTGTGCAGGGGACACTGGGGCAGGCAGGGGATGGAAGAGGCAGATGTCGCCGTGGCCAGGGCCAGCTGCAACCCAGGGATGAGGCTCCCCGATGGGATGGTTACCTGGTGCACCCCACAGCCCTTCTCCTTCCCAGCCCACCCACCTCCATCCCTCTGCCCTCCTCCTCCTTGCCCGCACCCAGTTACCATTTCCCAGGAGCTGCTCGTCCCTCCCAGCCCTTTGTACCGCTTGTCTCCATCCTCCCCTTTGTTTAGCATTTTAATTATTTTAATTACCTTGTTTGCCAGCTTATCGCGGCGCTCAAACCCATCTGTGTGCGCGCGAGCAGACACAGACTTTTATCTGCAGCCCGCCGTCAGCCCCATTAGCATTTTTTTACTCCGGCTTTGGTGGAGGAAAGGAGAAATTAGCATTTCTGCCTGGGCCGGTGGGGCTGGCACGGCCGTCCCTCGCCTCGAAGGGTCACTTCATTCTTCCCAGAAGAATGGGACTAATTTATCTCTCCCCACTCCTTGTATCCATTTCAAATGAGAGATTAATATAATGACAAACATGAAGCCCAAGTGGGGGCTACGCCTGAGCCCTACTATGGGGTTTTCCCTCTCCAGGGAGGCAGGCAGGGGTGTTCAGGTGAGGTGGATGCTGTCCCCAGGGAGCACCCTTGGGTCGCCAGGAGCAAGGTGTCTTTGGGAAAAAGCTTCTTGCTGTTGAATTTAGGTGCCAAAATGCTGCTTGGTGGTGGAGGCAGGGGTCAAAGGCAGGGGTGCTGGACCTGACAGCGAGTGGGAGGGGACGGGGACACTGCCGGGGGCTTCAGGCTGTGGTTAAAGCAGCCGTGCTGCTGCAGTGGCAGCAGATTTCCAGGTGGGCTGCATGGCTGGAGCCCCCCAGTCTCCTTTAGGGACAAATGAGAGATTTCACTGCTGGAAACCCTCTCCCAGCATCCTCTTAGCGCTGCTTGAATGCCTCTCCCAGTGAGGCCGAGCCACCAGTAAATCTGTATCAGCTCACCTTCAAACGCACTTCAGTGCCCTATTTTCTCTGCACACCAACAAATTAAGAGCCCCTCTTTGGGAATGGCCGCCAGCCCCCCCAGCAGGGCTCCCCTGGGTGACCCAAGACCCCTTTTTACTGCATCAAAGCATTGCGATAATCCTGCTGTGGGGAGGGGGGCGTAGTGAGGGCAAGGCTGGGTGAGCAGTGGTTCCCTGGGGAAAGCTGGGCTGCCAGGGGTGTTCACGGATACCCAGCTGTGCCATGGTGTCAGCAGCATGGAAAACATCCCATGGAGTTGGGCTGGGCAGCCAGGAGCTCCACCTCAGACAGGACATCTGTAGGGACAGGACACCTCATGGAGAAAGAACATCCCGTGGGAAAAGATGTTCTGTGGAAACAGAAACCCTTTTGGAGAGAGGACATGCATCCAGGTCAGGATAACCCTTGGGGACAGGATGTTCCTTAGGCACAGGACCCCAGTTTAGGACAAGGTGTTCTTTGGGAATAGGACCCTTGTCCATGACAGGACATCCCTTGGGAACAGGATCCCCTGCTCCAGGATAAGAATGCCTCTTTGGGACAAGAGTCCCATCCAGGGCAGGATGTCCCTTTGGGACAGAAATCCCCCTAAGGACAGGATGCCCCTAGAGGACAGGCCAGGCCCTTTGCTGCCAGGGCAGCAGCCAGGACCCTCAGATCCCCCCCAACATCTGCTTCTAAACCCTCCTTAAATACTCAACACACTTCAGTGTATGAATAAACAGTCTCACACTTCTGATTCACCAGTCACCAGGAAAAATGGAGTGAATTAACCAAATTCCAGAGCGGAAGAAATCTCCTAAAAGCCTGCACATCTTTCCTGCACCCAGCAAAGTCCTTTAAGACCCGGGAAAAGCAATAAAGGCCAATTCATTGGTCCCAGATCTGTTAAACAAATGAGTCAGAGACAAAAGGATCCATCAGCCCAGAGAGTCATGAGGGATACGTGCAGGGACATGGGATGGTGCGCAGGGACAGCGACCCCAGCAGCCAGGGACCCACCATGTCTCTGCACCACAGCCTGCCCTGGGATAGCAACAGGCCAGCGTTTTGCTGTGGTTTGGGCTGCAAAACTTAACAAGGAAGAAATCAGAAAGAGAAACTTCACTAAAATAGCTTTAGGAAATCATCCCACCAAAGGAAAGGGATGAAGAACAAAGCAAGGCGGAGGGACCAAACCCAAGGGGAGGTAATACAGGGACACGGCACCGTTCATTGAATCTGCTGAGGTGACGAGGAGGAGGGGAAGGAGGAAGGACTGCCCGACTGCCTCAGCACAGCCCAGTGCCACTTGCTGGCAAGGCCAGGCTTGGCTGCGTGGTGCTGGTGGGGCAGGTGAGAGAAGAGCACCAACCCCCCAGTGTCCAGCCATGCCATGCTGTGGGAGACAGCCACTTCCTTCACAAGCACGGCTCCAGCTCCGTGCTCCACCGCTGCTGGAAAGCATGGCGGAGTCGATCTATAATTTACAGGGATATCCATCTGGGAAGCAGCTCGACAAGCCTGGGAGAGCAGCACTGCCCTCCTGGCTCCTGCTCTTCTTTTAATTTAAAAATTCTTTACATTGAGGCATGGTACGAATAAGGGCCAGTGACAGGCGCCATCCCCTCCCTCCCTCCCCTGTCACTGCCTCCTTGGCTTGCCACGGCAGGTCCTTGCACGCTGCTTTCAGCCTCCCCAGGACACAGTTTGGAGGTGTTGACTCCTGCACCTTTAACTCAGATGCTCGGGACAGGCTTTCTCAGGAAGCCCCCAGAGATGCTGCAGCTACCAGAGCCGGGCTGGATGATGCTGGTTGCTGTGGAAACAGCAGGGCCGGATCCAGGGACCGCAGCATTTTCCCTGCACCTGGTACCAGCTCCTCTCACCTAGTTTGCAGCTGGAGAGCACAGGATGCAGGAGAGCCGTTCTGGTAGCATTGGGTTGTTCCCAGCCCCAGTCTGCTCCAGTCCCACCTTCCCCAGGGATCAATGGGGTTACCCTCTCCCACCCTGTGCACATCATGCACGGGGTGTTCCATCACATGGGGCTCCCTGGGGTGGGACACAATGATTTGGACCTGGGCCACCACCTCTCCTCCAGCCACGTGGGGGCCAGATCCAGCCATGCCCCCAGGAACTGCATGGCAGTTCAGGCCACCACATCCCAGGAAAGCCTTTTGCACCAGCACCACGACTTCACTCAGCCCGTGTACCACCACAGGCTCTCCTAAACGTCACCCAGAGCTGCAGGAGGTAGGACGCAGCGGGACAAGCCACACAGGGTTCTCCTTAAGTGTAGCCAAATCCTGCCATCGGCCAGGCAGGTGCCACTGTGTGCCAGGCTGCCACCCATGTCAGGCTCATCCCTGCTCCACTCACGGGCAGCTCAGCTCGTTACTGGGATGCCAGGATGATGGAGTATCCTGCTGGAGTAGAGGAAGCCAGGTAAACCTCTCCATCCATCAGGGCCCCCACTTTCTGCCAAGCACATTAGGGGATAATTAAGTAAAAATAGGCCTTCCGACCAGTGTAGCTCATTAAGGGCTAATTAAGTTAATTAGTGCCAGGTGTGGATTGCAGCGCTTGCGCGTGTGGCTGTTGTTTGCTGTAATTGCATTTTCTCAGCAGCTTCCTCCGCCAGGCTGGAGCGCTGCCAGCAAGGAAGGGATTCAGTGCCCGCTGTTGGTGCAACACGGGGCAGCTGATGGGCACCCAGCGATGGCACCGCACCAGGGACAGTTAACCCTTCTGTCCCCGTGCCCCCCGGGCAGCTCTCCCACCCCAAAGCCACGGCCTGACCGTGGGGCAGCGGCTGCTGCCCCTGCCTGTCCCTCTTGGTGTGCTCCTCCTGCCTGCACGCAGGGGAGGGACAAGAGCCTGTGCCATTGCAGTCCCCAAAAGCAGCCAGGAAGGCACAGGACAGCCTCCCAGGGACCCAGCACCGAGACCAAGACCTCTGAAGGTCTGTGAAGGTGAATATGGGCAGGGATGAAGCAGCAAAGACAGCTACATATGCTGGTCATATTGGTGCTGGAAGATAAAGAGGGATGGTGGAGAAAAGGGTGGAGAGGAAGAGAAAAAGGCGAGAAGGAAGCATGAGAGGGTGAGGAGAGAGATGCTGCGCTCTGATCTGTGCTTCCCACACCCGGGAGCAATTAGAGCTGCTCTGCCTGTGCCCCGCAGAGACACTGAAGGGATGAAGATGTGACAAAGACCAGGCTATTTTTGCTGAGGTTACTGTCACTAATAAATGGAGACTCTCCCTTGACACGTGTTCCTGTTCCTTCCAGCGTCTGGGCATTTGGCATCCTCCTCCAAGTGCAGCCCTGCCGGTAGCAGCCTCGCTTGGAGCTGACCCACGCTCCCTCCAGGGAGGCGAGACTCATAAACAATTCTGTGAAATACAGCTGAAAGGCGTTGAGGGGATAGAGAGGCCGTGCAGGCACCCCATCCCTCTCCCCATGCCAGGAATCAATCCCCAGTGAGGCAGGAGCAAGGCAGAGAGCTCCATCCATATCCCGGGATGGAGCCCGGGGAGCACAGCCAGCATTCTGGGGGGCTGCCTTTCCTGCGGCCTCTATCCGATGGAAAGTTCCTGCTGCCTGCGCCACGGTGGCAAGTGAGATGGGGAAAAGGGAGCTCAGGGGGAGGCAGGAGGAGAGCTGGGTCCTTGCATCCCCACCGTGATCTCTCAGCACCGAGATAATTGCCTGCTGGTGACAGCTGAGGTCAGGCATGACCGATACCTTGGGAAGAGCTCCCGGCTCCGAGACCTCCCTGCAGCAACCCCGTTCAATACTGGGGATGGGAGGTAATTTTCCCAATCTCCCCCAGCACAGGCTCTGTCTGGGTGGATCCAGGTTCAGGCGATGATCCTTCTATCATCCCTGCCTTCAAACGGCACTCGGCCCCCTCAAACAGCTCCACACGTGGGCTGTGATCCCTGGAGAGGGATAGGGAGTAGTAGGGTACCAAGCCTGAAAGCTTGAAGCTCCCATGGGATGTGGCGAGAGCACCCAGGCAGGACCAGTGCCCACCTGGGGGTCAGTGGGGCGCAGATGGACCTGCCCCTGCCCTCTATCCTCCCATGACCAAAGGAGGCTTTTTCACCTTGCTCTCGCTGCTCCTTGCCACCCCATCCTGATGCACCAGGGATGCACAGAGCACCAGGCAAACCCACTTCGTCTGCCATGGGAATGGGACTGGGGAGGGAGTGTCCTGCAGCCCCCTTGGATGACCAGGAGGCCGGTGAGCACATCCTGGGGCTGGTAATTCATCCCCCCTTCCCTCTGCACTGAGCTCGCTGCAGTGGGACTTGGCTCACCTGTCCCCCTGCTGCAGCGCTGAGAGTGGGGCAGGGCGGGAGAGCTGAACGCTGGGCATGGAGAGGCCAGGATGAGACACGGAGCGTGATGCCACCGACTTGGCACCTGCAGCAGCGAGCATGTGCCCAGGCAGGGAAGGAGGCAGGGCAGCGGGCAGGCAGCGCTCCGCGGAGGCTCTGCAGCACCCGTGGCTCCCCTCTCCCCGGAGCCGGGCGCGAGGCTGACAGGATCATTACAGCCGCTATCTGGGCTCACGGGCTCATCCCTCTCCCTTTCGCCTTTTGCATAATGGATAGGCTGTGAGTAATGGGAAATGGCAGCCCAGCCGCGCTTGCTGGCAGCCCCTTAATGAAGAATATGGAAATCTCATCAGTCCAATCAGGCCAGCAAATGAAACTGCTTTCCCCCGCCGATGTGAGCAGAAGGCTAACGACCCGCGCTCCCCGGCTCCATCCCGCTCCCAGGAAGCCCCCCCTTCCCTTTTCCATGTTGACAAGTGAGCTGTGAACTTCATTTTTTCTGGCAAGCAGAGCCCCAGCTCATCTTCCCTGCTCCCCTTCCCCAGGCTTGGGCCAGCAGGTATGCCTGTCCTGAGCCTTCCTCCTGCTCCTCAAGGGCATCGCTCCCCACTCACGGTGGAGTCACCAGCTGGGTAGCACCATCTGCAGGTGTCACCCATCCCCAGCTCCTGGTCCTCCTTGCACCCTCCTGCTGTGCCTGAGCCTCCCAGCATCAGCTTTGCCACAGCTGCAGGTGCAAGTCAGCATCCCCCGGTGGGGATGTGGGACACGTGGTCCCCCAGCTGCAGTCACCTGAGACCACTCTGGCCCTGCAAGCACTGAGGTCTGTTGGGCTCATGTCCATAGAATCCCAGCGTAACTGAGCTTCATGGACTTGGTTCTTCTCCTTCAGTGACACCTGCAAAGAGCTACAGTGTGGAGAAACCAGTTTCCTCTCTTGTCTCCCTTGTCCATCACCCACAGCCATGAGCCTGGTATAGAGTACAGCTCCATCTCCACTCACCTCCTGCAGCATGCACCATCTCCAGGCAAGCCCTTCAGTCATGACACCTGCACAGTGACACCTCTAGTTGTGCCAGAATTGGAGCATCTTCCAAGAAACTATACCCCCCAGTCACACAGGAGCCACCCTGCTAGGAGCTGGCACCAGAACTGCCACCCCAAACACATCCCACTTTGGTGTCATCTGCAAACTCGATGGTGTACCTTTTGTCTCCTCCTCCCCATAAGCACTGTCCTGGCCCTGAGCAGCCTGGAAGTGCCTCCAATTCAGGTCCCACAGGTTTTGCTGTTGTCTCCAAGGAGCTGTGAAATGCTGTCTGTCAACTTGGCTACTGTGGTGGCCTAGAACTTTGACTTGTGTATCTTGGTAAGAGGTGTGGCTGAGAAAGCCTGACCTTGTCCATAGTGGGGCACAGGATATGGTCAGTACTGGAATCTCAGTCCACACTGGGATCTCTACAAGGATAGTTACCTTGGATAAAGACCTGAGGGATGCAGGTTCAGCTCTGCCTTGGACTCACCGCACAGGCTGTTTGCTCCAAACCTGCACCAAGACTTCTTAGCTGGACTTGCCGAGTCCAAAGTGTGGCAAAAATTAGATGTTTGCACAGCAGCTCACACCAGCAGGCCCTGACCTCCACGGCAGCATCAGGCAGGGGAGAGCAGCAGCATCCTCCCCTGCATCTGTCTGCTCCGTGGGCAAAGGCAGGAGGCTGGCAGGGAAACGGCCGCTCGCTGGTTTGGGGGAATGTTTAATTACTGGCTTTCACAGCCAGTGTGTAGCTCCTAAACTGATGGTGTGCCTCGGCTGTGAATTTGCCCAGAAGCGCCGAGGTGGGTATAGGTTTCAATAAAATCCCCAGCTATGTGTACACCCAGGGCATTCAGCCATGCATAAATACACCCGTAGCGTATGCTCGTGCTACAGCAGAGGATGCTAACTCAGGGCTGGAGGAAACCATTCGTTTCCATGAGTTATAAGATCATATCTGGAAACACCTCTAACAAGCCAAGATCAGCGCGGCAGCGGAGCTGGCGCTGGTCCCCGGCGCGGGCTGTTTGCACACACCAGTAATGATGTGAACGAGCGGCTGTTCAAGGGGCTGATCAACATCAAACCATTGAAATTAAAGGCTGAGGAGAAGCAGAGCCATAAACATTTATTGCAACACTCTGCGCATCATCAGCTGCTGATTTGGAGGCAGTGGAAATGTGCAGC
This sequence comes from Dryoscopus gambensis, assembly GCA_013389985.1. Classification (NCBI taxonomy): domain Eukaryota; kingdom Metazoa; phylum Chordata; class Aves; order Passeriformes; family Malaconotidae; genus Dryoscopus; species Dryoscopus gambensis. Next base: position 203,587 of record WEIT01019473.1, on the reverse strand, counting down.
TGAAATAATAGGATTTATCGGAGCCTGAGATGAACTGTCCTTGATGGATGGTTGTAGAAGGGAAACAGTGTGCCATCTCCAGCACAAGGCCATTCCTAAAATACAGCAAGGAGGTGGGGGGGGGCTGCTGCCTTTATTAACACTAATCCCTCACCACTTTAGAGCCCACACCAGCCGTCAGACCCAACTGCAGCTGAATGAGGAAGCCAGCTTGAAGACGATGTGCTGGAATATCTCCAAGGACTGGAAATCAGAGTTGTGGTCTCTAAACACCAAAATGTAATTTGCTGGAAAGTTGACACCCTTCCTGCTTCGTCTTGATGCATTTTCCATTTGTTTGATCCCCTTTATATTTTTATCTCTGTTCTTCAGACAGAAAATCTAGGAATTTCTTCAGCTGCTCTCTCTTTGCTTCCCATTTTTTTTCTGTTGCTTCACTGACACAACTCAAGTTCATTAATAATGACACCAACAGTTTGCCTTTTAAAGCAAACTCCATCTCCTGCCACCCACCAAAGCAATGGAACTCCACCTCTGGAGGGGAAACGCAGCTGCTGTGCTCCCCCCAACCAGCAGGTTAAGGCAGGAACCGATGGCACTCAGAGCTCAGCTGCTGTAATCAAATCATCTCCTGTCACCTTGAGCACCCTGTAATGCTTCTACAGCTAACAGGCTGGGAGGAAGAAAGGGCTGAGAAAAGCAGTGTCAGAAGAATGTAGGAAGAGAACAATTTCATGGATTTTTTTAAGTTGGTTTTTTTTTTTACATCGATCTGAAAATTGAAGTTATGGATTGTTTTTTAAAAGGGAACTTCAGAAAAAATATCTCTTCCTCCCTCTCCCTCTCCCTCTCTCTCTCTCTCTCTCTTTTAGAAGTGATCCCAGGGAAATATTTCCATGCAAAAGTCTCTGACTTACAGATCATCCAAGGCATTTTATGCACATCAAAGTACTTAATATTTGAAACAGGAGAAAAACCCAACATGACTTCATCAGATTTACAAACAGTTAGCTTTGGCTGCATTGAACATCTGCTGCAGGCCCCATGGAGAGGAACTGTCTCGTACCTCTCCTGGGGACTTTTGGGCAAGGCTGGAGGCAGAAAGGTTGCTGCTGTGACAAACTGGCCCTAATTTGCCCTCTAAAAAGAGGGGGGCAGCATTACAGCTAACCCCTTGTCAACACTCTGTGGCACTGACAGGGCAAACCCATCTGGATCAAGGCAAGAGGAAATGCAATGCTGTCACTGTCGCATCTGAGACATCCCTGAGAGCCCCAAATTTAGTGCACCATTCATCCTTCATTGGTCTCTACACTACTCCCTCAGCACCAGCATCTCTGATAAAACAAGCCTCCTCAGGAGCCTCTATCTCATTTTTCTTGCTCAAATGGGTTGCAGAAGGGACTTGCCTTTGTTTCCACCAACACAAAGCCGAAAAAAACCCTCAAAGCTACATCCGTATGGGATGTGGGTGGTTGGAGAAAAATGCATTTCCTGCTGCTTTGTATGTCCTAAAGCCTATTAACTGGGACTCTGTCTCTACCACTTCTTGTTTTGCCTGACAGGTTAAGCCCGCGTTGGCTTGATGAGACGTTAGTGGCAGAACTTTTCCTGTGCCAGCCTGACACAATTCCCACTCCCACAGTTCCGATGTCCCCGATTAGCTGTTCTTGAAGGCACCATTTGAAGATGTTGCACCACATCTTCTCACTGAGACCTCGAATGGATCCTGTAACCCTCTGAAGATTGCTGTGAACTATGTAGAAACAAAACTGGTTTCTTTAGGGTTGGTGCAGCGAGTGACAAAGGTGGAGTAGGGGAGCAGGGACACCTAAGCAGAGATTTTCTCCCTGTTCAGCTGCTTTGGGCATTTGGCTTCTTGCTGCCCAAGTTCCTCTATCACTAGCAGTGAGAGCTGCAGTCCTTGTTCCTTCTTGTGGTCCACAAGCAGCTTTCTTCTGCTGCACCTCCTAACAGAGATGTGTTTGTAAGTGCACCTAAGCCTGCTTCCCCCTACCTGCCCTGACCTCTTCTCTGTCCCGTGACGCGGAAACATAAAAAACATGAATGCTGACACTCCTGCAGCTGCAAGAAAAGGGACCTTTTCAGTGTGGCTTCACATCTTGAGGTTGCTGAGGAGCCATTTTCAGCACTTGAAGTTGAAGTACTTTCGAAAAGGAAAATCAAAGCTGAGGCAACCTGCCCAAAAACGAAGGGTCAGCAGGCTGGCATGAGGGAGGTGCAGGTGATGGAGGAGCAATGGGAGAGTGCCTCCAGTGTGTGATCCCTCATTGTGGCTGAATCACTAACCCTAAACACATAAATCCACATAAGAGAAACCCAGCTTGGGGATCACGCCTGCAGGCACGCTCTCTTTGATCCAGGAAGGCTCGCTTCAGCAGCAGCTTTTGGAAAGACCTTGCCAAGGCTGGACAATGGGAAGGGCTCCTGTGTGTTTCTGTTAGCATTGACACGTTTGCCCCATTATTCATGGCTGGTGTGCATTTTGCTTCCTCTTGGTTCCCAGCCTAGTTTTTCACCGGGTTTTCATGCCTTTGAGGCAAGCAGCACTGAAATGGTGCCAGTCCTTTGTCAAGAGCCAACTGGGCATACCCTGGGCTTTAGTTTTTGCTGGCAACAGCCCCAAAAGAAGGTGTCTTGTGGTCCTCCATCGTCTGTGTCGCCTCTCCTCTCTGCTGTCCAGCTCACTAATCATTTTTTAAATCTATTAGCTGAATTTAAATTTTTTTTTAAGTAGACATGATGGAAGAGTAGGAGACTCAAAGACAAGCGTTAGGAAAACTGGTGTCCAGATCTTTCTGCTCCATCTTCTTGCAGCGCCAGCTGAAGTGAAAGGCTATGATGTATGAGCTCACTTTTAATCAGGTAATCCAGCTGGGAGAGAGCAATAGCATAACAATCCACTCAGGATTAAAGAAAAGCTTCTGGCAGCGTCTCTCACCATCCATGAGACACTCATTGTCTCTGCTACGAGTTGCAGGCTCTTCTCTGCTGGGCAGAGTCCCCCAGGATGGCCAAGCACTGGGACATTGCCCATAGCAGGAGCCACTCACTTCTCAAGGGGTCCTTACCCAGTCAAACAACACCAGCTTGGGCTTTATCTTGTTTATGCCCCCAGCAGAACTGAACAAATCCCAGTGCCCATCCTTCCCAGCATCCCATCTCTGCCCATGCCTTTGGCTTTGCACCAGTGCCCTGAAAGCAGAGCAGTGTGGGGCAGGGTGAGTGGGAAGCACAATTGTGTTGCCAGTAACGGGTCCTCAGAGTCTTCTGCCCAAACTGTGGATTTATTTGACTTCTCCCAAGACACTGTGAAGTCTGAAGGTCAGGAAGAGAGTAGTGCTATGGGATTCTCCTCTGAATTGAGCTGTCTGAACCCAGGCACACATTTGGTCAAGCCAGGCTAGAGCTTCTCCAAGGTGGTTTGGCCACTGCTGGAGCTGCCAGCTGTGCAGGGGGACAAGGGGAAAGATTTGCTTGCCTTTCCTCCATAAAGGCACCACTTGAGCTGTGTCCGAATCGCTTCTTCCCTGAAATGCAGTGCCAGGAAGGTGTTGCTGCTCTCCCAGTCGCTGGCACAAGGAAAGCAAACTGGCTGTCCTTGGCATTTGATATAAGGCTTTCCACAAACACCAGCTAATGGGAATTCCTCAGTGGTGTCCCTGGGAGCTTCAATATTGGATGTCAAGGCAGACTTTTGTCTTCTCAGCAGGCAGTTGGACCTGATGTGCTTAACCCTTTCCACCCCAAACCAGAGGGCGAGGGACTGAGCATGGCAGGGCCTCGGAGCGGGCTGGGGTCCTGCTCCAGCTCCCTGCCGTGCTTGGCTGCTCCATGCCCCAGCCTCAGCTGCACAGCACTCCTGCTCCTGCAAACTCAGTGCACGTCCAGCTTTGTTTGATTGTCAAGGTGCCTCGGAGGATAGGGATCCAGGAGGATTACTGAATGCCTTGCAACTTGGAGCTGGCAGGCACATGGGGCACACTGAAGGGTTTTGTTTGTGCCTGGTGAGAGCAGCTGTGGGCAGGAGTGGGTGAGTGGGGAAGTTACCAAAGGAGAAATAAGGAAACAAAAGGCGAGTTGGGGCAGGGGGGGTATGTTTGCATGGGGGAGGGCAGGAATTTCTTTTCTTTGTCGGAAAGTCTAAAGTGCCTTTCTTTAGTGCCTCGGTCGCTGCATGGGGCCTTGGTCAATAACATTCCTCCCTCACCCTGCGGAAGGAGACGGGCCAAGCAAGACACGGCTGAATGAAATTCCTCTCACCTCACCCCGTAAACATCCCAAGAGTCTGGCCCCATTATGGCTGGGTACAAAAGTCTGGGTCTGAGGCCGAACAAAAGGATGGGGAAGAAAGTGCAGGTTGCCAGGGCAACGCTGTCCAGGCTGCCTGGTTTTATCAGCAAGGGGCCTGGGTTTTCTGCCTGAGTTACGGGAATCTGAGGCAATTTATTTCCACCGCAAGACAGAGGCTTTAGAGGGCAGCGTGGTGAGGCTCCAGCTTCACTTTTGGTGTTCGCAGCAGGGCAGGTGAGGTGGGAGCAGCCGGGTACCCAGAGAGCCAGTGGCATCCCAGGAGGCACAGGGAGCAAAGCAACGCCCAGGGAGTCCCCTGCAAGGTTAACACAGAGTGGGGACCCTCCAGGGGGTCTGTCCAGTCTGCCCCTTACAGGATGTGGGCTCTGTACCAGCCTCCTCCAGAACACATGGAGTCTGCTTGTCCCTCTGTTCATAGTCCATTCATCTCCCTCGACTGAGGATGGACTTCTCACTGTTTGGGGATCCCACTACCCTGGCAGGTTGGATTAAATTGGGGAAAACTGGTTTTTTCAGTAGCTTGAAAGAGAGAGTTTTACAGTTTAATTCAGACAGGCTTTGTTATTTGCCTTCCAGGTGAAGGCTGGTTACTTCTAGGCCTAGTGTTGTCTGTGCCAGAGAGGATCTGGTCCACACCCAGAGAGCATCAAAATTGCCTCTGACAGGCCTGGATTGCAGTGGGAACATCTGGAACCCAGTGCCTGAGGGTCAGAAGAAGCAGGACTGCCAAGGTCCCCTGGCACAGCATTTAGCAAAGCTAATGCAAAACCTTAAAGCTCCCTGAGCCCCTAACCGAGGACTGGATCTGGGATGTGTTGGCCTCACATTGAAAAGGACGAGTTCGGCTATGGGAAATTCAGTTCTAACTGGATTAATGTCCTCCCCTACCAGTTTTGGTGACAAGAGACAGAATAGAGACCTGGAAGCAGTGAGGACAACATGGGAAATGGAGCTGACCTAAATCTTACAAAGGGTGTTACAACACTGGGGAAAATATCATTCGGGCATCCACTCAGCACAGCAGCTCTATTGGGCAGCAAAGATGTTCATGATGTGGCTCCCAGTCAGTCTGAAGAGGATGATAATCCTGGGTGTAGGGTCAACATGCAAGATAGAGAATGACAGTACAAAGCCTGAATGGTATAACAAAGTAAGGTACAAAAGTCAGACATGTTGATGTGTTACAGCCAGGACAAGCAGGCATTTTTTGTTTCCAAACAAACCAAAATGCCAAAATGCAGGTGGGATGGCAAGGTTTCCAGAGGCAGAACCTCTTGCAGAAGAGAAAGAACCACACTGAAGGTTGTGAACGTAGTACGTATTCCTCATTTGTTTGATGTTTTTACTGTGGGACGTGGGGAGTTTGTAGGATGGGTCAGTAGCACGCAAAGACCTGGAGCAAAACTCGTGGGCCAGCTCGGTTAAACAGCTGGAGCAGAACCAGCTCGGCAGGCCATGGAAAGCATTCGGCCGAGACAGCCTGCTCATCTCAATTCATCTAGACAAATTTCTAGACAAATGCGCCAAGCTGTGCTCAGCGGAGTGACAGGGAAATTACTAATTAAACTGGAGGTGATGGGATTAGTGGGAAGAAATAGAAGTTGGGTACAGAAGCTGTACCTCTGGACAGAGGCAGTAGCAGGCTAGACAGAGTTCACCACTGGAGTTTCTCTGGAATCGATCCTGGGATTGATCTTGTTTATTCTCTCCATGAATGATGTTGTCATAAGAAGTGGAAGCGCTTAGGTTAAGCCAGCTGATGACGCAGAAGGGGGAGGCATCGTGAATGCAGAGGAGACAGGAGATCAAACAGAAAGCAGCAGACAACCTTGAGCACGGAGACGCAGGAACGAGTTGAAATTCAAGAGCACGAAATGCAAGACTAATCACAGGGTTGGGGTTTTTTGTGCTAGACAGGGAGTGTGTCAGTTGGACATGACTGAGGAGGAGGTGAACTTCGTTGTAGCAGTCATGGGTGATTATGAACCACCAGCGAGCTAAAGGCACAAAAAGGCGAACGAGACCCGAGGGGTTTGGGATATTGCCAGTAGAAGCAGGAAATTATTAATAGCATTTGCAAAGTACTGACAAGACCTCATCTAGCATTGGGTAGGAGTCCTGGACAGGTAGGCTGAATTCTTGCCAGAAGCAGTGCAGAAAAATTCTCTGAATATGATCAAGAGACTGGAGATCCTGTTTCACAAATAAAACAAAAGATGGAGGGAGTTATCTTTTCCACTGGTTTGCTAGTGACATCCAAGCACACCAGAAAAACTCAGTAATTAGAAAGCAAGGATCCTGACAACTCCAGACACCCTGTGTCCCTGTGTCTCCCTCCCACCTGAAACCACCTGAGCCCTTGCCCTCCACAGGATCTCTTTTGCAGAGAGCCCATTTGCACCCTGCTCCTTCCCCCTCCTCACTTTCGTGCCTGGAAACCGATCCCCACTTCAACTCTAAATAGGCAAAAAGAAAAGGAAAGCCAGTAGACTGGGTCTTTTGTACAGCAAAGCAGATTAGGGGCCTCCCAGGGACTTGCAGCTTGTAAGAGGGAAGGGCTGGGAGATGGAGGGAAGTAGGGGGGCGGCTCTGCTCTCCTCCACAGACAGTGAAACTCAGCCCTGCCTTTGGTCTGCTCCTTGCAAAGTCTTTTTTGTCCACCTTCCTTCCTTTTCCCCCCCGGCTTGACACTGTGGATCAGCTTTTGGGGGACTAGGATCTTTTCAGTTCCTGCAATGGATTTAATTCCTGAAACGTGTGTCCTGTTCCCTGCTCCCATGCTGAATCAGGAAAGCATTCACCCAAACAAAAGCCAAATCTCCCTCCTAGGGGCAATCAGGAAAAGGGGTCCCTGCAGTGGTCTCTGGTTTGAAGACAAAAGGTTCCTTGGACTATAGACAAGCGGGTTAGTGCCACCATGGATTACAGAAGCAACTGTGGAAGCAGGGATTAGCCACCACCTGTGTGACAAAGGCTATGGGTCTCCAGTCCCGGGGCCAGCAGGACACAGGGCAGATGCTTTGTGCTACCTATCTGCCTGAGCTTGACTCTCAAGGTGCTTTCTTTATTTTCAACTTGTCCCCACCAAATGCAAAGTGGTTAGTTTAGGATGAGCCAGACTTGCCTAGACCCAGGTTTGGACAATCTTGGCTTCTTTTACTTCGAATTGACCGATTCCCTCGTTCCTACAGCCCAACCCCTCTTTGACTGTGGGCTGTAGGAAATGAGTTGGTGTGGTAAGAGCACTAGGGCAGAGCAGTGCTTGGGTACAGGGCAAGCACAGACCTTGCCACTGCACTGAGCTGCTCCTGGTGCAGCAGCTCGGTCTGCCATGGGGCATTGGCTTTCTTGAAGCCTCTTGACCTGAAGGGAAGCTGCTACACCTTTTAAAGTGCTCTGTAATGTCCTTCTTGTTGGTGTGTCCATGCAGCACCCCATCCCTTTAGCCCTTCTGGGCTCAAGCTTTGTCCTCTGTAAAACAGCCACAGCATAGACCCGTTCTCTGGCAGGGGACTCCCAAAGCTAAAATCATTACCAGTTTTGAAACATTCAGCTATTTTAGTGAACTCAACTGAAAAGCTTTTTAGGAGACTAATAATCCTACCTCCCTAGCAGAGATTGAATAATGTGCAGTAAATCCTGCCTCAGGCTTCATGCACTGAACAACACGGTGGAAAAGCCTTGTGAGGCTCTCTGCTAACGGCGCAAAGTCTGTCCTGTGCGTGGGATGAATGAGGGTCCCCCAGAAAATAGCTCAGCTGTGGAATTAACTCTAAATTTGCTGCAACCAGATTGTTTTGGGCAATTTCATGTGTATATGCATGTTTTGTTCTATAACAGTCAGTTATACAGTCCTTTTTGGCAAAGAGTTTTCAAGTTAAACTTTAAACAAAAAACCTCACCAGAAAGGTAATCCAACACTGGAACTGTCTGCCTAGGGAGGTTGTGGGGTCTTCATCCTTGGAGATACTCAAAACCTGATGAGATGTGGTACAAATCAACCTGCTCAAGCTGGATCTTCTTTGAGCCAGGTGGTCGGACGACATGGTCTCCAGAGGCTCCTGCCAACTTCAACTGTTCTCTAATTTTTAAAAATCTTTAGAAGGATGATTCAGCCTTTACATTTCAGGGCACAAGATTTGCCATGGGAACTGACCATCCAGATGCAAAAGCACTGAGCCTGCAATCCCTTGAGCTGAGGGCAAGGAGATACCCTGCTACTCAGAGGGCATGAAAAGCCTCTTCTCTTTGCTTCTTCCGTTTGGCCAAGGGAAAAAGACAGTAGTGGTGGCCTGAATAATGGCACTTGTGGGTTTTTCCTGCTGCTGACAATAACGACAGGCAGCATTAGTTTTCAGGCAACTGATTTGGTGTCTTTCCAAGGGCCTCTGGCAGTGGGGTTTCTCACTGAGGACCCTGTTTCCTTCCCTTCCCTTTGCAAGCATTACACTTTCATCTAAATTGCAGGCTCCACTCTCCTGGTTGCAGGTTTTTTGACATCCTTGCCTTTGATTTTCAGATCTTCACAGTTCTTCTTTAAACACGGGCTCTCCTTGTGGAAACCCCCAAAGTGGGTGGATCTGCAGGAGCAGCAACACCGAGTGAGCGTGGCAGAGATTAAAAACTGGGCTGGTGAGGGTGGCAAAAGGCACAGTGGTAAGGTACAGCCCCAGAGAAGGGCATGTGAACTTGGTGCTTCTTGTAGCCTGGAGTGATAAGACTAAAGGAGAAAGACTGGGGAACCAGGATCAGCACACAGCTTTGACAGACCTTCCTGTCTGCAAACCTACAAATGCTACAAAGCCACTCAAAACAGATTTACCTGAACTTCGCCAAGTCCTCACCTTGGATCGTGGTGCTACTGCAGCAGGACCTAGGGCAAGAGGCACCCATGATGCTGCTAAATGCCACAGCATATTTCCTGCTAAAACTGGGGCTGCCTCACTGCCGAGCCTGTGGCTTCTGAAGGAGAATAAAAACACCAGTCTTTACCAGATAAAGCTCAATAAAGCTGGGTATTTCCAAGAACAAAGGAAATTAAATTCTCCAGACTGCACTGTAGAAGTGACCCCCAATGTTCTGTGGCCCAAACCACTGTAGAATTGTAGACATGATTCTTTTAGGCATAGAGACTTGACTTTTTAGAATCAGAATGATGGACATTTTTTTCCTGGAATTTTACTTTTAGTCTTTAAAGTGAAAAATGCCAGAAGAGAAGGAGAACTTACAGGTTCCTAGGAGTGTCAAGGATCAACTGTTTCCTATCAGAAGGCAAGACAAGAGCCAAAGGTGACCCCAATACAGGCTCTGCCCTCACCAGTCAGGGCCCTCTTGTGTTACACTCGCATCCTGGGAAGAGGGGGAACTGGAGCTGGGAATCAGAATGTTCAGACCAACCCCCAGGGAAGCAGCAAACATACCATTTCATACAACATGAAATGAGATCTAACAGGGAAGAGGAGAGGGAAAGTGGAGGGGGATCCATTATTCATGAAGGCAACAGTAGTACAACAGAGCTTGCACAGACCCATGCAGTGCTGGATAAGGTTACTGCAGAAACAAGGGTTGGTAATGATATGCCAAAGCTCTGCTTCCTGGGTGTAGAAAGCAGAGAGGCATTGAGTCCTTCCTTTTCCTTTCTTTTCCCTTCTTTTCTCTTTCTTTCCCTTCCTTTCCCTTCCCTTCCCTCCCCTTCCTTTCCCAGCAGACAACGCTCTCCTGGGGTAAAGGGCATCAGAAACAAGCTTCCTTGGAAAGCTCTGCTCATGGTCCTTTGAGGAAGATTTGGGAAGTTAGAAACCTGTAGAGCACAGGAGGAGGGAGAAGCAGACCCCAGAAAGATGGCAGACAAGTGAGATCAAGGTTCTCCGCCTCTCACCAAGGCTGATCCTGATTTCCCCAACAGGGAAACCTATCAGGGCTTGGCACTTGTCTCAAATGACAGCACGTGTTTGCTATGGCTCTATGGTTTCTCACAAAGCAATGATTTCTTTTTTCTTTTTTTCCTGTTTGCTGCTTTTTTGTTCTCCTTGCAACCAGAGCTGCTGGCTGCTGTGTGGCAGGCTGGCTGTGGGATACCATTTACAGATGGATGGGTGAGCAGGTACCTGTGTAACGCTGACTGTTGCAACATGGAGGACATATCCCAGCAGCTGTCCTGAGGAATTAAACATCCCTCGCTGTTTGGACAGGAAACTGGGCTCTGGCTTTGCACTGCTTGGCTTGGAAGCATCCTGAGAGTAAAAACGAGGGTGAGCCACAGAGCTGGGTTGACGTGCAAAGCAAGGGCTGCAGCCTTTTCAGTTCATAATGGCATCACCTGCAGTGGTTTCTGGGGGTACCTAAACTGTGTATGATGGGCTAACTTTAGCCCTTCTTTCAGGCAACAGTGGTGGCTGTTACCCGCATCACTGTTACTGCTGGAACTCAGTCAGGTGTGTGGGATTCTTTCCTGGGCACTTGATGGTGTATATATACAACACAGGTGGTGGGTGGCACAAACAGTGAGGCATCTTGCTTAAACTGGTACATTCCTGCTCACCTTTTGGCTGATGTGTAGGGGAGAGGCAATGAGGAGAGGATCATCTGTTAAAAACACAATCAGATGTTGAAGGTGAATATGGACTGTGGGCTACGATCCAGGGGGAAAAAATCCACTGCTCAGTGCAATGCTTTTGTTTTGCCTTGAATAGAAGCAGATCTGAAATCCTGGAGGTGGTAGAAAATGAAGTATTTCCTACCCCGGGCAGCTTGTGCAAGGCAGAAATGTGTGCAGGCTTGTGCAGTGAGGGTGATCCCTCCACTCAGCAGCTGAGGGGGCCCTGAGATTGTGACACCCTTATAGGGGCCACTTCGATGGACTAGAGCATGGGCTGAATCAGGCCCTTGGGCAAAGAGAGCTCTTCCTCAGCTGAGGGAGGCTTTGCAGGATCAGACCCTGCTGGTGCTGCAGGAGGTGCTGACACCAAATCAGTGCATGTCATCGCCAGGCTGTGCCTGGAGGGATGTATGGCTTGAGCACACTGGCTTGGATCATGTCCCATGTATAGTACTAGGGCTGCCAGGCACCGCAGCCAGAACATTTAGTGCTCACCTGGAATACATCGCATGATATATTTAGAATGCCTTTTTTTTTTTAAATTTCCCATTGTTTTTAATTGCATTCAGCTTTTTTGATATTTCTGCCGGTGGTCGGCCACATGGTTTTGCAAAAAAAAAGCCACCACTGAGCAGCGTGTGGGCCCCGTGTCTGCCTGTGAGCCAGGTCCCATCTGGCTGTAATTACTAGCTTCACATCAGCAGAAGAGTGTAATATTTAAACACAAATGTTTGATGTTTGCATAGCAAACCTCAGGATGGAAAGCTCTTGATAATCAGCCTGCAGGGAGGAGGTGGGCTTGCTGCAGGTGAGCACTGAGGTGTGTGGGATGCAGCAAGACTTTGCAGGGTTTTATGGGGATAGAGAGAAGAGCAACACTGAGCAGAAGCCCTTCACGCCTCGCTCTAGGCAGAAGCTCCACACAGCAATGTAATCCTTATTTTTAGGCAGACGGGCTACGAGCCACGCAGAGCAGTGTGGTGTGGGGCAGACGACCCTGCCAAGGATCTCCCATCTCCTCCCATTCAGAGCACGTGAGGAGGTCACTGAAGCTTGCAAAATGGTAGAAGAGCTCCTGAAATCAATACAGGCTCCTTGCCCTGAGTAGTAGCCGTCAGGATGGATAACAACCCTTGTTAGGTTTCAGCAGCTCAGGCACCAGCTATGCCTGGAGAGCAGGGAGCTGGAGCCAAACTCACAGAAACATGGACAAACCATTGCACTGGCCCCTAAAAATTAAGCTTGAGCAAGCATTAGCCGCCTTCTCTGGCAGAGATAAGATCCAACCCGTAGTACCCTTCCAAAGACCCTTCCCCTGCTTGTACTGGACACAGTGTGAGATCTCTCGTGTATAGCACTTTGCTTCCCTGCCCTTCAATCCCAATCCTCCGGGGAAGGAAAACAACAAGCTTGTACTTCGCCCTGCTCCAATTGGGACGACAAGTGAGAAAACGGCTTCATCTGCTCCCAGGCACGTCTGGAAGGTGACAGACACGTGTGCTGCCTGCAGCATCCTCTGTTTAGCATCAAGGTCCGAGCACGACCGTGCACGCCCAGCCAAATGAGAGTCGTGGAGCTGCTGGCCCCTGTGCCACCTCCCGTAGGGTACACAACACCCTTGTTTTGTTCCTGATGGAGAAGAAAAGCCATGCCTGGAGATGGCTCTCGTTCATAATGCCATCATGGGGCTAGCAGCTGGCTCTTCCTGAGCTTGTCCAGACAAGGTTCAACCTGTCACAACTTGTCATTTTATAAGTGCAGGAGGCTAGAGCCTAGGATAACAGGATAATAATAGGATAACAAATGCCTCCTCACTGTCTCAGGGGGTTTGGGGACCTATTCTCTGCAGCTTGCACACCCAAGGTGAGCCAGCCCTACTGTCGTCACTGCCTCCGAGGAGCATTGCTCATCTCGACAAACTTTAAAGCTGCATCCTGACAGACCAAAATAAATCAATCAATAAATAAATCGTCCGTCTCGTCTACTGGATTCTGCAGTTTATTTCCTCGGCACTGATGAAAAATAGTTGGATGCTTAGTAGCTTCATGAGACTAATTATGATAAACGGCCCCATCGCTGCTAATATCCGGACATTAATTCCCAGATGGAGCTGCAGAAAATGTCAGGAATGGAAATGTCAGCTCTCTAAAAGGACCTGGCAGGTATTGAAGTGGGGACTGGAACGTCAGCAGAGGAGGGAGTAGGGGGAGATCTGGGAATTAGCAGGATGTCGGTACACATTTGGAAGCTATAATTCTTCTCACTTGATTGCCCAGTTCCTCCCAGCAATGCCACAACCACAGCTTTCTTCGGATTTTGCCTTCTCTGAGCTCTGCTCCCTGTACCGAGGCAGAAGACTGGCACTCACTAAGCAGGTGACACTTTCTTTGGGCAGAAGAAGCTCAGCCTTAAGCTTCAGGAATCTCCTTCCTGCTGAGATTCTCAGAAATGTCACCCTGCTCTGCAGGATGGACACACCAGTAATTCCCTCTGCACTGGGTGGGGGGCAGGCAGGCTGACAGGCAACGAAAGGTCACACCCAAACTCTGCTTCCATTCCCCTCTGGGTTTCATATCTGCATTCATATTTACATTGCAACAGTTACCAGCTGAATACAAAAATATGACGGAAAATAGCAAAAAACCCACTCTTGCAAGGTTTCTGGTTTGGGTTTTGTTTGTTTGTTTGTTTGTTTGAAGGGGGTTTGTCTGTTTCTGATTTTTTGTTTGCTTTCTACCAACAGTTTTAAACAGTTTCTTGTATTTAAGAGGGTTATTTATGGAGAATATTCTCTGCCAAGTGAGAAGGTACTTCAAGAGTAGATGGACCAGCCAGACAAACGATATGAACGCCCAACTACTGACAGCACTGTGTCAATGATGGCAGGAAGTCAGGCTGGCATCTGGCACAATAAATCAGCTGATGAACAAGTTCAAGAAAGTCTGTTTTGAAGCCATTTGAAATCAAAAAATGTTGGGTTGTCCTCTTGTGGTACAAAGACATGCACTGGTTTTGCTGCTCTGTTCAGCCCACTGGCTCAGGCCCTGCTCTGTACAGCATCTGAAACAGTGGTGTTCAGATGATGATCTATTCCAGGTTTTGGCACATGCTTTCCAGTGGAAAAAATCTGAACAGGTTGGGGATTCCTTGATCAGATGCCAGTTGGTTGAAAGAAAGGCTTTTCACAGGAGTCTGTTGCTGTTTGTCAGCAAAAGCTGTAATTTTTGCTCAAAGCCAGATCATTTCCACATTTACCTGCTGAGAGGAGATTTAACATTGAGCCTGATGGGTCTGGTTCAGACCGCAGACTTGAACCAGAACTCTCCACACCCCCCAGCAAGTTCTCTTGTGGTAGGGATCCAAGATGCCTCTGTCTCTCATGAAAGCTTCAAGTTCCTCTGGAAGCTTCAGGGAAAATTTCCAGCCTTTCTAAAAGCAGGCAAGTGATAGGGAAGTAGCTGCACCACATTTGCTGTAGAGCTATAGAGCTCCAAACCCGCTGTGTCTGTTCTGACAGATGATCTGTCATCTGCATGGAATCTGGCCATTGATCTGTTGGGACTTCCGAGGAATTTAAGGGTCTAGCTCCAGGGGATTTGGGAGCCAGAGGGTGGGATACTTGGGAGCACCTCTGCCACTAACCCTCTCTGGAATCAAGGTGCCTATAAAGTACATATGGTCTCTTCTTGGAAAAATCTCCCATCTTACTGGGAGCTTGCTCATTCTGTCTGCAGCCCCGTGGGGAACATGGCAGCGTTGCATTTGAGGCAGTTCTGGCCAATTCAGCTGAACTAATTGTGTGAAAATGGCTGCTGCAAGCTCCTCTGCCCACCGCTGCTGAGATCTCATCACTGATGCTTGTTTATCCCCTCCAACCCCACCACTCCCTGCCTCCTCAGGCTTGGCCCTGGTAATCCTCGCTGTCATCTTCCTCCTTCTGGACAGCCCTATGTTTTTTGTCTGTCTTCCTTGGGGAAGTAACCTCTGCCTGCAAATTCCCTGGGGAAGCCTTCTGGCTGGGTTAATGGTGTGATCCCCAGTGTGAGAGAACACGCCCTGGGGAGATGATGTACTGTGGCACAGTGGTGGAGGCGAAGGATGAAGTTAACTAACAAGAATGTCACTATCGGACTCAAAGTTTCATTCGCTTTCTGAAGCAAAAGCTGGCTGGAAAGTACAGAACTTGCAGCTACAAACTGCTCACTGGTCCCAGCCTGACTGAATTCAAGGTAACAGCCTTGTGTCAAGAGACCTTTGAAAGCAGCAAGAATATAAAGAGAATCTGGCTTGATATCACCTCTCCAGGATCAACCTGCCCCTTCAGGACAAGTGCTCAGGCAACAAGAAGCCAGACCTTGTCCTGACTTTCCCTGCTTTATGATTTTCTCATGGCTTTGTGCCTTGGGGCTCAATCTGAGGACTTTCTGTCAAATGTACTGTTAGCATTGTCAACATGTGGTGTTTTACTCTAGATTAATGCTGTATCTTGTGTGTGGGAACACATGTAGGTGTGGAGACAGAGAAATCTAGGGCCTTATTCTCTAGTGGCCTTGTGCTTTAAGGATCATTTCCACCTTCAGCAAAATGTGTGGGGGGTGGGTATGGAAACACTGCTAAATCTGATGGGGCCTACCACCCACGGTAGGGGGTAGGTGCAAGTGATGGAACAAAACAACCAGCACATCATCTCCAAGGTCCACAGAAGCTGGGATTTTTGCTATTTTATTATTCCTCCCATAACTAAGGGAAGGCTGTTCTCTGTAGAAAGCGAGTTTTGGTGTGGTATGGGGTTTTCTGGGCTACTGGATTGGGATAGATGCATTAGAGCCAAAATGACTAAAAGTGCAGGGCAGGAAAAGTGGCTCCAACAGCTCAGACCAAGTAGGAGAAAAGCTGGGATCTTCAGTCACAAAAGAGCCTCAGAGACAGAATGAGCCACTAGCATGTTTCACATAGTTCTCCTTTCCAGTGCCAGCTCACATCCTAACACCTACTGAAACTGGTTTGATTCTCATGTCTAGTAACTTTGTGAAAGGAGAGTTCTCTCCCTCCCCGTGAGTCCAGACTCTGCTAAGCTTTGCTCATGCTTTCACTCCAGTGGCGTGAAAGGAGACAGGGAAAGTAGTGTATTCATTCTCCCAAAACAGCCTTGCACTAAGGAAAATACTGGGTAAGTCACTGACCAGTGTGTTTCAGCAGGGACCCAGGAACCTCTTCTTGGAGAACTGTTTTCTTGGGAACTCAGCATCACCTGTAAGTACAGGTGAATCTGTGGCCTCAAAAGAGCCCATTGTAGAAAAGGAGCAGTAAGAAGAACTGTCAGAAGCAAGACAACACCAAACCTCAGACTGATATGAGGTGAAAGCACAGAGATGCTCAGCTGTGCCACCCACCACCACTGCCACTTTGGACCTGCCCTTTGCAAGTGGGTAGGTACCACGTTCCCCTGCCCGGTCTTTCCGGGCTAAAGGAGCACCCACGGAAGCTGGACACAGTGCCAGCACATCCTGCTGCAGCACCTGGGAGCGAGTCTCTGGAGAATCAGAAAGGCCTTTTGAAGGCAGGTCAGGCAATGGATCAGACATGGCAGCACATGGATGGAGAGCAGGTGGCTCACACACCTGTCTGCTCTCTGTTCTGGCCTGGCGGGTTTGTGAAGGCCCAGCCAGTTGAATCAGTGGGGCTTTCACCTCCTGACTTGCTGAAGCATTTTGTGGTGAACTTTGAAAGCTTGGTCCAAAATGAGGCCCAGCTGACCACAGGGAGAGCAAGACCTGCTGTGAATCCCAGCCCACTGCAGGGGGGACGAAGCCAGCATGAAACGGATGCAAATTTTTCCCACGCAAAGGGCAATGGGGCTCCACCACTGTTTCCTCTCAATCAGAGAAGCCATCTGGGATGTGACTCCAGGGAACTCCAGCAAGAGCTGTAATTATATCAAACATAATTGAGGCAAGCCAGCAGCACTCCTTACTTAAGTAAAGCGATGAGGCCAGCAATATGACAGAGGACGTACACCTGGGAGTTTCTCCAGCATCCGCTGCTTTCAGTGGGGCTGGGAGCAGTTCAGCCTGGACTGCAAATCCACCCAGAGACCTCCTTGCTGCATGGGGCTGATCCTGTGAACACTTTGGCAGCAGCTGGGCATTGCTGTGAGGGAGCTTGCTTATCTGGAGAAGCTTGTGTTTCTTCTCTGAGGCTCTGCCTGCCCCACCTTTGTCCAAACCTCACAGCCCCTTACTTGCAAATTTTCAGATGGCACAAATGCCCCACCACCCTTGACTACCAGGCCCTTTGCCCCCGGCAGATGCCCGGGCAGGGAGAGGAACCAGTGCTCTTGGCCTGGGCTCTGCTGCCTCCCCATGGCATGCCCCCCATCCTGGTGCCTCTTTGTCTAATTCTCTGGCCACTCAAGGCCAAGTGGGCATCCCTTGGGCCTGCTGTGTTGTCCTGCTACTCTGGCCCTGCTTTCTAGGACTTGCACCTCTCCCAGGTGCAGAGCTGGGAAGCAGCAGGACTTACTGTCAGCCTGGACGGGGCCAGCAGGCATTGGGGGTCTCAAAAGAGCCAGGAAGCAGCCCCTGCCCACCCACCTGCCACAGCTCTCCTCCTGCAGGAGCCTCCACTCATCTCCTGTTCCATCCTTTCCTCCTCCTCCTCTGCCCTTTGTACTCCTTCACAGTAGATCTCTTATGGCTTGGGTTTTTTCCTCTTTAAATCTTCTCCTCTCTGCTTTTCCACCTCCTTCCTCTGCCCCAAAATAATCCAAACCTGTTCTTCCTCACTCCCGCGCAGGGCTGGCACTGCTTGTCCCTTCCCCACCATTCCCTCCGTGGGGGACCAGCTCACTGGGGCCTGTTCCACAGGACTCAGTGCCACTTTTTCTTCTGGAGGGATGACATGTTCTCCAGGGCCAGTAGTCCCCCATCCCCACCCAACATGATCTTTTAGCTCAAGACTTTCACAGATACACAAGGTTGATTTAGACAAGCCATCGTGCAGCTCCACATCAGCACCTTGTCTGCCTGCACTGGTTTTGGGGATGGGATGGCGGAAGGATGCGCTGGACCTCCCTGGACAGTGGCCAGCAGGGTTGGCAGCCATCTGATGTAGAAGGTGGAATTGGGACAGCAGTTACCCAGCCCCTCGCCTTCCTTGCCCGGGGAATGGGGGCTGTCCCCAGTAGCACTCGGTGGCTCCTTGCTGGGATGGCCGAGCACCCGCACCCTGGGGCTGTCAGCCCTGGAAGGAACGGGTTGGTGGTGGCTCGGTGGCAGCGCTCCACAGCGGTAGCCTCCGGTGGCAGCTCTGCGTTGGCCCGAGTGTGGTGACCCAGTGGTGACTCTGAAGTAGCAGGGCCGGCTCTGTGGTGTCCCCGTGGTGGCAACTCAGAGACGCCAGTGGCAACTCCGTGGTGGTGATCCTTGGGTGACTCCAGGTCCCTGCGACGTCCCTGCGGCAGCAGCTGAAGTGGCACCGGGAGCTTTGCGGTGTCCCTGCGGTGGCTCGGTGGCGGCTCTGAGGCGGCACCGCGGGCTCGGCACAGCCCCACACCGGCAGCGGCA
>WEIT01019473.1:101297-184792 GCA_013389985.1 Dryoscopus gambensis | reverse complement strand
GAGCGGGCCCCGCCGGGCTGGGCCGGGAGGGCGGGCGCGCGGGTGGCTCGTGAGGGAGTCCCCTCCTGTCTGCAGGACGCTGGGAGTGTCGGGCAGGGCCAGGAGTCCTCGGAGCACTGGGAGCGGGGTGTCCCCGCGGCTGGTGCACAGGCTGGGCGCTGGGAGCTGCTCCCGGCGCTGCCCCATCTCCGCACGTCGCACGTTAACAGCCCCTGGGCTGCCCCTCCCGCTGCCCGGGGTCTGTCAGAAATGAAACCAACAGCAGCGTTCGTTCCGTCCGTGATGTGCTTCGTAAGCGACACGGACATTGCTGGAGTCGCGGTGTAGGTGCCTGGCGGGGTGTCCTGCAGCACCCCCCGAGGCTGTAAGCCCAGGCCGTGCCGCCGAGCCCCGGGCGTAACGAGCAGCACCGGCCGCCCTCCGCCTGTGCCGCTGCCCCCGGGGCAGGCGATGCGTGCGTGGTCCTTTCCCGTGGAGAAAAGACTGCATTTAAAAACCCAGAGGAAAATCAATTTTAAAACCCCTGCAAATTGTTGGAGGGAATGGGCTGCTATAAAGCTCGAAATTACTTTCAACTCGCTTTTTAAAGTAGAAGGGATTTGAAGTACGGGATAATGTTTAAAGCAGTTTGTTGAGAGCGCATCACCTTGTCTGAGCTTATATTGTATGGCTTAAAT
Source organism: Dryoscopus gambensis (assembly GCA_013389985.1). Classification (NCBI taxonomy): domain Eukaryota; kingdom Metazoa; phylum Chordata; class Aves; order Passeriformes; family Malaconotidae; genus Dryoscopus; species Dryoscopus gambensis. Next base: position 184,115 of record WEIT01019473.1, on the reverse strand, counting down.
TACAGGAAGAAGGAATTTCTGCATGTTGGTGTCCAGATGGTCTAGTAGCTGGGGTTCTCCCTATCTACAGATAAATAGATTTTAGATAAATACTAGATTCAATCTGCGGTTTTGCTTAGGGGTTAGATGATATTTAAAGTACTATTCTCTTGTTCTGTTGCAGTTTTTAGCCATTCTGAACCTTATTTGAAAGAAAAGAGTCCCATTTTGTCAAAGCTTTGGATCAAAGATTTTAAGTAGAGGCAACAGATCAAAAAGCTCGTACCAGACGTTGAGCAAGACATGTGGGAGTCTGACTTCTTGGATGTGTAAAGCCTGGATTTACCGAGAAATTGTAATTATAGTTTTGCCACAATGACACACAGACGCTGTAGCTAGTGTTGTGTCAGCAGTGCCATAAGAATATGCTCTCACTTTGAATAGTTCAATTTAGCATAATACATCGTACCTGGTATGTCTAGGAAACATGCTTTTCAGGTGTGAGGGAGCATGACTGAACTAATGCAGAGATAGGTGTTTCAGCAGTCGGGAAAAGGTTTTATAGCTAAAGCTGGGACAGCTTGGTGCCAGGCAGATGTTTGCCAGTGAAGAGCAGGGAGAGGCTCCCGGGTGTGCAGGGGCAGGGGGGAGAGAAGGGTTACTGAGGAGGGCAGAGAAGCTGCTTTCAGGAAGACATCTGACCTACTTGCTGCGAGCTGGACTCCTGTTTCCTCCACCTTTGTACCTCTCCTTGTCAAAGGAGTGCTTCAGTCCTGAGGAAAGTGTTCCAAGTAGGAAGGGATTGAAGGCTGTGCCTGTGGGAGGTATCCAGCCTCGTGTCCCCAGCAGGAGCGTGATGGGGCACTGGGCAGTTTCACTGCTCTTCCTTGGGATCCCTCGGACAAACAGGGAATTCTTGAGCACAAGCTATGTGGTACCATCAGCAGCTGCTGTAGCAGAGCTGGCGGAAAGCTTGAACTGCCATTGTGTGCTCGCTGCAGGATGGAAGGTGTTCTCTCCCATAAACCCTGGCAATCCACACTGAGCTCTGCTGCCCAGGGATGAGGGTCAGGGGTCACTCCTGGATGGAGGGAGGGGAGGACAGCCCTAGGTCTGCATTCTTTCAGGGGTGTGGAAAGGCTGTTGGTGTTGGAAGCTTGGAAGGGGAACTGCTCTGCAGTCAACTCCTTGGCTCAGCAGCTAGGCTGAATAAAAGAGAGTGTCTCTTCTTGTCTTTGAAACCAGCCTGGAGACCATTCCTGAGAGGTGGATGGGACCAGCCAAACCATGTGCTAGCTGGAGGCTGGCGCTGAAGTGAGCTCCCCACCATGCTCTCAGAAACCTCCTTGTTGGAAAACCCAGACACATCCCAGAAGCTGGGGTGGCAGGAGAGTGGGATTCCCTTTGTGCTTAGCAGTTCTCCCATATCTGCGTCACCTTCAGTGCTCTCAGATAAGCTGTTTTACTGATTTGTTTGGGGAGTTGCTGGGAAAACTTTGGATGCCTGGTTTTGTTCTTTATTTTAAGTGGTGTGTGTCAGGTTTTATTGCAGTTGCAAACACAGGACCTTCCCTCTGTGCAGCTGGGAGAGCATGATGGATGTTTTTGATCTGGACGCTGAGTAGGGGTTTGTTTTATTTTGACGTAAGTGCTCAGGAAGGACTTTACAGAGGTGTGAGTGAGTATACAGGGAGCAAAGTGGCAAAGAATTAGGCCTGCTGTGGGCTTTTCCCAAGTCATGGCAACTTGTCTGTCATGGGCAGCAGCCACATTATTTTGGTTCTAGGCAGAGATTGCCAGTCCTGCTAAATTGGGAGCGGGTTCAGTCACTCACCCCGACTAACAGTTCAGATGAACCTTGTGTCCTGGAGCTGGCTTCTTTAAATTGGGTGTGTTTAGGATTCTGGTCCTAAGAGGCAAAAGTACAGCAAGTCATGTTGCCACGGTGGCCGTGCTCCCAAGAAGAGGACACTCAGGTGACACATCAGGAGAGGCGCCGCAGGGTCGTTCCGCCTTGCTGCTGTTCTCGGTGCCGGTGCAGCAGGCACGAAAGAGTCCAGCAGTGATTCATCAGGAATCCTTGGATCTTGGCTGATTCCAATCAGTCCTGCTGGGCTGCTAAAATAGATACGGCCAGAGCATAAAATAGCTAATAAAAACAAAATCCTCCATGGAAAATTCATTCTTCAGGGTGTGAGGTTCCAGTTGCCATGCCAAAGCAAAGCTGAGTGGAGAGAGATTTGAGATTTTCTAGCTTGAAGGAGGGGAGGGGGTATTATTGATCTCATCTCCCAGGTCTTTCCAATCTGTTCGTTTACTCCATTTCACTTAAAAGATTCGCATCATGGTAACCTTGATTTATTATCTGATTTCTTTTTTGATTCAACCTCTCAAAATTGTGCACTGGCTTGAACCTGCAGTAATAAACCAGCACAGTTATTCCCTCTTATCTCCGGTGTGCATGTTATGCTTTCTCTGTGGCCTGTACCCAATTCATTCTCACAGACAGGCAGCAAGGTGAAATTTTGAAAAGATTGCCCTCTCTCATCAAGAGTATAGGGCGAGCAGAGTTTTCACTCCATTCAAGAGCAGAGCAGAGAGGGCATGGCAGGAAGGGATTGTCCTTTGGCCTTGTCTGCGGGTCAGGATGAGACTCCAGACAAGTACTGTGCCAGCTGTGGCCTGCAGGACCAGGCAAGGTCTTTGCAGCACTTAGCTGTGAGAAGCTGGAAGACTCCTACTGCAGAGGTACCAGAAGTAAGAAAGGTCCTAGCAAGGGTGCAGGAGACAAACCTCTAGTCAAGGAGGGCTGGATGACGAGTCTGGGTCTAGCCCTGAGCAGGAATTGATCATTAAGCTGTATTGGCCTCGGAGTACCTTTGAAAGACACCATGGAGAGCTTTGACTCATAATTTATAGGAATAAGCTACACAGGTATGTGTACATCGTTATATTGGCACATGTGTGGGCAGGCTGGAGGGGTCTGTGTCACTTTAGCTGTTGTAATTAGTTACAATAGTTGTCTCTGTGTTTAGACAAGCCTAGAATCAAGGGCTGCATTATCCTCCTGCCAGAAGTCTGAGAGCTGTTCTTAATTAGTATCTCTTTTGCACAAAGGTTTTTATAAAATAAAGCTGTACAGCTGTGATATTTGCCTGGACTTGCGTCTCCCAAGGTGGAAGAGCAGAAATTATTTGTGAGCTGAGCAAAAATATCCCCTGCAGGAGGAGAAAGAGGGGAGCTTCTGGCTATATTTTAATATGCGTTAGGTGATGCTTAAATATCTGTCGTGAATTATTTAAATGAAAGAGGCAGACTTACACCTGGGAGTAACTGTGTTGGTATCCTAGGCTGTAGCCTACTCCCACTGGAGTCAAGTGTGACAAGGTTTTTAAGGGATTTGGGTGCAGCAAAAGTAGTACTTCTCTTGTAGTCCCAGTTTACTCAAATTCTCCTGGCAGCCTTTTGAATGCTGCCATGGATCCGGGAAGCCCCTGCTGCTTAAGGAAAGCAGCTTTTCTTGTGTATACTGCTGGTTTTCCCGCTCCAAAACCCATCTGGAATAATAAAGCGATCTCTTTCTCCAGGGTTAGTGAGCCATTGAGGCAGCCACGTGAGTCTGATGGCCCCCAGGCAGTGAATGCAGCGGTTGGTATTGAATCAGGGGATCGAACCTTCCGTGTTACCCACTCATCGTAGCAAGTCAAGGATATCCAGCACTGTGGGAGGGTGTGGAGGAGTGCCAAAGATACAGTGTGTGACAGGCTCAATGTCTTTCCACTCATAGCAAGCCCAGGGTTACGTCACAGCATTGTTCTCCTGAGAAGATGGAGAAAGCAAGGAAGGAATTGAGGAATTTTCTGAGTAGGAGCCGTCCCAGTACCAGCAACGAGACTCCTGCTAATGTCCCTACTCCAGGAACATCCAGTAGCTCGGGGGTAAGTGCAAAGAGCAGTTCTTTTTCCAGCACTGTTCTGAAAGGAAAAGACTGATGGTACAGCTGATGTGGACACATACAGGTTTCACCCCAGGTCCTAGCACTTCCTTTGCTCAGAGACCTTTGTGCAAGACCTTGACCTTTACAAAGTGAAGCCATGAGGCTCATCCTGGTCAGAGTTATGCTGCCTTCCTCAGCAGCCAGTGACAGCACTGTCACGATTGCCTGGGTTTAGGATGCCAGTAGGGCAGGGCAGGCTGGTGGTTGTGACTGCAGGTGATATTTGGTAGTAAAACCCTAATGACTGGCTGCCTAATCAGCCCCCAGTCAACACCTTAAGCTGACATCAGGCCACACGCTGCTGGCAGATCCCCTGCGCACTGGGCTGAACTTTTCAGGTATTTGTGTCTCTGAGCCTTTTCTGACCATTACTCACAGTTTCAGTTGTCCCTAAAGTCAGTCTTACACTTTCTCTCTGGACCTGTGTGACCCCCGCTCACACTGTGCCGTGACTGTGCTCTGCCGCTTCCCTCACATTCCAGGGTGCTTCTGCTGGCCCCCGCGTGTCCCAGTCTTTGGTGAGCCAGGCGGACCTGGAGCAGCACACCCCTAAAGGTAAATCCACTGAGAGGGGGCGTGGTGGAACAGGAAACTGGGCTATAACTGTTTAAGGTTGCCTGTAGTGGGCATGCTGGGAATTAGGCTGCTGCCTCTGGGTTTGTGCTCTGCTTTCATTCTCCTCTCAGTGCTCAGGAATGGTGCTGAGCTGCTTGAATATCCCGTGAAAAGTGAATTTCGTTTAGAGGTGCAGCAAAGTGATCTGAGTGGGTGGCAAAACCACGCTTCCTTTTCTCCTGGATATATCCACTTCCCCCAGGGTTCAGGATGGACTGTGCTGGTGCCTGTGGCAGTTCTGGTCCTGCTGCCAGGGCAACACTGAATTTGCATGTGTTCTTACTGTGCATGGAGCCAGCAATGTCCCTTTCCTGTGAAAATCATAGAATATCCTGAGTTATAAGGGACCCACAAGGATCATGAAGTTAAACTGCTGTCCCTGCACATGACAACCCCAAAAATGGGACCTGCCTGTGAGAGCTGTATTCGGGACTTAGATACCTATAGCCAAAATCATGGTCTTCTCTCATTTATTTATTCTGCACCCAGCTGCACCCCAGAGCAGATTGTTCTCTCTAGATGCAAGGGCTCTCTGTGTGTACAGAGCTGCTGGTGCCACCTGCTTACAAGAACTTATGTCATGGATGCTCAAATATAGGAACAGAGAATGGTTGAAGGTTTGCCAGCACTCTCCTGGCCCCTAGAGCACTCCTGGGGATATGGATCATAGACTGGCAGCGGGTGGGAAGAAAGTGTGTGTGTGAGAGGATTTTAGAGAAAGATGGGAACTGTATATACCACCCTCCTGTGCTTAGATGTGACATTTATTTTCATGAGTGAGGACAAATGACTGCTTCCTCAAGTGAATCTTGACAAGCTAGACTCATCTTTAACAAGTGGAGACAGAACTCTATTTATGATCTGCTGCTTCTTCAAGGGGGAAGAAGCCATCAGGTTGGAAATGTAAATGCAAATGAAACACTAAGTATTGACATAAATAGTTGATAGTGCACAAAGTGCCATAATGGATGGTGCCATGGATTTGGCAACAATGAAGTGACTAAATTGGAGCAGCTGTGCTCCTTGACAACAAATACAAATCAGGGCCATTCTGTAGAGACCCCAAGCAAGAGATGCACACGAGACTAAAGAGCTGCATTTTAGGGATTCCTCAGAATTACGTTATGGACCATGCAAGTGTTTAAGAGCACATTCATGCCAGGCTAGCTGCTCTTCCTCAGCGGGGGAAGTAGAGAGAGAGGAGCCAGTTAGTGGCTGTTTCCTTTAGTCTCTAAGCAGACAACGTACAGCTGCAAGAGTTGACTCAGGGGCCATTTAAGAAGGACAAGGGAATGACTTCTTAGAGGACCTTCCTGCACCTAACCATAGTGAAACATGTCTGGCTTTAGCATTATTGGCTGCTCTGCTCAATTGCTTTGAAATCAAGGGTCACATCCGTGACTCCAGAAGCACTTGCAACACGGTCAACAGTTGGGTTCAAAGCTTGGCATTCAAAACAGCCAATTACAAACCAGAGCCTTAAGTTTCTCCTTGATAGAGTGTGAAAGTTCATCAAAGGAAAATCTCTCACTCCACTAAAATCTATTTTTAGTTCAATGCTTAGCTCTGTCTAGGGAATAGTGCTTTTTAAAGCTTGCATGCAATTACTTAATTTAGGTTAAGCTTCAAATTCCCAGTTTGCTGCTGTTCTATTATTTGCAACTTGTTTAGCAATATAAACAGTTTGGTTTATTTATGGGGTAAATGACATGGTTTAATTTCTGCCAGTTCTTGGAAAGGTATACTTTTTGCTTAGTCCAAATTTCTGATGAAAACATTTGGCCAAATGGTGAGATCATTGGCTGTTTAACTCAATTTTTTCTCACACCACTGCTGATGTGAGTGGGTGGTTTGCTTGAGCAAAAGCTGAGAAGAGAGAGGTTTGTCCCAAGGTGTGAATAGGCACTTCAGCAGACAAAGATGACCTGAGCAGCTTCTTTTGCCCTGCAATATTCATAAGACTTTTATCACCACCTTGACCAAGTTCCTCCCAGGTATGACAGACTTTTGGTCTCAGGGCTCCCCAGAGAGGTAGGGGAATCCCATCCCCTTCTGAGGCATGATGGAAGCTGTGCACTAGAGACAGTAACTCACACACTATCATGTAGAGAGTCTGTAGCAAAACTGAGAACAAAACAGAGCTCCTTAGAGCCAGGTCAGTGCCCTGCCCCCTAAAAATCTGCAGTAATTCTCGGTGGAGGTTTCTCCTATGCCATCATTTTGATACTGGAAAACCAAAATCACATATTGTAGCAGGGAAAAGAGGTCTTTCCTTCTGTTTCTAATTTGATGTCTGCTTGATTTCTCTTAAAAATCTAGTGAAGTGACTTCTGCAGACAACCCAGTAGACAGCGGAGTCCTCCTTTGTGTGTGAATGTAAAGCAAAGTGATGCCCGGTGGTTTCAGATGTGTTTCTCTTTGTCTTAGTCACAAAACTGAAGATGCCTGGGAACTTCAAAAGTCTCCTGGATCAGCAAATTGTTGGACCATCCACTGAGGCCCTCACTGAGTCAGACTTCCCTGTGCAATCATTTAAGCCCAAAGTGCAGATGCCTTTCAAACGGATTCCAGGGCAAAACCCCCGGAAGGTTGAAGAGGAGAGGTAAGTAAGCAGAAAAGGGCTAGAGGCATCACTGTGGAATGGACACAGCAGATTAGGGTGTTGATTTTTGCTTTCAAGACATAGCATGTCAAAAACCCTTAAGAAAACCTTATCCTGTAAGGCAATGGTCTCCAAAGTGGGGCGTACACGTATTGCAGAGGGTGCAAAAGACAATTCCCTGTGATATAGGGAGAAAATATTGTTTTTAAATAGTGTTTGTGTAATCTTTCTGTCATTCTTTTTTATTTTTATTATGTATATAGTTTATAGATTGGAGTAACTGGTCATTCTAGGTCACTTCCACTGAATTATTTTGTGCTATACATGAAGAAATAGACATGGATGCAATGTGTACTAAAAATGTTTTTACTGATAGGGGTGCACAGTAAAAAAGTGGAGTCATAGGCATGGGAATGCTTATAGGCACACTAAGTGGTTATTTCCCCTTCTGATTTAAACCAGGAGGAGACGGCTGTATCTCAGCTATGATATTGCTGAGCTCTTAGCCAGCAAGGGGATAGACTCCAATCAGCTGATGCCAAGGCACTATGACCCTGACAATATTCCACCTATTGAGGAGACAAAAGATTCTGTCTTTCCCATCTACCTCCCATTAAAGGTAAGAGAGCACGTTTGGTACTTGTGATCCGTCTCATTGCTTATACCACAGGAGGTTTCTGAGGCTGGCAGGACACTTAGCCAGTGTTGACACAGCAAGCAACAAAACAAGGAAATGCTTTGGAGCTGGCTCAGACTCTGAAGGGTCTCTACAAGATGTTGAGCATCTTCTGCAGGGTGCCCACAACTTTTGTCAGAACTAATAGTCCTTGAGAGTGCTCCTCACTGTCCTTTGTGTGTCCAAAGGGAAGGTGCCTCATGTTTCCTTCTGCACACAGTAGTCAGCAGTATTGCTGCAGGAGACCTCTCCAGGTGTTGGTCTGTTCTCCCTAGGAAAGGGCTGGAGATACAGATGCTGCTGTTTGGGAGAAAATTGTTGACCAAAGATCAGCACAGCTTTTGCACCTGAACTGGTTTCCATATTTTGTAGCCCATTAAGGAGCTGAATGTTAATGTTTTCATCTCATGAAATTTTTTATTGGGTGTTTCCCTGTTTCTGAAGTAAATCTTATTTTCACTCATGTCCTTGCTTTTTAGGTATTTGACAATGATGAATATGACTGTCGAACTCCAGAAGAGTGGATCTCACTAGGACTGGAGCCAGGATCTTGTGATAGAAAGCCAGTGCCTGGAAAAGCACTTTTACCTACAGATGATGTACTTGGACATGGTAAAACTTGAATCAGTTACTGCTCAGGCAGGGCAACACTAACAGTTACAGGCCCTTTCAGTGGAAGGAAACATGAATATTCTGATGAGTGTAGCTCTGAATAGCAGAAAAGCTGTATCTCGTTTTGACCAGGCTCAGGCAGTCAGAGCAAGAGACCAGAGGTCTCACTGACTGCCAGTCCTGCTCTGGACCGTTTCTACATTTTTATAGGTAGCCTTTGCCTTTTGACTTTCCATCAGCTCAGACAAAATTTCTCTTTATTGGTGCATAGCTATCTTCATGGAGTTAGCTACCTTCCACACAGTATGTTCTGCCTGGTTTTCACTGCAAGTGCAGGGTCAGAAGATGAGTTCAACCTACAGTGAACATACAGGTAGTAAACCTGGGCCAAATTAAGTGATCTGCCCATTGTTTTCCCATCACTTGGAGCCTTCTCAGTGAGAAGGCATTACTAGGTACAGTTGTACTGGTGTCCAGCTGTGGCTTCAGCTCATATTAACACATCTGCAGTAGCTTTAAAGCATGGGAACTGGCATCTGCAGCTCTGGAGCAGCCTCCAGAGGCTTGGCTGTGTGCAAAACTGAAGCATAAAACATAAGCTCTGTGTATCCTTGGGCAGCCAGCACATGGTGGCTGAGTTCTGCTTGCAGCTGTCTTGGGGAACACCACACCTGATCACTGATTCAACTCCTCAGGTTGAATGGACAGCATAATGTCAGGACAGTTGTCCTGACCTGTGTCCATATTGATACCAATATAGATACATATCTGTCTGGTGTGTGCAAAAAGTTGAGAATTCCAAGCTGTAAGGCCTAAATTCATTATTTAATTGGTCACAGCAGAAACTATGTGAGGTTGACTGAGATTCAAATGAGCAAATGGATTTGACTGTGGCATCACCACTGTGATCAAGAAAGTCCGTTCGCTGTAGCCTGCAGGAGAATGGACTAACCCTGTTTTAATCCTTGGCTCTCTCAGAGGACCCCAAAAACCAGGAGTTGATCTACGAGTGGATTGATGTTGGTGTTCTGGATTATGACGAGGAGACCGAGCTCTACTTGGTCCATAAAACAGACCAGAAAGGTCTGGTGCGTGATGAAGAAGGGAGACCCATCCTCAATGGAGGAATAACTCAAGAAGGTGTGTTTCAAATAAGGTCTTTTGGGATCTGTCATATAGTCTGAGAGCCAGTTCATTACCCATGCTTGTCCTAGCTGGAGATGGGAGGGACACCAAAAAGTCATTTAATCCCTTTCACTGTCATCACTCTTGATATGTGTCTGTTTCACTTGTCTGAAAAAACCTCCAGGGAAGAGAACTCCACACCTTAATTTGACACCCTGTTTGAGGTTTTCCCTTTGGAGACACCTTTCTTTTTAATCCATCTCCCATCCTTCCTGCCTTCAAGAAAAGTAAAATGTTGGTCTTTCTGGGTCAATGCCATTTTGAAGGGGAATGTGGACAGATTAAAACGAAGTACCATTCTCCTGAAAGGTTCGGAGATGCTCCTTATCTCTTGCTGTCCTCAGCTTTGGTCCCTCATTTTGATCTCCTGCACGCAGCCCAATTATCCTGTCTATCAAAAAGCTGCTGTCAGCACTGCAAGCCTTTCTGAGTTTTGTTTTCCCTGCAGACTCTTGTAAGCTGTGCTTTCACTTCCCAGGAAGAGCTCCATTGTTGCCATGTCAGTACTGGGTGCCACGAGTTTGCCTGCAGTTCCTGGCCGAGGATCCCCAGGTGTTTGCGGAGCGCGTGGCCTCTGCCGACAGCACGCGCAAGAAGACCCAGGGGCTGCTCATGTACCACCTGTACGTGGACTGCATGGCCACGGAGGGGATGGAGGGCATCAATGAGAAAAGCCTGCAGAGGATGAGGCGCTTGGCTATGCAGACTCCCAGACTGAAGGATGAGACGAGGTAAAGCATCGTGAACATGTCTGCGGGCTCAGCCTTCAGTTCATAAACATTGTGGGACTTCATAGGGCTGCAAAAGTGTCAGTGGAGGCAGATCTTCAGCAGCCAACTGCCCAGAGTGGCATCAGAAGCAGGCAGATGGCAGCCCCAGGGACGTGTGTGCAGGATGGGTGGTCTGTCAGAGTTCCCAGATGAAGCAGGTTCCATATGCAGACCCATCAAGCCATGCTTACACCTGCAGTTAAGTGGCCTTCAACAGCAAGGCTGATAAAGATGGCATGGCTGACCTTGCTGTCTCCCTGTGCTTTTGAGGAACAGATCAGTCATTGCTGTACTTATCTGCAGACCACCCACTGTCTCCAGAGACCTGGCTATTGTCTGCTGGTGGGTCTTCTACCTACTAACAGCTGCTAAAACAAATCAAAAGAAGATCTGCACAGGGGGAGGCAAACAGAACAGGAGATCTCCACCTGGATATAATCGAGTATCTCTTTGTGATGCAGTTCATATCGGGGAGGCATTTTAATGTCCCTGGGCTGATGAATCATGAGCCATTGGTGGTGTTTCTGGGAGTCAGCCGTGACTGATTGCCTTGCTCAGAAATAGGAGGGTGTGAAGGGCTACATGGTCTGCTGGCCTGAGCTAGAGAGTAGGGGAGTAATTAGTCTCTGTGAGCAGAAATACAGGGATAAAGAAAAGTACTCTGCCTGCTTGAGGTAAAGGATGATGATTTCCTAAGGCAAATGGAGCAGGGTTTCAGCTCTTATGTGAGCGTTCTGGCTGAGGAAATGGACAAGAAGAGGTGTTCAGCAGGAGGCAAGTGGGAGGCCAGCTTGCATAGCCAAACTTTTCTGGAACTGCCAGCTATTTTCTTTAGTTTGTGGTTATTTCTCTTTCGCTCTGTGATGTTTCTCCCCAGTGGAGATGTTGCTTTGAACTGAAAGACACTTAAGAAGGCTACAGCCCTAGTCCTCAATCCCCACTTGCCTCTGTCATTAAAAGTCCAGTTGATACCTTTGCTGGCTGCTTCATTGTCTGCAAAATTCTCCTGATGTGTTCATTGCTTCTGGGTTAGCAAATTTGGGAGGGAGGGAGGGAGGGGTGGAGCTTGCAGTAAAGCTACAGACATACTTGTGCTCAAACACCATGGGTTCTCAGTGTTTGTGTGTCTTGTAACAGCATGTTAGACTATATGAGCAGCCTGGAGACTGAAGTGAAATTAGAGTATAAACACATCATGAACAGGATCAGCTTTGACAGAGTTGTTGCTTCCAAACCCCAGATGTTTTCTTATGTCACCCTGCCCGACAAAGAGGAGAAGGAAGCACCAGAGAAAGGTAGGGGACACAGTGAAATAGTTTGAATTCAGTGGGGTTACCTCTTGTCTTTGACAGGATTCATGGTTTGTTGTAGGAACTCTCAGGTTCATGGTAATGATTAGGGCTCATAAGGGGCAGCAACAGGAGATTATGTGAGACTTTTGAGTATGTCTCCTCTTTTTTAGGGTATGTTTGCATGTTCATGTTACCTCAGTATAATACATTAGAACTCATCAGTTAAGCTGCAGTAATTCTGCAAGTGTACCCCTAATGGCACCAAATGTTGGGCAGTGCAATTAGCTTAGCACTGTGCTGGGGCTGGCTGCCTTGCCTTTGCTGTGCCCAGCTGGGAAATGCCTCAGGTGTGGAAGAGGGCTCAGGCTCTTCTAGAGTCCCAAACAGGAGGAAAATGGCCCCAGTAAAAGATTGGGGGGTGGGATGCAGATTTTGTGCACTTCAATCTTCCAAAGGCTGGAAGGCCTTCCGGTGGTTCACAAGCGGCCTCTCACAGGTGAGATGACTCAGCTGTGCCCTGAAGCCTCAGTGGGAAGTTTCTTTAGTTCCAGTGTTCTTTCTGATGGAAACTTGATGAGCCAAAGCCTTTGGAAGGTCAGGCACCAAGACAGCACCTCAGCCCCTAATGGGAGGCTGTAGAAGGTCTCTGCTGCAGAGAAGAGTCCCCCTCTTTCATCCAGCCCTCTGCTGAGGCTGCTACATGATAAAGCCTGTGCATCAGGGCAGAGTCCTTTTCACAAGTGCTTCCCAAAGGGAGCTGTACTCCAAAAACAGAAGCTGGAGTGGCTGTTGCAGGCAATGACATTATTTTTTTTTTTTTTTGGTGCTAGGGCTCGTCTCTGTCCCAGACTATCCTTTTTGTAAACAACAGAGAGAATTCAACTTTCTCTCACTCCTGACCAGTCCAGAAGTCATCAATCTCCTTGCACAGGTACAAGATGAGTGCAACAAGGCAGCTGTCATGTCTCTGTTTAACACAACCTTAACCAAAACTGTCACTCTGGAGGAATTTGAAAAGATCCAGACCGAGACCTTCACTCAGGTGAGCAGAGGAGGTGTGAGGGGTGACCACATGGAGCAGCCAGCAGTGCTGTCAGTGTGTATTAGACAGATGCAGCAGCTGCAGATTGATTTTCTGGAAACTGATGAGCTCAGTCAAGGGAAACATCATGTTTGGGGCAGGCAGGAATTTGCATGTGCCTGTCAAATCTGTTGGGATGTGGGGAGAATGAGCTGAAAAAGTCATAGTCCCCTGGTTAGGATCAGCCAGTGCTGACCATACTCTTAAGTCATGTGTTAAACAAGTGGCTGTATAGGGCTGCAGCCCCTCCTTCCTCCACAGATACGAGTCCTGGTTTGCACTCCAAAGTTCTATTTTTTTATCTTTTATTTCTTTTTCTTTATTTCCCCATCCATCCAGCTGCAAGGCACAAGATCCTTGATTCCCCCTGAAACACTCGTGGGGGTAATGCTTCTCTACACTCTATGTTCTTTATGTACTTAATTAAATTACTCTGCTTGCAATGCCAGCAGACAGAGTAGGACAAAAATTTGCAACTCTGTGGTAATTCCCACCGGAGGATCTTCGTGTCCTCTGACTGAGGGCAGCACATTGCACCCTGGACGTGGCCACACAGAGTAGCTTGCACAGGGTTGCACACTAAATCAGTGGCAGAGAATGTGCTGGTCCTTCGCAGGCCCGTGCTGTTTCAGCTAGGCAGTGTTGTCATCCGCCCGGTGACTAAGGTTCTTTTATTACACACAAACAGCAAGCTGCCTGTGGAGCAGAAGTGACACTTGGTGGTATTTTAATAAATTAAAATACTGCAAACTGCTTCTGCCCTTGGCTTCTTCTGCTCTTTCTTCTCGCTTGTCAAGAGAAGACAACATTCTGTCCTTTACGTGCTCATCATACTGTCTACACAACTTTTTGTGAGGGACCCTGACACAGGCAGCTCCAGGGATACTGCTCTATAGAAAAGAGAACAAAAAGGAAACACTGTGCATAAAACAGAGAATAGAGCACTCCCACTTTTTAATATCAGGCTTTCTTTTTGTGGGTCTTTTGTCAGTGAAGGAGATATATGACCAGGTTCAGAAGCCACATGTGTGTGGGGGGAGTTGAGAGCTACTTTTAGCTACCACAGCTCTGAGAGAACAGTTTCCTTTCACAGCAGAGAAAGGTCCAGCAGCCCCGGTTAGCAGCTTACCTTGCCATAATGTTTTCCCGTCAGCCCTCAGAGGATTACTCAGCTTGCTTTTTTCTTTGCCCTAGGTTCAGGAATTTCTCAAGGATACTTGGAGCGATACCATAAAGACTGCAATTAAGAGCAGCCTTAGTGATGCAGGCAGAAGGTTTGACCTGGAGCAGAGTGACTGGGATGCCTACCAGAGGTCCAAGCTGCGGAAGCTGATGGAGCGCATCAGATTCATGCTTCAGGACTCTCTGCGGTACCTGGTCCAGAGGTCTCTCATCAGCTTCACCCAGTTCGTGCTGGATGCTTGCCAGAGTGTCCTAAATTGCTCCAAGGGCATGGAATGGGGAGATGACATCACCAACAGTCCCTACATGTAAGAAAGAAAGAAAAATAAGGGATGGAAAGAGCAGAAAAGTGTAGTGCTGTTGTCTTTTAACCTACTGTCGTGCAGGCAAGCTTTGCTCTGTATGGGGGCTTTAAGCTGGGCTGTTTTTCCTAGTCCTCCACCTGACACATTCACTGGAGTATGGAAGAAGGACAGAGCTGGCTGCTCTGTTAGTACAGCTTTCCAGCTGCTGTTAGTGATACGGGGCAGCCCCCAGAACCAAGGTCTACTGTTTTGGTGTACTGTTCTAAAGATCAGCCACCTCCAGCATTCTTGGGGGAACAAATTGTTACTGCTAGATCTTTTCCTGGATGCCGGGAAGAAGAATACCAGGAGCATGGCTGCTTAATTCCATTCTTAGATGAAACCTCAGAATTTGAATCTGGCCTGGGATCTCTAAAGAATACCAAATTTAGGTTATCACAGTGCTTAAAATTTTATTCCATTGGGTATTGATTTAAGGATTTTTGCCTTTTGTGGTATTAAAGAAGGAACACTTAGAAGTGGAAAGCCAGAAGAAAAGAGAAAAAACCCTGCCACTCACATGAGACCTCTTACCTTTAATTCAGTGGAAGTCTTGACACTGACTTCAGCTGATCCTGAGCCATGCTGGTCACATGCAAGATTGGGAAATACTAATATAACTTCCAGAAGGTGCATTTTAGGAGTATATTGGAGATATTGAATGCCTAGTTTGAAGAGCACCTGCAGTTTTTCTGTGAAGCAGCTCCAATTCTCAAGATAAGGTTATGACTTTTGGGGATCCTGATATGTCATGATTGATGGTTCCTTCACCCATGATAGAAAAGGGTTCTCAATGTCTTTACTGGTAAATTCAGAACACAGTGTTTTCTATCTTCATCTGCATGAGACAGTCCTCTTATCCTCTGCTTTTCTTTCCTGTCCAGGAGGTGTTTTAATATCAGCACCAGAGCAATACAGTTGTGTATCATTATCTCAAAAAGCATCCCTGTTCTTTCTTATCTCTGCCCACCACAGGCCTCAAGGGAATCCACTCTTTGTAACAAACATTAAGCTAGACAGCAGTGGCGTCCTCTTCAGCCCCTCTGTGGAGAACTTTGAGACATCCCTCATTGCTCTGTTTGACAAAGGGATCCTGGCGACTCACACTATCCCACACCTGGAGCAGGTGAACACTTGTGCATCAACAGTGATACAGCTGTGCCGGTGTCAGTGCAGTGCAGCTCAGCACAGACAGCCCTGAGCTCGTACTGAGGGAGAGAGGTGCACGAGTGGGTACTTGGGAATTCAGTTAAATTAATCTGGGCACAGCACTGTGCCAATGAAGTTCTGTTCTGGTAGGATTTCTTCAATCTCGCCAGCCTCATAGCTCTTTTGTCTGGTGGTTATTTCTGCCTTTGTGCTGCAGGTTCTGTGGACACATGGACGCTCTGGTTGCCCTGAGTGCATGGTGGCTGGTAAAAGCAGACTCATAAAGGAAATAGCACTGTTTCCAATTCTGTCAGTTTGATGCAGGTCTCTTCTGCATATGCATCCTTCTGTCTGCTACCGTGAAAGCCCTGTCTCCCTAGATCCTCATTGTTTGGGGAGTGGGGCACATAAAACGGATAAAACAATTCCTGACACAAGGTAGAAGTGTGTGGACTGCAGGACTTCCCAAAGGTTTGGGTATTGCATTGCCCCTCTCCTGAGGAGCGCAGTTAGCTCTGTTAGTCCTGAAAGATCTCTCTCCTTCCTCTTCCAGTATGTGTTAGAGAACATGGATATCACAGGCACCCCCATGCTGGAATCAGTGGGTTTGCAAGAGCCAGAAGTGGAAGAGCTACGGGAGGCTCTGCGCTCTGCCGTTCGAAAGACTGGGGTCCCTCTCGAAGCCTACGGCAAGAAATACGAGAAGTTCTTAGAGATCAATAACAATGACATCAACTACTTCCTGAAGTAAGTGGCTTCTGACAAAACCCCTGTGACCCCAATGACAAGCCTTTGTGGAAGCTGTTGTGTGGATGTGCGTGAGTGTGGGGCCTGTTCTGAGACCACGTGCCTCAGATGTGAGATCAGGCCCCTGTCAGAGGCTGCCTGCCATCACGGGCGACAGTCCATGCTTTTAGAGGACACTGGTGGTGGCACTGGGAATTTCTTCCTGTCTCTCACAGCAGTCACATTCCTGTCATGCTTGTCAGTGTAATTGGAGATATTAATGGCCCTAAAAATGAATCATCCTGTTTGAGAATCCAGTTAGCATACTTGACTCTGACCTCCTGAGTGTCTGCTCAGGCTGATAGCATTCTGTGGAAAGTAATGTTTTCTTTTGTTTCAACTTCATTGTTTTCACTGCCAAAACTCTTTGCACCTATTCTGTCCTTTAGCCTCTGTTACTTTAATGGACTTCTGTTTAGGTCTTACATTTTCTCCAAACAGTGGGAATTAAGCCCTTTTTTCTTTTTTCATTCCAGTTTAATCAATTCACAAATCCCAAATGACAAAGTCCTGTCTCTCTCCAGAGCACACTGAAGTGCCTACCCTTCCCTGAAGCGCATCTTGATCTCACCCTGTTTACACCTGTGCTTTTTTTTTGTCTCTCCCTCTATACTGGCCATATTTCTTCTTTCATCTCTTTTTTCTGCTCCTTTTCTGCAGCTAAAATATTTTGAGCTCTTATTCCGCTCTCCACCTATTGTGTAAATGTATGCCTTATTAATTTCACGTCTTGATCCTTTGAGTGGGCACAAACAGCCTGGATGCTCAAATATTCTTAAGGTCTACACTGCCATTTTTTTGTTGGTGTTTTAATTTACAGAGATTATCAAGAGCAATTTCCACCTACCGAGGAGGTGACGACAATAGTAAGCACGTACTTGTCTGAAAAAGAGACCCTGGACCACCTTCTCCCTAGTTCTATTGTCATTGGCCTCTTTCAAGTCAGGATAGAACATATTAGGCATGATCTGTCTGACAAACACAAAGCACTTGCCACTGCCATGTTGGACATGCTGGCTAAAACCCTCCATTCGCAGGTGCAGAAGGTAAGTTACCTGGTTCAGTGGATTATCTGTCTGTGTCTTGTCTTCTCCTTCTGCTTTTGAAGTTGCTGTGTTTTTGTGAAATGGCCAAAAGGCCACATTAATGAGGATATTTTAAGGATCTCACTGGGCTGATTATTTAAAATTAAAATTGTAGGGGACATATGCAAACTCAACCAAATCAAGTATTAAGTATACTTAATAAATTACATGCCTGAAAGCTGTAGCTCTTGAGATGAAATTTTTCAAGACCTTGCCATCTTATAAAAGTGTGTTGGTGGATTGAAAAGATCTATCTAGTAGACAACTGGAAAGTCCTTCTGCTTGCTCTGAGGATAACTGGAATATAGGCAGTTGCCTCTGCCAGCTGGTTGTCTAAATCTGTTATTTTCATCATTTCCACTACATACCTGCAGTTCCTCTTCCTCTTCTTTTGGCAGTCTCATGCAGTTTGAGCTCAAATGAGATGGATGGGAGAAGACTGTGAAAAGAGGAAAACAGAACAGGGCTGTGTACTCATCACATAGACCACCTTCAGAATGGGAAGTGGGCGGATCATGGCAGGTTTTCCAGTTTGCCTAGTAGCAGTTAGTGACTTTTTGATGGTCTTTGCTGTGTCCTGCTGCAGATCTGTGAGGCGTATGAATCCGTCAGCATCAAAATGCACGAGAAACCAAAGAACATCGAGGAGCTGACCGAGCTGCGGGACTGGCTGAAGGGAGTGCCCGAGCAGCTGGCAGTGCAGCAGGTAGGGCAGGCTCTCCTTTGGACAGGGACATCAAGGGAAGTGAGGAAATTTGTCAATGTAATATGTGGTGTCTCAGAAGCAGAACTCTATTTTTTTTACTTGCATGTCTTTGCATGCAATGCCATGAGATTCCTGGCTTTGTATTCTTATAATTCCTAAGATTTGTATTTTTAAGTACACATATCATGAATTTAAATATCTTTGCAAAACAAAATAGCAGGTAAAAACCTTGCTTAAAATACTTACGTATGCATTTTGCTGCCTTCATGATCCATTCTGCATTTGTGTACTGAGCAGCTATCTTCTAAAAATGAGTGCTGTTTTCAAGAAAATCTTTCTGTTACCCAGTGCTCAAATTGCTGTTAATACATTTTTCCTAATAGGGCATTTCAGTACCGAGTTATTTCAAAGTTATTTGAAGTGTAAGTCTTTTTCCAGCTGAACAAATGGGGAACAAAGGCGTCAAGTTGTAAGCTGACTTGTCCATGCCAATGAGGGAACCTGGAGGATAACCTAAAACACTCAATTTCTGTCCAGCACGTTATCCACTAGGTCACACTTCTTTTCATTCCCATAGAACAGAGGGTGATGATGACACGATCATCCATGGAACAAGGGGCTGTAAATCCATTCCCACTGTTCACACAGCACAGAAGCAGCCCACATCACATTAAGCTTGTGTGACTAACACTCTTCAAAGGCACCTCATGAAAATGAGGTGTACACTAGAGACTTGGAATCAGCATGGTCTAAAGGTGTCTGCTTTTTGTCTCTTTCTCTCACCCTGTACAGCAACTGATTGAGGAAGTCATGGAAGATTACGAGGTCATGGACGACTTCCTTTACAATCTTACTGAAGAAGATTTCACTGACAAGTGAGCACAAGGCATTTCTCCCACTGCCGAAGTGGGACTCTTTGCAGCAATTACCATTCTCAGTGCTTCAGGGGCCGTGTGTCTATCAAGGGCTCCTGCAGAACTTTTAAGTGTCTCTCAGGCTATATGAGCACTGAATTCTTGAAATGAAGTTTGTAGACAAGAAGTGTGAGTTCATGCTGCCTTCTGGCCTGGGGCAAGGCAAACTGGTAGCTCTTAACCTTTTTAAACATAGTAAAGCCCTTTTCTCTGGCTGGGTTTTTTTTTTGTTTTGTTTTGTTTTGTGTTTTTGTTTTGTTTGGGGGGTTTTTTTGGTTTTTTTTGGGGGGGGGCAGGTTTTGAGATACTTACAAGGTCTCAAAGTGCACAGTTTAGTCTGTGTCTGAAACTAAATGAACACTTCCAAAATAGAAACATTCCCAGGGTTTTCTTAGGACTAGGAAGGAATTTGAACCATTACTATTGCTGCAGTTCTTCTCCAAGCAGCGTCTTCTTAGTTTTATTATACAGATTGTGGCCTGACTATGCCCCAATAGCAGAGTCAGCTCACAAACACAGCTACAAGGCTTCTAAAGCTTGCTCAGCCCGGGAAGCACTTCTCTTATGACATGTACTTGGTCCAGTAACTCTGCAACCCGAGTGAGTCTCTGCAGACTGCTCCTGAAACTAGAAACGTGGTGTGCAAGGTGCAAAAACCCCACAGAAGCTGCAGGAAGGCAGCTCAGCCCCAGGCCAGCTCAGAACAGGCAAGAATGTGTTCCCACTGCCCAGACCTGCCACAGGCAGGACCAGTAGGAGATGGCTGCATCCCCGGGTGCTGGGAGGGCTGTGACCTCCAGTGTAATGTGCCAGCCTTGTAGCTGGCATTGCACACAGGCTGAGGGTCCAAAAGGAGGCAGTAATGGGTGGGCTGTGGCTGAGCAAGAACCAAGAAACCTGCCTTGGCACGAGCAGCCACTTTGTGCAGCCTTTCCTGGATCTACAACGCTCTCCCCAGGGCACTCTGCAGATTCCCTGTATCTGGGTTATGCTGGCCCCTCGCTGCCCTGTTTAACAGGAGACTGGCTTTTTCAGTAGCCCTGAAAAGCCATAAGCTGAGACTCTGACCCCATTTTTTTCAGCTCCTTGCAAATACATTCAAAGACAGACATTCCCTCTGGATGCCAACTGTTATTTTGCTGTCTCCTAGCTTTTCAGCAACGTAGTGGATTTGTTCCTTTTAAAAAGGCCCTCCACTTCTCCCCAGCTCTCTCCAGCTGAATTGCCTAGTCACAAGGACTGCATATCAACAAGACAAGCTGGAAAAAAATGTTTTGTTGAAACCACATGTGTTTCTGTTGTTGTAAAGCTTCCTTGTTTGGTGGGATTTGGCTTTCTCGTTCTGTTATTTTCAGCATTTCAAACATATGCTCAAAAAGCTTGTCTCTTTCTCCTATTTTTTTTCTGTTTGTTTTCTTGTATCATGGGAGTGCAGGTGGACTGCCAGTTATTGGCCAGTGAAAATGTCTATGGACTCAGAGGCCATTCGGCTCCAGCACATAGAGGATGAAGAAAGATTTCGCAAAATGCAGATTCTGGATCAGAAGGCATTTCAAGACAAAATGGAAGAAATGCAGGTATTAAGGCCCTGACAATGAGCTGCCCATAGAAGGGGGTCTTGAAGCTCTTGTGGTCAGCCAGGTTGGAAACTTTCAGATGAGATTTTGCTCAGATGAATTTTGAGGTGAATGTGTTGTTAGACCAAGTATTAACACACCCTCCCTTGGTTTTTTGTTGGCTTTTGATTAAGACTTTCCTTTCTGTGTGAAAGACAATACTCTGCAGAAATACTCATTTTTCATTGAGAAGGTGTTTATGCAGTGTTCCAATTCTTGGTGCTCAGGCAACATGGGCACCTCCTTTTTCTTTCTTGTGTACTCAGTTCCCTGCAGAGCATCTCCTATAATGCGCTGCCATCAAGGGGGAAAACACAGCATTCAGCCCTGGAACTCGTCTCGTGGGAAAAGACCCTGAAATAATTGCAGAGTTTTGGAGCTGAGATAAATCTGGTGTCTGCTAAAACGTCTTAATTTTATTTTTTCCTCAGAAGCTCTTAAATTCAGGGGAAAAAAGCCATTTTAGAAAGGTGTAATCATTGACCTAGATTATCTTGGAAACAGGTTCCCAGAATGATGATAACCCAACACTGGATTAAAAAACCCAAACAAACAAAAAACAAACCCACACAAAGTACCAAAACACAATCCAAACCAAACAAACAGACCCAAGCCACCAAAACAAAACACAAAATTTATTAGAGAAGCTCTAGATATGTGTTGTTTAACAATTCTTGGAAACAAACTGAGTGACTAGTAGAGCTATCATTTGCACTTTACAGGCTCTGTAGCAAATAACAGTATAAATTCAGCATCGAATTTGGGCACAGACTCATTGTTCCTATTCCTTGGGAATTAACTGTTGTCACAAAGGAGACAAGCAGCTGGTCGTCACATTTGCAGTTTCTTCCACCTGAACAGTGGTTATTGCTTCTCCTCACCACTTTCATCATGGTCTAAACAGAAGTGGAATTGGTTTGGGGAAGGTGAAATTGTGAGCACAAAAATCTTGCTTTTGAATGTAGCAAAGAGCACACCAGGAAGCTGAGACCTCTAGAAACAGCACTTAGCTTCAGAGTCCCAACTTATGCCTGCCTTTTCTCTTCCAGCTGACTGTAGGTGGATTTTCCGTCCAGTCAGATGTTAACCAAGCCCATAAGTTGGCTGACGATGCAAGGGATGTCCGGAAGAAGCTGAAGGAGCTTCAGGAAATGGCAGTTCTCTACAACAACAGGGAAAGACTCTTTGGCATGAAAGTTACCGATGTAAGTGTCAGGTCCTGTACCCACAGGACTCTGGTCTTTGTTGGCATTTCTAGGTGGGAGGTGGAGCAAATAATAAGACATGGTTCCTCAGGAGGGAATCCTTCATGCTGTTTTGGTTTATCTGGGGAACTGCACCTCAGTCCTGTAGAATGACTACACTGCTTCTTCGTTCCACTGGGCTGCAGAGAAGCTGATCCCAGGTGAATGTGGAAGGCTGTTCAGGGTCTGATATTTCCACTTCTATGAGAGACTTTGGATGCCCACAGTGAGATCTGAGGGATGTTCATGAGGAGGAACTGGTTGAGGAAGGTCTTGAAGCGGCAGTTAGGATGCATCCGTTTGTCTAAGGCTGTTGCTGCAGGTCTATAGGTGTGAGTGAGTGGTTGCATAGTGGGTGCTGGCAGCTGGCTGGGCTTGGAGCGTGGTGTTCTCCTGAGGCAACAGTTTATGTAGTTGCAAACACTCATTTTGCTTGTAGCTGCTCAGCTGCCAATGAGTCATTGTCATCCACACCCAGCCAAGTCTGGCTGCAGACCAGAAGTGGAGTTCACATGATGATCCTTTCCTACCCTTCAGTCTGTGGTTACTTCTCCTTCCCTGTAAGGAGCCAAGTTTTGATATGATGTGTAGTGTGTGCTTTCACTGATTGTCACACTGATTGTGTGGCCTGTCCATCAAAATCTCCTCATTCTGCAGGAGAGCCTTGTAGAGGCAAGTGGAGAGAGTGCTTTCCATGCCACACACACGGTGCAGGCACAGCCCCACTGGGTGTTATGTTGGCCTGAACATGTCAAGCCCAGCTCTGCTGGTTGCTCTCCCTTGGAATACATATTGTTGGCCCAGGAGAAGGTAGTCTGATACATCCTCTTGGAATATATGTTTTCTCATTGCTGGCTTCCAATTCAAAAAAGAGGTGGGCTTTTTTCTGGCCTTTTGACATATAAGCTGTCATTTGGAGGTGAATACACTTGTTGCTTATGTTGTTTTTAATCTCTCTCTAAAGTACAGTGGGCTGTCCAAGATGCTTAAGGAATTCCAGCCATACTATGATCTCTGGACTACAGTGTCAGACTGGATGAAGTGGAATGAGAGCTGGATGAATGATTCTCTCCTTAAAATTGAGGCAGAGGAGCTAGAAAAGAATGTCAATGACTCTGTTAAGACAATGCAGAGATGTGTGAAGCAGTTCAAAGATTCACCAGGTAGATGCACGATCTGGGGAAAGGAAGTTGGTGCATATCAGCATTTTGCTATGAGATGTGTCACAGAGTGCTCTAAACAGGGATGGTCAGGATGTCACGTGTGTATTAGAGACAGCTGTGAAAATGCTAGCAAAGTTAATTTTCCACTTTTTTTCCCCTGAAACTATGATGATTCACATCTAGATACTAGTTAGATGCTTGAAGTACCAGTTTGGCATGGAAACTACCAGGCTGCAAATCCCTTTTATGCCTAATTCCCAAGACAGGACTGAAATAAAAGCCACCCTCTGATGCTGCAGCTAGTATTCCCTCATATATATGTATATGTATATTGCAATAATCGAGGCTAGTCACAGAGAGTTCCCCACATGTCTAGCCAGACAATAGCCCACTGGCTAGACATGTGGGTTTAAGCCCTCGTGCAAGTCAGGCAGCAAGGGAACTTGAATCTGGGTCTTGCAGGTGCTGTTTTCTTGGCCAATCTTATTTTCTTTATTGGCCAATGCATTTAATGGAAAGCCAGAAGAGGTCTTGATTTTGTTATGAATAAAATGAAATTTCAAAATCTGGAAGTGATCTCTGCAATATAATGACAATTTTCCTTCTTGCCTGAATGTGTATGAAATTTAGATGATTGCACTCAGCCCTTGCAATTCACTTGAAGGTCTTTTGACCATTTCCCCTAATAAAGCTGAAATTGAGACTTCAGTTGTAGTTTAACTTGCCATTCCCTGATTCCCAGAGATGTGTTGGTCATTCTTTAGAGCTAATTCTAAAATCTCCTGCCAGATGGCTTAGATTGAAATATATTTTGCTGTGGGTGATTTTTGATTCATCCTTTTTAACTTGAACTTGCTCTTAAACAATGCCATGAATCAGCCCCAATGGAGGAGGTGATGAGTGGATGCATGAGTAACTATGAATCATTATGATAAACAGAAATACTAAGAATACCTGCTTATATTCATTGCAATATTCTCTGGTACCTGGTAATGTATTTGTTTTGTCCTTGAGTCTGATTTGCGTTTGCATATCCCCAGCAGGGAGCATGAGGTGGTCACATCCTTTCTGCGAGCGCGCAGTGCAGCCCTGCAGGGTGCAATAAAAGCAGGCACACGCCGTAGCCAAATTTTGGAAAGGAAGCAAGTGCCATGTTCTCTACCTACCCATTGTTTTACTCACAGTAGCAGAAGCTGAAAAAAGGGCAGGATGTGAACAGTGCAGAGACTTTTTAGGATGTCCCCAGGGAGAAAAGCCCTTTCCCTCACTTTGTCCTTCCTATGAAGCAGAAGTACATTTGTCTCTAGCATGGCCATAGGCTGGCAGGGCCTGTCGTGCACACTTTCCATTTCCAGAGCTGGCTGGGATCCCAGCCTGCTTCTAGCTCCTTAGTGTCCATCTTCTATTGAAGATGACCTGAGCTGTGGTGTGAGACAACTTAAAATGCCGTCTTGTTAAGAACTGAATATCTTGAAATGATGACTGGAACTTCTGAAATATCTACTGGCAGATGATCGTGCTTCAGTCCATATCAAGGAGTTAAATTTGTCTGCTTCTCTTCTTCTGGTGAGCTCTAGCCTAAGGCACACTTCTGCTTGGCATGGGCTTGCCTGTAACAGGCTTTTGATAACAGGCAGATCTGCTTCTGGGAGCGGGCTTGCATCCTGGCTTAGTGGCCTTATAGAGAGAGCCTTCATATCCTCCTTACCTCAACCTGCATTTCCCAGGGCTCTCTCCTGCCGCTTACCTACCCCAAACCATGTGACTGCATGCACATCAGGCTTTAGGCAGCATCTGGAAGTTCCTTAAGGCAACTTCCTCACACACTTGTTGCTGATGTTGTTCTGTTTTTCTCCCTGAAAGACTGCCAGAGTGTCGCCATGGACTTTCGAGACAAGATGGACGATTTCAAACAGTACGTGCCCTTAATTCAAGGGCTGCGCAATCCCGGGATGAGGAGCCGGCACTGGGAGATGCTGTCGAACCAGATTAAGGCCGAGGTCGAGCTGGAACCCAGCATGACATTTGGTCAATGCTTGGAGTTGAACCTGCAGGACCACATGGAGAGTATTCTCAAAGTAGCTGAGACAGCCAGCAAGGAATACGCCATCGAAAGTGTGAGTGGAGAGGATTTGCTGTGTCTCTGCTTGCTTCTCAAATAGGTTTCTGTTGAGCAGGTAGTCATTGCCTTGGGTGATGTTCCTGTTGTCCCAGAGCATTAGACACATTCTGCAGCACAAGTGAAAAGGTTGCTGTCCTTACAGAAGGGAGCAATGGCCACACAACTGGGTTGACATCCTGGAAGAACTTACTCTGTTTTGTGCCAAATTTCACTCGTGTCATTTACAGCACTGCCTTGTGGTTATGGTGATCCACTGCTTGGGCCTCACTCCTCACTATGGGATTAGTGACTGGTTAAGTTAAAATAAATTGATTGTCTGCACTCTGCCATTCAAATGTTATGTCAGGGGGATTAGCTGTGACTGGAAACAGAGATGGCAAATCCTTTAGACTAGTAAACGTGCAGGGAGAACTTTCAAGCTCTGGAGATTCATAGGTTAGATGGTCATTCAGCTTCAGTTCATCAGTTCAGATGTGATCTAAGATGGTCTTGACCTTCTGGCAGCTCTTGTTCTCTGAAATCTCAGGCAGGCTCCCAATGGATAGTTCCCCTTTTGACAAAGCTGTCATTAATCATAGCCATTAATAAGCCCTTTGCTGGCAGCCTCTGTGCATCTAGAGCATAAACAGACCTGGAGGTGAAATTGCCATTTTTTTTCCCTCAAGGTGTTTGTTTCAGCACTGGTATTGAGGTTGAACCTGTGGGCAACGCAGAGGAAATGTGCTGTTGTTGACTGTCATGCACAAAATACACAGCTGCAGTTTCTAGTGGAATCCAAGGGCAAAATCTGTCATTTTCTAGAGAGTGGTATTAAGAGAGTTGTGGCAGCTGGGATAGCCATTTGCACAGGTTGTATCTGAAAATTAAATTGTTTGTCCCTCTGTCCCAGGCACTCAACAAGATCGAGAATGAATGGAAATCTGTTGCATTCGTTGTGGTGCTTTACAAAGACACAAACACCTATATTCTGAAAAGCACCGATGACATTTCTCAGCTCCTAGATGACCATATTGTCCTGGTTCAGAGCATGTCTTTCTCACCCTTCAAGAAACCTTTTGAGGAAAGGATGAACTTGTGGGAAAGCAAGCTGAAGATGACACAGGTACTGGTTTCTACCCACACACGTGTGGTGAAGGCAGGCAGCTGGGCTGGGCTGCCATGCTTGAACGTGGACACTGTGCAGATGCTGCTAGGGAACTGGAAAGACAATTATCAAGAGAGCATCAGTCTTTAGGAAAGAGTAGGGCCTGTGAAAGCCCTCTGACTCTAGGAAAGTAATGCAGCCCTTTTGCTGCCTATTGCAACATGTTTTGGTGGGCCCAGAACTCACCCGTTGTTGTGAATAATGTTGCTGGTCTCTCTAATCATACTGCACTAACTGGACCTCACAGATTCTTACAGATCCTCTGAAATCCATGCTAATCATTCACATCTCAGTGTGGGAAAGCACATGGAAGACTGCTGTTTAAGCAGGAGCTGGCAGACTGTGCCAGCACTTGCTCATCAAACCAGGAGCACCCAGCAGGACTCTGACAGCAAAATAGCAGTGCTGCAGGAGAAAAGTTCCAAAACTTTTGGAAAGGGGAGTGCTA
Source organism: Dryoscopus gambensis (assembly GCA_013389985.1). Taxonomy (NCBI): domain Eukaryota; kingdom Metazoa; phylum Chordata; class Aves; order Passeriformes; family Malaconotidae; genus Dryoscopus; species Dryoscopus gambensis. Next base: position 157,403 of record WEIT01019473.1, on the reverse strand, counting down.
GGAAGTTGTTAATTATTTGGAATGGAAGTTCCAGCTCCTGACCCTGTAGGTAGATTTTAGAAGTGTGGAAGGTCTAAGTGCAGCATCACCTCTTTTTTTTTTTTTTTCCTGCCTTTTTTTTTTAAACCCATTCTGGTGCACAGTTTGAATAGTTTTGCTGAACAGGTTCATAGCATGGTGTCCTAATATGTTGTTCTTGCTTCCCACTAGGATGTCCTAGAGGAGTGGCTGAACTGTCAGCGCTCTTGGCTCTACCTGGAGCCAATCTTTAGATCAGAGGACATCAAAAGACAGCTCCCAGTGGAAAGCCAGCGCTACAACACCATGGACAAGGATTGGAGGCATGTCATGAAGAATGCAAATGCAAAACCTGAGGTATGTGCCTTGATGAAAGCCAGTGCAGGTATCTCAAACACCTTGGAGCTGTGCTCACACAAGGACTGTGTCTTTGAGTCATTGTTTTCATAACGGTGTGGACATGAGCAGCACTGTATTAACCATGTAGCCTTGCCCAGAGTATTGTGCTGGGTTTCTTCTCTTGGAACTTGGCCTTTTGTTCTGGTGTCTGAAAGGACAGAGTCATTCCCTGTAGTGCCTTTCACCCCACCAAATTCCTCCTCCTCAACACACAGACTCCCTGCCTCCTATGACTCTTGTAACCTGCTGTGGTTGTAATCCATAAGGTAACTCCTTCAATTCCTCCTCAAGACTGACTCTCTGAGTTTTTTAGAACCATTGTTTTTGCCTATTTTTGTGTCCTGGTAGCAGTGCTCTGCTCTCCTCTGTTCTCCAGTCTCCACTTCCCAGGACTCCTTCACCACTTGTATTCCATATTACAAATGCTGGTATTTAGGGGAACCCAGAAATGTGCTTGTCTCCATAAGGGCTGTTTACCCTCCTTGCCCACAAAGCTTACACCTCTCCAGATCCCTGAGAATTCCTGCGAATGAGTCATTTAAATCCTATCAGTAACATCACTGGGCAACCCAATTATCTCCATTGCCTTATCTCCCACATGCTCAGAATACTGATGCTTCCTCTGTATTACACATTCTGTTTTAGGTGATTTCTTTGTGCCCTGATCCAGAGCTACTGGAGAAGCTGCAGAATTGTAATAAACTACTTGAACTTGTGCAGAAAGGGCTGAGTGAATATCTGGAGACAAAGAGAGCCGCTTTTCCCAGGTAACCCCAAATTTCACTGGGCTAGATCACACTCCCTGGTTCAGAAAATATGAAAGGAGAGGCTCACTGCAGTCCATTCTGCCAAGAAAGAGCAAAACCATCTAAGCTTAGGATTTATTCATGGCCTGCAAATATAAGCAAGGCTGTGCCTTTCAATGCTGCCATCTGATGGGGAGAAAACAGGCACACACAAATGTGGTGAGTTAAGGGCAGTCTGGTAGCATCGTTGCATATCTGTGCCTCAGGATTCGTGTAGAAAGGGTGGGGTAAAATGAAAACCTCCAACTTTGTGTCTTGTTCCTGAAGGAAGACTTCTATTTATTGATACTCATTTAAACCCTCTTTGCTTGGAAGTAACTGACTTCTGCAGAAGGAGAGGTCTGTCTCTGCAGAAACGGAGGTGGCTGGATGGTGGCTGCTCATCTACACAAATACAAAGAGATCAGTCAGCAGTCAGAAACAGTGTCTTTAGCAAAAGGCTTGTTCCCCATCATGCCAGAACTTGTCCCTTGCTGCTGCAGTAAACAGAGCCTCTCCTCATGCCTCTCTCTGTGTTTGTAGGTTCTACTTCCTTTCAGATGATGAGCTGCTGGAAATCCTGTCTCAGACAAAAGACCCCACTGCTGTACAACCTCACCTCCACAAGTGCTTTGAGAACATTGCACGGGTAGGCAAAGCAAGCACATGAGTGGCTTGGCCCCCCTTTGGAAAGCTGTGTCATGGGAACTTGGAGGCATTCTGAGGTCTGGAGGAATGTTCACATTCTGCTGTATGCAAATGTAGCTCCTGGGAACCTGTAACTGTGTGTAGGCATTGCAAGGTGCTGCCTGTCCTGAAGTGGGATTCCAGCAACCTCACTTTAGACATTTCAAAGCCAGGCATCTGCCCATGATCTGGGTAGCCTTAGTTGTCCTTCAGACAGTGGTGGGGAAATAGGCATCTGCAAAAGGTGGCTTAGAGAAATTCACTAAGATATCCATCCTAGGAGGAGAGGATGCTCCCTCTGGAGTTGTGTGCCCATCCCACCATGAAGGCCAAGAGAAATAGCTCTGACTTAGCTTTCTATTTGCAGGCACCTGGTTAGAATGGAATCCCACTCCTGCTGACAGCCCCAGAAGGGACAAGGACTGAACAAGCCTGAGTTGAATTAAGTTTCTGCCTTCATCCCTACTTGGGAGCTGGAGTTAACCTGGCTATTTTTCCTCTTTGTTATTCCTAATAGACTTCAGACTCCATAGCTAGTCACAGCTCAAACCACCACAATACTCAGACAGTAAAACCAATCTCCTAGTCATTAGTTTGGAAAAATAGAGAGGAAATTGAACTGGAAACCTGGTGCAAAGCCATTGGAATAAATAAGGAGACTTTCAGTGATATGCTGGGGCACTGGAGAAGCTGTTAAAATTTTACTCTTAAAGCCAGGCACTGTGACATCAAGGGAAATGATTTGAATCTACAGAATGGAGCAGGAGTCAAGGGTCTGAATCCTAGGCAGGCGATGAGAAATGTTCATCCTAGCTATAATTTGATTTGCTTCACTCAATTCACACCAGCAATGTGAATCTCTTGTCTTCATACAATCATTTTCCATTATTTGGAGAGGTCATTTTGCACGTCTGTCGTACACTTTATTATCACTACTGGCAACCAAGTTTGGCACCAGGATTATTATGAGCAAACACTGGTATAGGCTGCCCCTCCCCAGGGGCAGGAAGGCAGGGATAGAAAGGAAATCCTCCATTCACATCTCCTGTTGTGCCTCTTCCATTAGCTGATGTTCCAGGAAGACCTACAGATCACACACATGTACTCTGGTGAAGGAGAAGAGGTGAAGCTGTTTACTCCCATCTATCCCACTGAGAATGTGGAGGACTGGCTGCTGGAAGTGGAGAAATCCATGAAGGCCAGTGTTCGGGACAACGTAGAAAAATCAATCAGTGTTTATCCAGAGGTAAGAGTTTTATCACAGACTGGCAGATCTCTGACGTGTGGGTTCCAGGCTTGCCACAGAGGTCACCAGAGATGAGGCTGATGAACTTGGGATGTATTCTACTAGAATATTCTATTCTATTCCACTTTCAAAATACAGCCTTTAATCCAGTTGTGTGTCTGCAAGTGCAGAATGGGGCAGCTGAGCAAGAAGCTAATGGTGCAGCGGAATGCAAACCCTGCTCGCTCTCTCACTGTTTCCCTATAGCATAGAACAACCCTGTTTGAATCCATATCTGTTCATCTCTTGTGGGTGCAAAAGTGCTGTTTGCTTAAATCCTTTCTTGCTATTTTCTGTATCGTGAGAGATGTTTCTTTCTCACGAAAAGCTATCAGTAATATTTGTAAGCATGCACACCTGCAACCTTGATTGTTCTTGGTTTTGGTACAAGTAGGAAAATATTTTGAGAACTAATTCAGCCTATCCCCTCTGAGGGGTGGCTAAGCATTTTAACCAATTAGACCATGAAGTAAGAAGTCTATAAAAGAGCTGTAAATAATAAAATAATTCTCTCTGCTGCAATCCCTGTCTGCTGACTGATCTCTCTCTCTCCTCTCCCCTGCCACGGGATGGAACCTAGCAGCGACATTCTCTCCAGACTATTTCCTCTTTGTAAGGATCTACTTCAGCTCTCGTGTCTCACACAGTGTGCTAGAGGCTGGTAGAAGTAATCAAGGCACATGAACTGTTGGTTTCAGTCAGTGTGTAGGGGATGCATCTTGGTTTCGGTTTCTGTATAAAAGCTGTGCTGGTGTAAAATTGAAATTTCTAATCTAGGAAGGGAGAAAGGCTGAAAAATAAAGAGGCCTCGGATATTTCTGTTACTTTTTTTTTTTCATTCAGACTGAAAATTTAAAAGTAGGAAAGTTAGAACAAGCCAGAGGAGGGGAAACATTCCTTTGGGTCTCACAGATTCCTGGTCTTCACCTGTTGCTGGCTGCATGTAACTGGTTACTGCAGGTGGCATAGTGGAGAGAAGGTACTGCTGCACCCAGTGGCCAGAGAGCCTGTGCCTGAAGATTTCTTCACAGCAGCTGGAGGGGGGAAAAAAGGAAAGCCTCTTACACAAGAATTCAGTGCTTATTTGTTAATCATGCATCTCAGAGCAAGAGGACATAGAAATAAATAAATTAAATAATTGTCTCACCACCTTTTTTCCCCCTTTCTCACATCTGTTTTTTTCTATTTTAAGACTCCACGTACCACATGGGTCTTGCAATGGCCTGGCCAAGTGGTCATTGCTGGCTGCCAGATTTTCTGGACAAAGGAAGTGTCTGAAGCTCTGGAAGCTGGAGATTTGTCCAGCAGGCTTTACCCACAGCTGAGTGCTCAGGTATGAAAATGAATGGAAGGGTGAGATTTTGCCAGATGGAGACTTCTCAATCATCAGACCTCAGACAGGTTATAAATACAGCCAGGACAATACTGGTGGGGAAACAGAGACACATTTTTGCATAGCACTGTTCAAAACAGGTGAAAAACTAGGTTATCTTCTTAATCATTAGGATATTTGTCATAATAAACCTCAAATAATATACAGGATTGATAATATAATCACCACCTGAACATTATAACAAGGTGAAAGATAACTTCTCCAGGGTTACCCAAGAAGCCAAAGGTGAAGAGCTGAAGTAATGGACAGCGGAGGAAACAGCATCCTTCATATAAGTTCTGTGCCTCTAATCACACCTAATACCTGAGAGTCATTAGCTCTGGGCTTCATGGTGGTTCCAACTCGTTCTTTTCACCTGAACGTGGTAATGGTGTAGGCAAAACTCAGCTCCGAGCCAGTCATGAGTAGTGTTTGCTTTCTGAGCACTTCTTTGTACTTCTGACAGGAGAAGAGGCAGAAGTTGCCTGAGCACAGCCTGTGATCTGAGACTTAGCATGCCCTGAGTCTGATTGCATTGTGTTGGTACGGAATGGATTGCTTCAGGGTACTTCCCTTTCCTTCTCCAGCTGGGAGATTTGGTGGCCCTGGTCCGTGGGAGACTGTCCAAGATGCAGCGAGCAGTGTTGTCAGCTCTTATTGTGATCGAGGTTCATGCCAAGGATGTGGCAGCAAAGCTGGTTGAGGAGAATGTAACGAGCATGAACGATTTCGAGTGGATCTCCCAGCTCAGGTTAGAGAGCACAGCTGTTGAACCTCACCTGGCCTCCCTGGCCAGTCTCCACTCTCCTTACCCATCAGCTGTGTCCATGACAAAGGGAAACAGGAGTTTGAGGCAGATCTAGTTTTGATGGCATTCTCTTTGGCAATTTAAACTAACCTGTGCCACGATGTTTCACTGTGAAAGGCCGTGTTCCTTCCCAAGGGGTGCAATGCTTGATCCCAGGTCCTGTGAGAACTCGTGTCCACCCTGCTGTGTTACCTTGTCCTTTCTGCTCTCGAGAGGGAAGCCCCTTAACATGCAGGTCTCCATACCTGCAGGCTGTAATCTCGTGAGCTGCTGTTTTGTCTGCCAGGCAGTGTTTATCTTTCTGATGTCATGTTCACTCATCATTAGATACTACTGGACGAGGGGAGACCTGTACATCAGAGCAGTCAATGCTGAGTTTATCTATGGCTATGAGTATCTGGGGAACACTGGCCGCCTGGTTATCACACCCCTCACTGACAGGTAAAGACATTGTTTTCTGGGTAATAAATGCACCTTTTTTTTTTCTTTTCTTTATTTTTTTTCTACTGGATGAACAGGATTAAACCAAGGATCTGACCGTGCAGGTCTTATAGCTTAATGTATGTAAACAGAATCCATTTGTACAGTAAAGGACTACCTGAGACGAGTGCACAGGAGCACCCTGGCATTGGTTGCTACTGTATTCCTAGTGATCAGGGCTCAGACTGATTGCTTTCACTCTCCTACTTCTTAATGTAGTGCTCTGACTCATATAAAATGCCCACCTGATAGCTAAGGAGCTCTTCTAGAAACCAGAAGGTAGCAGCTAGTTCTCTAGAATATGCAGCAGAAATAACAGTTTTACCCTTTTGCAACTGTCCTTTTTCCAGAGAATGAATTTGTAGCGAGTGGCAGAAGGATTTATCCCTGCAGGCCCCCGTGAATACTAATCAAGGCCACATAGCTCTAACTCCTGTGCAGAATGCTGCATATCTAAGCAGTTTTGTAGAGTAATGAATGATGGATTCTTCCTTGTCTCCAGCTGCATAGATCATATGTCTCCGTGCTGAAATCAGTAGTGCAAATGCTTTTTTTCATCATCTGGTCTCTTCTTTGTTGTAGGTGTTACCTGACACTTACAGGAGCTCTGCACCTGAAATTTGGAGGAGCACCTGCAGGACCAGCAGGAACAGGCAAAACAGAAACAACAAAAGACCTGGGCAAAGCACTGGCAATCCAAACCGTAGTGTTCAACTGCTCTGACCAACTTGACTTTATGGCAATGGGCAAGTTTTTTAAGGGACTAGCCAGGTACAGTGAAATGCTGAGTGTCGTTATTGAGGAGTGGGTGGGATACAGGGATGCTGCACCCTGAGAATTGGTGGGTATTTTTCATAGCAGCCCAAAAGAGCAAGCAAAGCCCTAGCAAGGGGGTTACTGAGTTCCAGAATGAGCAAGGTTATGAAATTCCAGCCAGAAAGGAGGTACAGTTGATCCAATTAAAAAAAAGAGAGATAAAAGGAGATCCTTGTTCATTTAAGGCAAAATTAAAATGCTTTGCACTAATCCACAATGCACTAATCCACCTGTGCAAATGTTTGCAGCTTTGGCCTTTATTTTAATATCATCCATGTTGGACTGAGTTTCAGCCCACAAGCTGCTTAATCTTAAGAAGGAGAGAATCTGCTGAGAGTATTCAAAATTGAGCAGCCAAGAGAGACTGCTCTAAGCCCTGAGGGATCCTCTCAGAGAGGCTTCTCTCTTCTCTACATTTCAAACAGAGCTGGTCCAATTAGTCTGTTGCACACTGGTGAATCTGAATTAGTTACTCCAACAAAAGCTGATATTCTTTTCTCAGATGTTTTTTTTGTAAGTAATTTAACTTCTTTCTTAAGCCATGCCTTGTGGGAAGATCACCTTCCTCATATGCATGCTTCCAGCTTTATACATAGTTTTCCAAACTCTGAAAAATGGACTTAACAGTTGTCTAAACTGTGTCTGCTACACTTACAGCTCGGGTACGAACCAGGAAATCAACATGACACCTCTTTAAAGTTCAAATCTATACCATGCAGAACTTGTCCCAGGTTCTAGGATCAGACACTACCATGGGCACTCATCACATGGCCTGGGATGCACAGTTGGGGTGTCCACTGAACCAGGACACTGTGGCTGTGTCACTGTTTGCCATGGGCATCAGGGCCCTTTTGTGCTCACTTCTAGTCTCTGTTATGCCTACCCAGTATGTGGATATATAATTTCTAGTTCTAGCTGAACTTTTGTCTGCAAGTTTGCTCCTTTGTGGTGTTCCTGACTCTCTTCCTTGTTCCTTCCTTGCCCAGCTCTGGTGCCTGGGCTTGCTTCGATGAGTTCAACCGCATTGATATCGAGGTGCTGTCTGTGGTGGCCCAGCAGATCACAACCATCCAGAAAGCACAGCAGCAGAGGGTATGTAAGGAACATGTGGATGCAAAGGCAGGCAAAAAAATCTCCACTTGAGCTAGCTCAGGCAAGTCCTTGTCTCTGCACACTCCTTCATGGAGGACAAGCTTCACTGCTCAGGGGCAACTTGAACAGGCATCCTTGAGGAGAGGTTTGAACAATGTCCTAACTGCAGCACATCGTTTCCATTACACAGTCAACATCCTCGGGGGAATTTTTAACTTCACCCTAGTCTGTGCTGCCAGAGTTGCCCACACTCTCACAGGCTGAAGTACCTCTCAGCTTGAGCTGTAGTGCCGGCAGACTTTGGTGTGGGAGATACTCTGATACAGATCCACTGAGCTGATAAAAATCGGAGCTGTGATAAAGGCAGCCAGTGCTCTGCTGTGAGTTGCTCAGCACCAAATTTGTCGAAATGTGTTAACCAAGCTTTGGTGGATTCAGAAAACCCAGTATGTGCAGAAAAACGTACATTCATGCACACAGAGAGTTGCATTGTAAAGTGAATTGTTGTGAATTGTTGGCTGTAATGGAGATTCAGCTGTCAGCCAGTCTAGCAGCCAGCCTCTGCTTTGTTCTCTGGAGGCCCAGAAGGGTTAAGACCTGAATCTCCTTGACTTTGGCTTGGAATTAGAAACTTGCTCTGCGTAAATTCTTCTGCATTACTTTATCCCCCATCTGAAATTACTACCTACACAGCTTTAAAAAGGATTTAGGTTTCTCTTTGCCCTCTTTGCCATGAATTAATTCAGGTCTGATCTCTGGTGCAAAATAAATGGAAAGCTGTTTGTTTACAGCTGGAGGGATAGAAGTCTGTTCAAGAGTGAAAAAAAAATAAAATTACCCTATCAGTAAATCTTCCACAAGCCCAGTTTTTTATACAGGGAAAAATATTGCTGGTAATACTGGGTTCCTGCAATGGGACCAGATTGAGTCACTACAGCTGTGGGCAGCTCTGTGTGTTTGTGCTTTATAATTTAACAACTAAAAGCCATTGTTCTCCTCTTGGAAAATTCTGCTACATTATTTAGTTTGCAGGTCAGGCTCTGTTATTCGAGGATGATCATAATTTTTATTTTCCAGGTGGAAACCTTTATATTTGAAGGCACAGAGATCCCACTGGTCCCATCCTGTGCAGTCTTCATCACAATGAACCCAGGGTACGCTGGGCGCACTGAACTGCCCGATAACCTGAAGGTGAGGAGGGCAGGCTGCACAGACAGAAAGAAGAGGGGCAATACAGGTGCTGGGTGCTGCCTGGACCCACCAGTGTGTGCGTGACAAGGGTGAGGGTGGGATGCTTTTGGAAAGTCTATAGGATCACTTTGAGATTTGAAACACTTGTGTAAGGAAATGGCACCATTCAGATTGCAGTCTGCAGGGATGCTACAGTGACAGCTGCCAGGCACACTCATGTTGTGTCCTCTAAACAGTCTGGGATGGATACTCAGCCTTTTCAGTTTGCTGGGAAAAAAGCAAGAAACGGCCGTGTTTTGACACTGTGTTGGATGTGTATGTTCCAGGCTCTCTTTCGTCCTGTGGCTATGATGGTCCCAGATTACTCCATGATTGCTGAGATCTCACTTTACTCCTTTGGGTTTAATGAAGCCAAAGTCCTTGCCAAGAAGATCACCACAACATTCAAACTATTGTCAGAACAGCTCAGCTCCCAGGTAGATGCCCTAATGTCCGTGAATGTTTTTTAAGTGTGAGACTTTGTCAGCCTAGGCATGAAGTACCTGGATGGTTTTCTTGGTGCCTTGTGATAGCAAATCTCAAAAAGGTCACCCTTTCTTCATCTTCCTTCCTTCTTTCTAATTCCCATTTCTGCTCCTGTGGTTGGAGTTGGATTCACCTTAAAGAATATTTAGGATTACAGTGGCACGACAGTTGACCCAAACAGCCCTGCCTGCTTTTTGTTCTATCTAGGATTTTTCATCATGCGCTTATTCTCATCTTCCTCATTCACAGACTGTACAGCTGAGGACTAATGAGTTGTTTGAAGGATCCTAAGAGCAGACTTGAATGAAGGAGGAATTTTTCTGAAGGGATAACTCTCTTATTTTTCTTTTCTCACCTGCTGAGTGCATGCGTAAGTTTACTTTTTTAGGTAGTGCTCCTCTATCTGATGACATTGTTTCCTCTGTGCCTTTTTCAGGACCATTATGACTTTGGGATGAGAGCTGTGAAGACTGTTATCTCAACAGCTGGCAATCTCAAAAGAGAGAATCCTGATATGGATGAGGTAAATGTGCTTGTACTTCACACTGCCATAGACTTATGGGGCCTTTTCTGCATCCTCATACAAGAGGAAAGATCCCTGAAGTCCTGAGTTCTTAAATCCTTGCAGGAGCTGATCTGCCTGCGAGCTATTAGGGATGCCAACGTACCCAAATTCCTGCAGGATGACCTCAAGCTCTTCAATGGTATTGTCTCAGATTTATTTCCAAATATCAGAGAAACACCTGTTGATTATGGCATCCTGGAAGAAGCCATCCGCAAATCCTGCATCCAAGCGAATCTGAAGGATGTTGATGGTGAGGGGAAGGGCTCTCCACAAGCTCCCTCTGGACCTGGGCTTTTAGTCCAGCATGCTGCCGTGGAAAAGAGACGTGTTCCCAGACCCACTCTGCATTATCTTCCTGAACAGGTTTTGTTACTAAGTGCATCCAGCTGTACGAGACCACCGTGGTTCGTCACGGCCTGATGCTGGTGGGACCAACAGGTTCTGGGAAGACAAAGGTATGGCTGAGACAGTTTCTGGCCCCAGCAAACCATCACCTACCTGGTGATGCAGAGGGTTAAGTTTCATAGAAGACCCACACTGGCATTTAAAGCTTCTCTCAGATAGAAGTCAGGGCACAAAGATGCTGCCTGTTAGTAAAAATTTATATCCATGGGGAGGTATATTACTGGTTCATTGTTTTGAGCTGTGAGATTAGACTGAGGCTTATTAGTTCTGCTGCAGATTTCTAAGGCTGAGACATACTTTGACCTCTTGAGGTGCTTCGGGCTTCTTGTACAGAAGATGTAACTTCTTCCTCCCCTGCATGTATAGTGCTTAATTTCTGTGCTTTTATTTCAGCCAGGCATCTCCTTACTATGACGTTACCCTTCAGTATGTCTCTCTTCTCACTGCCTTTTGAATGCAGTTGCTGTGAGAGCAAGTGGCTTTGTCGTTCTGGAGCCATGGCAGTTAACTCTCTGGCTTGTCCTGCTTTTGCAGAGTTATGAAGTCCTGGCAGCTGCAATGACATCACTGAAAGGTCAGCCTGCAGCCAGTGGTGGGAATTACGAAGCAGTCCGCTACTTTGTACTGAATCCCAAATCCATCACAATGGGCCAGCTCTATGGAGAGTTCAACTTGCTAACGCATGAGTGGTAAAGTACAAAACCTTCTTTCCTTTCTTCCAGACAGAAAACACTTTTCTGGTCTTGAGCATCTTCTCTTCAAGGCTGAGAACCATTTGGGGTGGTGGCATAAAACCAGAAGCGATCAAGTCCTTATCCCCACCAAGCCACAATAGCCAGTCACGGCGATTTAAGCTGACATCCCTCATTGTGTGCTTGGCCCGTCTGCCAGCACATGCCCAGACAGTTCCTGCAGCTCAGCTCGCAGCATTAACTGCAGAACAATAATTCAATAGCTGTGGAGCACATGCCCCTGCTCCTAAGATACAGCAGCTTAAAAACACTTGCTTTGCTTCTGAAGAAAAGTGACCTCTGTACTGCGCACTTGAATTGTTCTGTATAAATACTCTGGTATCCTTGAGTGATGAGGAATGACTTTGAGGCATAAAGAGGCATTTCATTCCCGTTGCCAGGGCTCCTGCTTGCTTACATGGTTTGGAAACAAGAACCAATAGCCCACTTGCCCTCTTTACAGCCAGGTCCTACTGCTTAATTTTCCATATGTGACCCAAGGTTGACTTTGCAGCTCACTTTATCCAGAAGCTAGGATGTGAGAAGCAAAGTGAATCTCCCTTTGGCCCTGTCAGCCAGCACTTGTTTCAGGGCAAGATTGTGTTCTGTAAAGTGAGGGAAATTAAATGTATATGAAACTAACTACCGCTAGGAAACGTGCAAGCAAGTAAACATTACTGATGCTGTGACCAGAACTTCCCAGCTTAGGATCTGGTACATATTTACTGAAGGACATTTTATAGGAGTGCCATTTAAGCTCAACAGTTTATTTGTGATGTGATTCTACCCAAGGGCAGCACACAGACATGTCAGTGTGACAAAAAGAAAAATACAGCAGTCATGTAAAATATATTTAGAGACAAATCCATCTGTTTTAATCAACTGAGCTTTAGAACAGACTGTTTTCCCTTGATCTCAGTAACAATACTCTGGAATTCACTAGTACTATAAAAATAACAAATAATTATTTAATAGTGGGAGTAGAGTCCAGGGTCTGAATGGAAACTACACTCCAGGTTTCCATGTACAGATTAAATTCTTGCTGTCAACAGCCAGCATTCCTTGTGTCTGCTCCCCTGGTCACCAGCTCCAGCACCACCCGGGTTCACAGGCAGCTGAGGATGGGGAACTTCAGTTATAAAGAGGGTAGGGTCGTGCTCTTTAGCCTGGATTTATCCCTGTAATCTTTAACCTTAAAAAAACAAAGAAAAAGAGGCACCTCCAGAGAGCAGATAACCTGCCTATGACCTGAACTGGATGGTAGCAAGGCCTTTTTACTCTCACTGAGGACAGAGATGTTAAAGGGAAGCTTGACATATTAGTTAAATGACATGAATTCCAGATCCTAATGCCCAAAGAAATTGTTTTGTGGTGTCACGCAGGCTGAGATATGTCTCAGTTAAAAAAAAAAAATTAGGTGGACCTTTTTGCAGCTCCTGGGTAAGGGAGAAGCATGAACCTGGGTAAGATTGCCTTTTTTGGTGGGAACTTTGCCATTTATTTCAGCAAAACCAGAATGGGCCAAGCCCTACCTTCCTCCTGCCTTTCAGGACAGATGGGATCTTTTCCACGCTCATCCGTCGGGGAACCGTGGCCACTGACTCCAGCAAGAAGTGGTACATGTTTGATGGGCCAGTGGATGCTTTGTGGATTGAGAACATGAACACGGTACTTGATGACAATAAGAAGCTGTGCCTCAGCTCAGGGGAAATCATCAAGATGACAGAGGTGACTCATCCCTCCCGCTTCTGCTGCCTGTTGTCCGTACTCCTTCCTCCCTGTGCTGAAATACGTATCAAAACTGAGCAGGTCCTTATCCTTTCTTTTCTTTTATAATTTCCAGAGCATGACCATGATGTTCGAAGTCCAGGATCTGGCTGTTGCTTCTCCTGCCACAGTCTCCCGCTGCGGAATGGTTTATCTGGAGCCCAGTATTTTGGGGCTGGAGCCCTTCATTGAATGCTGGCTGAAAAGTATGCCAGACGTCATGCAGCGCTTCTCACAGAAGCTGGATTCTCTCTTCAGGAGATTCCTCCAGGTGAGCTACCGTTCTGTTCCAGCCTTTCCATGTCGGCTTGGATATCAACCAGCTCAGACTTGTCAAGGTCTGGATTTAAATGCCATTGTGGGAACATTTCATACCAGCATAATACCTATCACAGAGACTTCTCTGTGAATTTCGTGGCTTTAATAGAGGTTACTCAATGATATCTGTAGATGTGACTAAGTCTTATTGGTCATTATAGTTGGTTTTATTTCATTTTAAAATTATCTTCTGGACAAAGCCATCCCTAGTGCAGTTCCATAGCTTACAGTGGAGTACCTCTAGGGAGAAGGTTGTACAAACAAGTCTTGTTATTTCTACTCTGCTGGTAAGCCATTATTTTAATGAAGAACCTGGAGCTGCAAAGGAAAGCTCTGAAGGGGGCAAACCATTTAACAGCACTGATAGCAGAAGATGCACGTAACTGTTGCACAGAACCAAAAGGCAGGCCCAGAGGTTTCTTGGTGTTAAGACTAACCAAGGGGTTCAACTTGCTTTTCTCCAGTCAGGACAGTGGTACTCGGGATGCAGCTGGAAATGGCAGCATTCTCAGTCATGCTCTCCCTGCTAAACACAACATGATGGAGGTGAACAAGAAGGTAAAACCATAGACAGCTGTGCTGGATGGTGACACTAAGCTGTCCCTGCCTATCTTTCCAGGAGGCCATCGACTTTTTACGAAGCTCTGTGAAGGAGATAATTACCTCAACAGACAGTAACCTCACAAGGAGCCTCCTCGTGCTCTTGGAATGTTTGTATCAGCCTTTCATCCCCATTAAGGTAGATTTTGCTACCTCTGTCACTGTTACTTGTGCCTGTAACTCTTAAGGACACTAAGTCATGGAGAGGGTTAGTCACCGGAGAACAAGATGTTGGTGCAGAAAGGTCATGCTGTAGCTCATCTATGTGGCAGAAGGTAATACAACATCCAGCAAAGCACAGGTAAACCTGGAAGGATTATGCTCTGCCCACTGAAGGAACACAAGATAAGCTCCATGCCTACCAGGCTGGAGGGCAGAGGTTCACTTTTATTTATAGCAGAGGGAATTGGAGAATGAGTTGAAAGCAGAGATCAGAGCTGAGCAGTGATGCACTTCAGATTGCAGGTCCTTTGAGAATTAGTATTGAAGAAGACTGGATAATTTTCAAATTAAAAACCTAAGACTATATTTTTCTCCCAGCTCCTGTTGAGTGACGTTAGTTCAGCAAAGGGAGTCTCTCAAGTACACCAATGAAACAACAATTTTAATCCACAGAATATATTAGCAAGGCCTGTAAAAAACTGGCTAGAAAAAACTACATAGAAGCGAAACAGAATTATGACCAAATTAAAAAGAGTCTGGGGTTTGTGTACCTCAATTATACCTGAGAATTTTTCTTCTGCTTGCCTCTGGTTCTAAGGGATTTAAGACAATTCCCCGGGAGAAGGTTGCTCGTATGGGCGAGCTGATTGAACCTTGGTTTATATTTGCCTTGATCTGGAGTGTGGGCGCTACTGGAGATTCCGCAGGTCGTGAGGCCTTCAGCTCATGGCTCAGGAATAAGATGGCAAAGGAAAGGGTGAGTAAAGGAAAAGCAGCTCTTCTCTTGTTATAGAGGAATTACTAGTGAGGAGTGGGGATCAGAGCTGAATGCCTGGAAGCTTTTGATGGATCTCCTCTTGGCATCTGGTATGCCACTGTCTCACAGGGAGCCCTGGAGCTGGAAGTTCTGGCAGAGATCTGAGCCCCCTGGGCTGGGTAGCATCCCATTAGTAAAGTACTTCCTTGAAGTAGTACATTTCCTCCTGTGGATTCAGCTGAGTGGCAGCCAGGTTCAGCACAGCTTTATTCTCACAGGTCCGGTTACTCTTCCCAGAAGAAGGACTGGTTTATGACTATAAACTGGATGATGCTGGGCTTAGCAGTACTGAAGAAGATATGGATGAGGAAGTCGTTAAAGAGGTAAAATATTTCATTTTTAATTCCAAGCTGGGTAATTTAGGAGGAGGGACAGGAAGCAACACAGTCCTACAGGATTTGGTAGGATTTTCTCATCAAGGGCAAATAAGAAAGGCCTAAAGGAAGCAAACAAGAATGTTTAAATCAAAATTAAGCTTTTCATTGAATCAAGAAGGCAGTTTCTTGCTTTCAGAGTTGTGAACCAGATCTTTCACAGCTGAGTCGAGAGCTGGTCACTTGAGACCTGAGTGCCTCTGTCAGTGCTCAGAAAAGTGAGAGGTGACACAGGTGTGGATGCTGGAGGATGGGGAGAAGCTCAGATGGATAGATGTGTCTGTGTTTGAAAGCAGTGAACAACAGCAGAAGAGCTATGTGCAGCAGAGTCTGGAGTAGCAGCAAAGCAGACAAATATTCCATCTTTTTCACAAGAGACAGCAGTGTAGGGCATGTCAGGGTCATCTTGACTGACAGTCACCGGGCTCTGGGCTAAAAGGAATTTAAAAAGGAGAGAAAATGCTTCCCCTTCCTGAAATGAAAGAAAAAAACCCTACATGAGTGTCAGACGCTTAACAGAAGGTGCCAGTGTGTTCTCAGTGGGAAGGCCACACGGGGTGGTCAGGAGTGTAGATTCTCTCCTGTATTCTCCAGCACAGCCCTGGCAGAACCTCTATCTTGTTTGCATAGTGGCCTCTGGGAGGCTCATCTAAGGGATCCATGTCTTGTACGGGTAGAAAACCTCATATGCCTCTGAGTGCAATGGGGGTGATGGCAGGGAACAGGAAGACAGGATCCCAGATAAGCCCCCTCAGCCTTCTGCTGTGGGCAGAATTCCTATTCTCGCAAATACCACAAGTGCTCCATCCCACTTTGATCCCAATTCTCAGAAGGGAGGGCAGGTGTGTCGCTGCTGGGGCAATAAAATCTAACTCTCAGGCTCTGTCCCTCCCAAAAGTAACAAGTCAAACACTCCCAGCATTGCCATACAGAAAGGTAAGGGTGGCAAGACTCAACAGAGGGGCTGGAAACCTGAATTTCTCATCAGAATCCGAGCTATTACACAGGCAGCAGTGACAGGGAAAACAGCAGAAATAGTTTTCCTTTCCTAGAAGGGATAGATGCAACTGCCCCCTCTAAGCAGACTCCAATCTTTCAGGTGCACTGGGAGGTGTGGCTGGATGCTACAGCACAGTTCACCATGGTTCCAGACACCAACTTCTGTGACATTATTGTGCCCACAATGAACACAGTCCGAATGGCCTATCTGCTGGAGCTGCTGCTCACCAACTATAAGCCAGTACGTGCCCAGCCTTGTCTTTGAAATTTTGATTCAACCTCTTCCTCTCCCAGTGCGGTCAGAACTTAACAGCTACCTAATACTTTGAGATTATTTCCCACTCCCACGGATTTGTATATCTCTGCTCCAATCTGTGCTTAAGCACTAAGAGTTACCCATTCAGTCTCCAGGCACCATGCCAGGACCCCAAAGGAATATCAACACGCTCTTCAATCAAAACACAGCAAATGCTAGATAGCCCATCACCATCCCTCTTTACCTGTTTCCTAGAGTTCCATTTCATATTTCTCTGGTTGGATTCCATCCACACCAAGAGATTTTGGTGTTGGGCAGCTGACCTTACTGAGGAAGCAAGCCCAACAGTCCTCTCCCAACCTTTAAATGCCTAAAAGAGCAGTAACCTGCATTTCCTCCAGCACATGTCAGAGTGCTGGGAAACACAGACTGCTTACCTGTGACTATGCTGCATTGATGATTGTGCTTCTAGGTTCTCTGCATTGGTCCCACTGGCACAGGGAAAACTCTCACAATTGCGGACAAGCTTTTGAAGAACTTGCCTAACAAATACATCACCCACTTCCTGATGTTTTCAGCACGCACCTCTGCTAACCAAACCCAGGATCTCATCGACAGCAAACTGGATAAGAGGTAAGATTCCTTTCTGCATGTGCAAAGGCAGTATCCCTGAGCTCAGTATTTCCATCAACTTGGCTATTTAGTTTCATCCCAAGACCTGAAGGGGCACGTACAGCTGTGGGTAACACGTAGTACACACAGCACATCTGAGCTGGGATTGTGAGAGCCAATAATAGCTTGTTATAATGGTAAGAAAGTGAGAAGGATTAGTCAGGGTCGGTAAAAGTTGCTCCAATTCTAGTTATTCCAGAAATACTACATTTCACAGCACAGGTGTTTGCAAACCCTGGTGTGGGATCTTTACAGAAAGTGATGAAGGGAGAAAATGTGGCTGCCCACCCGCAGTCCCACTCCCCACAGCAAACAGCTTCCATTTCGCCTCCCTGGTCAGCCACTGGTTGGAAGTTTCCAACAGGTTCATGGGCTCAAGCTTTGCTTTTATTTGCACCCATTTACTCCTTGGCATTTTGCATAAGTATACAAAATTTCATTCGTGCTTGGAAAGAAGCCAGTGCCTCAAACATTGCTCCAGATCTTTTCCAAGCAAAGGCCCTTACAAAGGAGTATATCAAGTGTAAAAATAGCTGAAATGGTTGACTCAGGAAGCATCCAGAGGAAAAAAAAGATGGGTTTGGATCAAGTTAGGAGTACCTTTGCAATAGGAGCTGTCCTGTGTCCTGACACGGGTTCTGTCCTTGCAGGCGGAAGGGAGTGTTCGGGCCTCCAGTGGGTCGGTACTTCATATTTTTTATCGACGACTTGAACATGCCCATGCTGGAGCAATATGGAGCTCAGCCACCCATCGAGCTGCTGCGGCAGTGGATGGACCACCAGGGCTGGTACGACCGGAAACAAATCGGTATGAGCCAGATCCTGTGCCCAGAGCTCCTGGCAAAAGTATGCTTGTTAGAGATGTGTACCTGCCGTGGAGATTTCTGGTGGGGGTTTTTAGCCACAACTCAGCACTCATTCCTGATTTTTCACTCTCCAAGGTACTTTTAAAAGGCTGGTAGATATTAATTTTGTCTGTGCCATGGGACCTCCTGGCGGGGGAAGGAATCCTGTCACCCCACGCCTCACTCGCCATTTCAACTACCTGTCCTTCACCGAGATGGATGACAGCAGCAAGAAGAAGATCTTCAGCACCATCCTCGGCAGCTGGATGGGTAAGCCCTGCAGAAAACTGCCACCTTCTCCTCAGTGTTGCAAGTCAACCTGATGACAATGGAGTTTGGAAGGGGAGGAATTAATACTGATGATCTGATCAAAGTGTTGAAAGCTGGAACTTGCAGTAGTTCCTTGAAGATGCTTTAGGGAAAGTGTTTTATGAGGCTTAGCAAACAGAGAGCTCATACACTACTTAGTCTCAGAGCCAAACTCTGCTCGTGCAAATCAGCAAACTTCAGCTTTGGCTTTCACAGTTGTTTATGTTATGCTATAGCCCGGGCCTTTCAAAGAGGAGGTTTTTTTGTGATGGATGATGCAGATATTCTTAACCTCAGCAGGCAAAGCTGGAGCTCTTTTTTTTTTTTTTTTGTCTTTTTCTAGATGGACTCCTAGGAGAAAAAAGTTACAGAAATCCAGTGCGTAAGTAAGAGCAGAAAGATGAGAGACTGTGAACAGAACAAGCTGGTGGGCACAGCATGGCACAGCTTACCTGTGCTTTCATCAGGCAGACACTTGCCCAGACAGCAGCCTTCTGTGGAAGCAGAGCCTTCTGTTACTCTCCATCTGCTGCAGCCTGTGGACAGCTGAGCAGGGTGGATCTGAGCATGGTGCTACAGCCACCATGAAAAAAGGGTTCATTTGGAGTGAAATGAGTCCTCTTATACTTGACAGGGTGGGAATTTAGGATCATCTTTGCAAATATGCCCTCATCTGCAAATATGCCAGTAGAAAGGAGTGAGAATAGTCAGCTATGGAAGAAGCAAAGCAGAGCTCTCTGAGTGCTTGCAATATTCACAAGCACCAGTACCTGACTGTGATCTCAGGGGCACACTGAAACATCTAGCTGTGATTTAGAAAGAAATTAAAGGATTTTTGAAATAATGCAAAGAAAGTGCAAAATGCTGGAGTGTCACAGGGTTCTACTTCTCCAGGAGTGTTTGTAATAAACTTCATTGGGAGAAAAAAATAATTATGCTCTAAAACTGGCAGCTGTGTTTAAATCTTGCCAGACTATTGCATAAGAAATAATTATTCCTCAGTGGCTTTGCATTTGCTGAGCATAATGAATTGCAGGGGGTTTAGCTAAGAGGGCACTCACACCTTCTAGCTTAAAAGTAGCTGAGATTTCACTGTGGGAGTGCAAGGAGGGAGAAGGAAAACCTGTCTGGAGTACTTCAGGTAGGCATCAATTACCTGTCTAGCAGTGCCTCTTCTGTTCCTGAGGGGGCATGAAATCTTCACACCACAGAATCACTGTAAAGCATTCTCCCACCCCCAAATCTGGTTCACATTAGTTGATAAACCCACTGGCAGCTGTCCACTGCAGTGAGCAGGTGCTTGGTTGGGTCCCTCAGTGTCTCTGCATAAAAGTGTGTTCCTGCCCAAGTCCTAGCCAGCACCTCTGACACTCAGTGCCACCTTCCTGCGCTGCAAGGACCTTCTCAACCCAGAATCACCATCTTGACATCCTCTCCAACTCCTTCTGTCTCTGCAGCAGGAGCAGATGCAGTAAAAGACTTGAACGAGCCCTTAGTCGATGCCACAATCTCTGTGTATTTGACCATCACATGCCAGCTGCTGCCCACGCCAGCAAAGTCACATTACACCTTCAACTTGAGAGACCTCTCAAAGGTGTTCCAGGGCATGCTCATGGCTGAGCCCTGCAAGGTCGAGGTGAGTCCTCCCATCTGCACAGCCCTGCCACCCAGGGCAAGACCAGAAATGTTCTAGTTGAGGCCTCATCAACAGGCCTGCAAACAGGCTTCAGTTTCCCACTGAAGATGCCTTTTGAGACTGCACAGTGGGTGTGGTGGCCTCCCCTTTGGCTCTTGCCTGGTAGCAGTAGTAGGCAGACCCCTCCTTCATCACAGTCCTTCCTTGGCATGGTGAAGCAGGTGAGTGGCCACAGGGAGTCAGTAGGACACAGCCCACCCATTCAGGGCTGGATGGAGCCACGGGGGATCAGACAGGGACCAAGCAGGGGCAGAGGTGGTGTCCTATTACCTGCTTCTGTCCGTGGAGGCTTCTGCCCCTTCAGCTCTCCTGAGGACCTTGCTCTGGCTCCAGCCTGGCCAGTAGAGACTGAATTATCACTGGAAGTACTTAGGACTCTAAGTACTATAGGTTCTGTGCTATCAGCCAAATAAAAGGATCTTTCAGAAAACACACAAGAAAACTGTAAAAAATCAAACTGGGGAAAGATGAGAACAAAGAACATAAAATTTAAATCTCTCAAAGAAAGCCCAACATATGGACAAATAGAGGGGGGATAAACTGAAGCTGTAATGAGCTCTCTGCAAAGCAGCTGTTTTGACAAGAGTTGTTTTTGAGAGGAGAAGGGAAAGCAGCTTCCTCCGCCCAGTTCTTTCTCTGCTCCAGCTGCCTTCTAACAGGAGTGGAGCTGGCCACATGCTGGGCAGGAACCAGCTTTCCTGACAGCAATGCTCATAACACTTCTCTGCTTCTCTCATGGCGGCTGTTTTGCTGGGATTTCCTACCAGAACAAAGAGCAGTTGCTGAGACTGTGGTACCATGAGAGCTGCCGGGTCTTCCGTGATCGCTTGGTCAGCGACGAGGACCGGACCTGGTTTGACAACCTAATGACGACGAAGATGGAGGAGTTTGGCACCACTTTTAAGGAGGTCATTCCCACCCTGCCAGTTCTGTTTGGAGACTTCATGGAGCCAGGTGCCAATGTCAAAGTATACCAAGCAATCGACAGCCAGGATAAGGTAAGGACCCTGTGGAATCATGTTGTGAACTACGCTCACATCTTCCCATTCTTCTATAAACAAAGGGAAACAGTAATAGTAACAAGAGCAGCGCTTTAATTGGAGGTATCTGAAATCACAAACCCTCCCAGGGGTCTCCTGTGAAATCCTACCCCGTATATGAATAGTGGCTGCATTTGTTGTGGTGGGCAGTTGAGGTGGAACAAGCTGTCTCTGCATTGCAAGCCTGGAGGCAGCCTGCTATGCCAAATCTCCCAAATGAGCCACACTTGGGACTGAAAAGTGAAATTTGCTGGAAAGAAATGGCACATTACCCCCAAACAATACTACTTTTGCCATTAAAGATTTCACAATTGACCTTTACAAGTAATTAATGTTACTGCCAGACTCCCTGTTGGAGAAGATACTGGGAGTACTTGGGTAGTGGTAATTAAGCAAAGGCAACGAGTGGTGCGTTTTGCTCTCATTATCAGAAACAGATGATTATTCTGTTGTCTCTCCTCTTGTGATAGCTGTGTGACAAGGACTGGTAATTAACTGAGCTTTCCAATCCCTTTTGCAAAGTAGGTAGGCCTGTCCCCCACCGAGACAGCCAGACTTAGAGGCAGCTGCACAGTCCCCACTGATGCACACAGGACTTTGGCATCTAGGCGGGGATCTCAGCACTGTATGAATTCCAGCTGGTGTTGCTTTCCCAGCTTCACAGTGAGATTGGTGAGGGGGTAGAATCAAATCCCAGATGTCTTCATGCTTCATCTCCTTCTCTGGCCTGAGGGTGCTGTTGAAGAGAGCCCTGGGAAGGGGAGGAGAAACTGCTCCTGCAGCTATTCCATCTCAGGGCTGGACTGGGAGAGGAGTGTGCTCCTTTACCCATCTACAGCCCGTGTCGTTTTCTTCGCCAGCACCTGTGCTTTCCAGCCAGGATCCTAACCACAGGATTCAGCAGCAGGCACTGGTCACCTATAGAGCAAGGAAACTAACCCAGAGGGAGGCCCCAGAGCAGTATGGATCAAGCATCCATAAGCTCTTTTACTTTGAACCACACCCTGCTGTTTCTCGAGGCAAACAGCACGGTTGGGAACAGCAGACCACAGTCACTTGCCTGAGTTAGTTTAAGGTCACCACTGAGCAGCTGCTGCCACCACCCCTAACTGAATTCAGCCCATCCACTGGCAGTTCCTTATAGCAGCACGGAGGAGAGCTGCTCCCAGACCCTGCTAAGCACCAGGCCCTGCCCTCCCCCAGTCCTGGCTGTGCCGGCAGACAATAACCCCCCCGCCACACAATTGCTTTTATCTGGTAGCCACAACTGAGCATTTCTACCCACAGCTGAAGCTTGTGATTGAGGACTACCTGGAGGAGTACAATCAAAGCAACACCCCAGAACTGAAGCTGGTGCTTTTCATGGATGCGATACAGCACATCTGCCGAATCAGCCGCATTCTGCGGCAGGCTCCGGGCAATGCTCTTCTCCTGGGTGTTGGGGGAAGTGGGAGACAGTCTCTCACCAGACTGGCATCTCACATGTAAGTAATGCACTCCCACCTATGCATGTGATGTGGAGCAGCTCCATTGGGGCTGCCTTCAGAGAATCACTTTTTCTGCCCTTCCCACTGCCGGTTACATGTTTTTCTGGCTGCTGACTCCTCAAATGAGTCAAGAGCTAGGACTCAGTTAACATGCACATCTGCACTGGGTTTCTAGCTAGCTCAGGTATCTCTGCTTTGTGTAAAACATGCTCCTGGGTTGGTGGCTGTCCTTGGTGCACAAGGACAAGCGTGTGCTTGGGACTCACTGTAGGAAAACAGCTTGCTTGAGTCCTTTCCCTCTGAGTCCACAACACATACTGGGAATTGACAGAAGATATTTTAATTTGATGTAACTCCACAGGCTTCTTTTTCCTTTAGGGCAGAAAATGAATGTTTCCAGATTGAACTGTCCAAGAATTATGGCATGACCGAATGGCGAGAGGATGTGAGGAAGATCATGATGAAGGCAGGCCTTCAAAGTCTACCCAAGACCTTCCTATTTGTAGACACACAGGTACAGGAATATTAGCATGGTGGATTCCATCTCAAAAGGAGTCAGAAACACATCTCCAAGCTCAATAAATTCCCCTACAGAGTATTAAGGAGCTTGACACAAACTAGACACAACTTATATTTCTTCAGTATTCATCATCTTATAAAAGAGCCTCAGGGAAACTAGAGGTGGTGCATTTATTGCTAGAGGGTCTCTAGAGCTGTATGTGAGTGGGTGGATTCTTCTCTTGCTCAAGGGAGCTCCTTTCAGCTCCATCCAAGGGTTTGGTGGGTACACAGATTTTAGCTGTCTGGAGCTGAGCACTATGTTGGCCACTGCTCTTAGAAGTCCTAAGTAAAATGATTATTTTCCTTCTCAAAAATGGAGTAGATTGAGGACCTTACCCCTGCTGGTTCCACAGGATAATGCTGGCTTGTAACTGTAAACTGTAACTTGCTAATGACTAGGCCAATTTCCACTTCTGGAATCACAGTTATGTTCCCCATAGGCTTTTTTACTGCCTTCATTATCATAGGAACCATTCCCTTGTGGCAGAGCCCTAAGCAGGGAGATGAGCATCAGTCAAATGCTACTTGTTCCTGCAGCCTTTTCCCTGCAGTGAGAAGCATATGTGGGAGCAAAGGGGCCCAGGAGGGTGCATTTAGTCAAGGAGATGGATGCTGTGTATTTCTGATTTAGCAAAGGTGGAGAGGTGAGTGTAGTGCTGGAGGGAGATCATCCCACAGACTGTGACACATCCCTACAATTACTCTGTCTCCCACATTGATCAGCTTTATTTTAATAATGAAGAGTTCTGCGCTGGAGGAACGAAGACCCGGAGCAACCAGGTGTCTGGGGTCTGACTGCAGAGGCAGGGAGCGAGAGCCTGAGCTCAGTTTGCCTGTAAGGAGACACAGAATGGGCAGAAGGAGGTTTGTTCTCAGACACACCTGCCCACACCTGAAACGGCTGAATAGGGCTGTTTAATTGGAAGTGCTGGACAAGAATCAGGGTGTGTCTTTCTGAAGCCAAATGATCACAGAAATGGTTTCTTATAACAGAGGCTGAGGGCTGTATTTATGCAGAAATTATTTCCATGGCGTGTGAGACATGAGTGTCTTCTGACTTAAGAAACTGCTCTCTTTTTTACCTATCATCTGTGTAGATTAAAAGCGAATCCTTCCTCGAAGATATCAACAACTTGCTCAACTCTGGTGACATTCCCAACATTTACAGTCCTGAGGACCAAGACCAGATCCTGACAGCTATGAAGCCTATTGTTCGAGATCTAGGGCAGCAGCCCACCAAGGCAAATTTGATGGCTGCGTTCACAGCACGAGTTCGCAGCAATATCCACATGGTCCTGTGCATGAGGTACACTCCAGGCCTACAGCTCCATGCTTTTAATGTTAATTATTCCCTCCTTATCCTTTGCCTTGCATCACTGTGTAATGGGATCTTTATTTCCAAGCCCCACACTTTGGAGGAGGAGAAAGAATAGGAATATGGTTTGAATATCTTTTTCCCCTAGGACTGGATAATTTTTTTTCTTTTTTTTTACACTTTGCTGGTCTCAAGATGAAGTTTGAAATTTTCAAGAGTGTGATTATGTGTGATTCAGATGAAACACAAGGTGTGTCCTCCCTGCACCACTGAGCCATTTGTTATAAATATATCTTACTTGAATTTGGGGCTCAGTTGCACCATGTTTACTCATGAATCTAATGCATGGTCCATAAGCAGCTTGCTCCCTTGCAGGAGGGATACCAGAAGGTACAGGGCATTCTCAGTGCAAGAACAAGTAGAAAAATCAGGGCCATGATTCTGGCTTGGTGATGTGATCTCTGCACCTACCTGCTTGAGATAAACTTCAGAGCACATTTATTTCTTATCCCTTAAGCGTTCTCCCTAGGGAGGGACCCATAAAACATCACCCTACTACCATCTTAATATTTCCAGAATGTCCCGAGGACTGCCAAGGAACAAGCTCAGACATGTACCTGTGGCATGCAGCTCACTGCCTGAACTTTCATTCCCCTTTTCCTTCCTTCCCTGGGTGTATTCCTGTCCCTCTTACTCCACAAGGCTTCAGGGTGGTTCTGTAGAAGGAAAGCTATTCTGTGCTTGTATTTAGAGCCAGTTGTAACACCTCTCCTCTGCATGCCTCGCCCTCAGCCCGATCGGAGAAGTGTTCCGCGCACGCTTGAGGCAGTTCCCCTCCCTTGTGAACTGCTGTACCATTGACTGGTTCAATGAGTGGCCTGCTGAAGCCCTGCAGAGCGTTGCCTCCTCCTTTCTGAGTGAGATCCCACTTCTTGGTAGCGGTAATGAAGATCTCAACGGGATGGTAGGTGCCACACTCGGGAGTAATCTGCTCCCGTCTGTTCAGCGCGCTGTGTCTCTGGTAGGACTTCAGAAGTGTCCTACCCTGCAGCAGAAATGTGCCATGGCAGGATCAATCAAATGCAGAACTGCATAGCTTTTGTATACCTTGAAACAGGCTTGGCCATTTGTCACCCCTCTGTGGCACTAAAGCCCACCCACAGACATGAGCTCTGCTGTGACTGTATAGTTTGGTTCTTCATAAGCCCCTTTTGCTCACTCTGGGCATCACATGGATTTGCCTTTCACGTGTTCAGTACTGAATAAGATTGTTACTTTCATTTCTCCTTGTAGATTCAAGTATGTGTAGCAATCCACCAGAGCGTGGCAAAGAAGTGCCAGTTGTTCCTAGCAGAACTGGGCAGACACAATTATATCACTCCCAAAAGCTACCTGGAGTTCCTCAGCATCTTCAGTTCCCTCATTGGAAAGAAGCAACACGAACTGAAGACAGCCAAGAACAGGATGCAAAGTGGCCTGGACAAGGTTTGTCCCTCACACCCAGGAAAGTTTTGGGGGCACCCCTTATGCACTCTGAGCAGTGTATTTATAGCTGCAGAGATGCAGTGGGACGTCCAACACATGTCCTGTGTAGCAGGAAAAAATTCAGGCTAAAGCAAGTGAGAGCTATGCCTTCTGCTAGGGCCAGTCTTCCTGAAGGTTTGAGTCTGTAACAGCTCTAAAAGAATAATGATCCCCAGTCTCTGGGGACCACAGACCTCTGTGTAGCTCATCTCTCAGGATGTGCCTTATTAACTTGTAATTGAAAGCCCTCTAACAGAAACATTGTTCTGCTGCCTCATTGCCGCGAGCTTATGAAGTAATGCCTAACGTGCAGGCAGCATTAGGCACTACTGTTCATAAGCATACCACTGTGTCAGATTGTTGCTTTAGCAGGAAGCAGGGCAAAACCTGTGCTTTGCACAGCCCAACACTCGGCAGGGAGCACCCTCCAGGGCAGCACAGCCCTTTCCTAGGGCTTTCCGTGGCTGCTGGCCGTGCTCTTAGCTGTGCTTTGCTCCCACAGCTCCTGCGAACAGCAGAGGATGTAGCGAAGATGCAGGAGGAGCTGGAGTCCTCCCGCCCTCTCCTGGCACAGGCAGCCAAGGACACCGAGGCAACCATAGAGCAGATAAAGGTACCGCTGCTGGGCAGCCCTGCACTTTCTGAATCTGACTGCTCAGACTGGACTGGACACAGGCTGGAGGGGCCTGGCAGGGATTGTGTAAAATCCTGCTTGATCAGAGGTAAAAACGCCTCAGACTGGTATGGCAGATATTTGTGCAGAGCTGCACGGACAGCAAAAACTGCCTCCTGCTGGAGTCCTGCTCTGCTGCTGGTGAGCACCAGTTGTTGCAGAAGCAATGGCTCCCGTGCCCCTGTCTGAAACCACCACCCAGGGGTCAGCCAGCCCTGCTCCCAGCTGCCATGCCCTTGCAAGCACAGTCCAGCAATCCTCAGGTGGCCTGAGCAGCTCTTAGCCTGTTGTTGTTGAAGAGGATTATTCTTCCACATCCCAGCCCCAGGGAGCTGATCCAGCTGCAGCCTGCCCCCTATCATTGTGTGATGATCCCAGACCTCAGGGATCATCACACGGGCACTCATGCCACTTCAGAAGAGGGAACTGTTCTGTGTTGGCTGTCACTGCCTTCTCTCCATGTGTTCCTCCTACTGTGGGATTGCCACACTGGGCCAGAGTGAACAGGGCCGCTAACATCGTACAGCTCTGCATGCAGAGGGGAAAGAGTCTGCAATCTCCTAAGTTCCCACATAGCAGATAAGGATTTGGCTATATTCCACATTTCCTTTGTGCCTCCTGGTAGTGTTTTAATCCTTGGGGTAGGCAGAAGTGGCAGTTTTAGAAACAAACCCCTAAGCATATCTTCCCTACGAATTTGCACCCCTATGCATCCTCTACTTGTGCCAGTAGGAAAATGGGTAGAACAGGTAATTCCTGCAAGACTAACATCATTCCAGGCAGAGCCAGAGCTGGAGCTTGTGAGTGGTTTATACAGGCTGACAAAAACTTCCCAGTATGGTGCAGGAAGGGCATCCCCTGCAGCAGTTAGGTCCGTGAGATCTGCTGGAAGGAGACACACAAGCTGCCAGGACAGCTGTGATCCTTTCCTAGCCAAGCCAAGCTCTGCCTCCAGCATACTTCTGAGGTTCTCTCTGGTGTTGCAGGTGGACACAGCTGTGGCTGAAAAGACAAGAAGTGCTGTGCAGGCTGAGGAGGCGAAGGCCAATGAGAAAGCTCAGAAAGCCCAAGCCATTGCAGATGATGCTCAGAAGGACTTGGATGAAGCCCTCCCAGCCCTGGATGCTGCTCTTGCCAGCCTGAAAAACCTCAACAGAAATGATGTTACAGAGGTACCTGTGTCAAGAGAGAGGGTGGCAGAGCTGGGTCTGGTCAAGGACAGCCTCTCCCTTTGCAGCAATTCCCCTTCACTAGGCTTGCAACATCCCCAGCCTTTTTCCTCCATCCATCCCCCTGGGCTCACACTGGGCAGCTGCCCATGCAGCTTCTCACCTTCGCCCCTTCAGATGCAAACTGAAGGGCAGAAAGGCAGTAAGGGGCTCCTGGGTGTTTCCAGTCCTGGAGAGGCTGTGGAGGAGGGCTCGCCCCACGTGCCTGTCCACGGGGATAGGCAGCAGGGACCACCAAGCAGCCCCAAGTGCTGACTGTGCAGCACAGGGACTGAGCTGGCAGCACCCTGAACCCGCAGGCTCTTTGGAAAGGGACCCACCACAGGCAGCAAGCTGAATTCAAGGAATGCTGGCTTGAAATAGGCTAGTGAGAGAAAGAAGGGTGGTTCTGAGCCTGCAAGCATCGCAGCCCATAGCCAACAGAGCACACTCAATAAGGAGATTTCACCACAGAGGGACAGACTTACTGCTCTGCAGTTGAGTAACAGACCTTTTTATTCTCCCAAAAGCATACAAAACCGCTTTCCCCAGAAAGTGGGGAAAGACACAGACAGTGTTGGTCCACTTGCCCCCAGCACCCATCCTCTTGTAGACCTGGCATGAGAAGTGTCTTGTCTATCCAAGGCTTCCAGTGCCACAAGATGCATCAATTTCTTACACATCATCTAAATCAGCCCCCAGGAGCTCTGTATTTCAGGAAGAAGCTCCCAGTTTCTTTTAAACCCAGCTGCCAGGTCATGACCCAAGTAACCTGTCACCAGAGCAGAGACCACCAGAGCCCTCTCCCAGTCCAGAATTAAGGACCCAGCCCAACCAAGAGAGGACACCACTACTGTGGCAGGGAGCAAGGATCCCTTTGACCTACTCCTTTCCATAGGGCAGCTGCCTCAGGGGAGGGGAAGGAAGCAGATGCCTGCTGCTCCAGCTCCTCCACCACCTCTCTCAGCCGATCCTCATCGCAGTAAAAGTACACATAAAGGTTGCGCTCTGCCTGCAGGATGGGGTTCTCCAGAGCCCTGCGCTTCACCTCCAAGTTGCCCAGGAGGTCTGTCAGCTTTTGGTAGAGGTCATCCTGCATGATGATCAATTGCTGCATCAGCTCAGTGATCTCCTAAGGGACAGAGCCCAAACTCATGTGAACATGAAGAAATAAAGGGATTCTCCTCAGACCTGTGGAAAGCTCAGCCCCCCAGAAACAAACTTCCCACCCAGCTCTGGCCTCCAAACCCTCCCAGTCCAAGGAGGGGAGGTGGCTTACTGGGACACCGTGGTTAAGGCACCCCAATCTCAACACTGAACAGCACATGTGAGACACAGTGAGAATCACCTTTGTCCCGTAGCCAGCCACTGCCTCACTGGATGGTTTTTGGGACAAGGCAAGGGTCAGGCCAACCTGCCCTCCCCTCTGTGGCTGAGAGGCAGCAAGGTCTGCCCCCTGCACCTCGGGAGGATGGCAGAGGGCACCCTGTGCTAGCCTGCTGCCACCCAGCAGGGCCCAGGGGAGCAGGAGTGCTTCCTTACCGGCGACGAGAGCTGCAGCTGGTTGGAGCTGTTGTACAGCTGGTGATAGAGCACCTCTATGGAGGACTCCAGGGCAGACACCTCGGGCATAGGAGCTTCCAGCTGGGCTTCCAGTGCCCTCTTTTCCTGAACCAGCTGGGAGCACTTGGCTGCCATGGCCTCATAGCTGCGGAAGGGCTGCTTCTCCTGATCCTTCCCCATCAGCATGTCCCAGAGCCTGTGAGAGGGGACAGCCAGCCAGAGCTGTGAGTACAGCACCAGTGCTGAGGAAGAACAGGGCTCTGAGGTTGTTGTGCACTGTAAGACTGGGATGCAAGCAGATGTGGGTCAGCAATGAGAAGACAGCCACTCCTGATGAGCATCCCTGTCATGGAGCTCTGGGAAGAGCACAGTAAAGGACCAGGCCAGTGTGTGAATTCTTTTCGACAGACACCAGCACCAGCTACTCTAAAACAGTGTGGGGAAGACTGAGAAGACCCAGTCAATGCAACTGACTGACAACCTAGTCAGAGAAAGGTCTTGCTCTAAGCAGCTTGTGCTTTCTTGTGGCCCAGCTCTCCTTCTCCATGGCTGAAGACTTGCCTCTACACTCTCTACCTTAACAGTCTAGAAAAACTTCTGTTCTCTATACTCATTCCATTCTCCAAGCCCATACTTTGCTTCCTCACTCCAAGCCAGCCAGAAAGAAGCAGATCTGTGGTATTTCACACCACCATGGAGTCACAGTGACTCTGCACTGGCAGAAGAGCACTGCTAGTCTATCTGGTAGCTTGGGTCTGCTGCCTGCCTCGGCCATTCCCATGCCACTACCCCCACATCTAGTTTGTTCTTCATGCTCAGACCCCTTAGGTCCTTACCGTATGGCAGTGAGGTCTTTGGGGTCTATCCATTTGCGTGGATGACCCATCTGGGAGGACCTGACATCTCTGAAGTAGTTCTGCTGCTCCTGCAGCCTGGTCTGGGATTCCCTCGTGATGGCTTCGATCTTCTCCAGCCAAGCAGCTTTCTCTTCCAGCTCCTTTCTCTCCCGTTTCAGCTGGAGCTCCAGCAGCTCCAGGCGGCTGTGCTGGCTCAGCAGCCAGGCGGCCGCCTCCTCCTGCCTCCTGGCAATGTTCTGGAGACGGGCAGCCTCCAGGCTGAAGTACTTGTGCAGGATGGGCAGGCGAAAGCGGCGGCGGGCCTCTGCCTTCAGCAGGGGCGGCAGCTGGTGTGTCAGAGTCTGCGTGATGTCGAAGCGCAGGGCGTGCAGCTGCCTCTGGAGCGCGGCAGCCTGGCTCCGGCCCTCGGCCCCGACTGCCTGCTGCACGGGGGGACACGAGACAGGCTGGTGACACTGCGCTGCCTGGCTCTGCCACCCACTCCCAGCCTGTCAGCTGTGTTCCAGTGGCCAGCAGCAGGGACCACCGACCCTGCCACAAACGAGATGGAGGAATGGGGGCACTAGCCCTACCTGGTTATCCTCATGAGCTTCCAGAGTCCTCTGGGCCCACTCCAGCGCAGCACGGGCGCCTTCAACTTTTGCTGCCGTGACTATAACCTCCCTCCGGGCACAGATATATGTTGTCTCTATTCGGACCAGCTCCTTCCAGAAGCTGTCTTGGTCCTCCAGTAGCCCATCTTCATCAGTCTCAAGGCTTTTTGGCGTCGATGTTTCCTTGGCGTCCATTCTCTCTGTGAAATCCTGGCTGTCATGTCTCTTCTCCTCACTCTCCATGCTCAACACGTCTCTCTCATTCCCCACCTCCCCTAGCAGCTCTGCCTTCAAGCCTTGCACGAATATTCCCCAGCTTGCTGGTGCCACCCCCCACAGTGTCTTTATGCATTCTTGATAAGGAGCTCCCCTTCTTTCCTGTGGCATTTCACAATATGAGTCCATCTGTGTCCCAGCCTCCAGCCCTTCCTTCAGGCTGCTCTCTCCCTGTGCACTTGCTTCCCAAGCGTCTGGAGCCTGGACACTCTCTGGTAGGATCTGCTGGATGAACCTCTCAAACACATTGGTGGCCTGTTGTTCTTGCTCCAGGTAAGGGCCGAGATCTATCTGGCACAGCAGTGTTGGCAGCTGGCCCATCCCCATGTTCCCATGACACACTGACACCTGCGTTGCAGCCTCGCCGACCTGGCTCAAGACAGCTCTGGTTTTGAAGATCTTTTCTTTCAGGTCCATATGAGCCATCCTCAAGTCCTGCTTCACCACGTTCTCCTCCTCCTCCAAATACCTCTGCTGCTGCTGCAGCTTGGCTGTCCAGGCCAGCAGCTTCCTGTACCTCCAGAGCTGGCGGTCACGATAGTCCTTCAGCTCCTGAAGCTCCTGCTGCAGGGCCTCTTCAGAGGGCCCCTCATCTGCTATCCTGCTCGGGAGCTGTGGGGCCTGGCAGCACATCCGCAGGGCCTCCTCCAGGGCATCGCCTTCCAAGATGGGTTTGCCTGCAGCCAGCAGGGCCTCATAGGCTTCCACCTCGGCTGGGCTCAGCACGTTCTCCTCACCCACCATGCTGCAGAACCACTCGAGGAATTGCTTTGTCTCAGGGCAGTCAAAGAGCCACTCAAAGTCCTTCTCACAGAGGGTGTCTGCATGGGGGCAGATCAGCCTCAGTGTTGCCATAAAGTCTGCTGCTCTGTTGACCATGTCCAGTGGGAAGGCCTGGGAATATCTCCAGCTGAACATGGCAAGGATGGTCAGCACTAGAAGGGAAAAAGCAGGAGTCATCCTCAGAGGTCCTGACACCACAGTCACCTCAAGGGTGCTGCAGCAGCACTCCTAGGTGCCGGCTTAAGAGGAGAGTCATGAGTGCCTCCACAAGTGCTGAAGACCAGCTCATGGAGTGTGGCATTGCTGTGGTGGGGTACAAGACAAACAAGAGCCCACAGAACAAGGGGGAAAGCCTGCCTGTGCCCCATTTCCATACAGCCTTCTCCCCAGGGCCATACAGATTTATGTCCTTTGCCAAGACATACTCAGCCCGTAGGGACACACCTATCGCAGTATGAGAGCAGGCTCTTTCAGCCTGCATTTAGTTTGCTCCATGCCCTTTCTGATAACCAGCTTTCCCTTCAAATGCCTCTGTCCTTCCTGCCTGTGTATTGCATCCTCCCAAGTGTCCTAGCTCTGGTCCCAGTCTCCCCTGGCTCAGCTGAGGGAGGGATGAGCACCCCACCTCCCAGAGAATCAGATTAACCCACTGTTTCCATTCGGGTTTTGCAGGTACGAGCCCTGCAGCGGCCTCCCCCTGGTGTGAAGATTGTGATTGAAGCTGTCTGCATTATGCATGGAAAAAAGCCCAAAAAGGTGGCAGGAGAAAAGATAGGCACCAAAGTGGACGATTACTGGGAGCCAGGCAGGGCCCTTCTCCAGGACCCAGTGCAGTTCCTGAACAGCCTGTATGATTATGATAAGGTAAGCAGTGGCAGAAGGAGGCTGTGGCTGGGATCAGGTGTTGCCTCAGAGATATCCTTCTCACAGCAGTAACAAATTGAGCTCCTTGTGGGTAACATCCTTCAGCAACACCGAGGATGAGGGTGCATTTGGCCTGGAAGCCCTCGTGCCAGTTGGGTGCACTTCATTGCCTTGGGCAATGGGACCCAGACATGCAAGTCTTCCCATTCTGTCTCCCTGCTCTTTTGTGTAGAGGAGCTAGACAGAAGTGGGATGAGAAGGGATTTACCCAATCCCACAGCTGTGGCTGCCAGACTTCAACATGCAGAAATTTGATTCCTCTTGCTCCAGCGTGATGCCTTGACCACCCTGTCGGATCCTGGGGTGCTGCTGCCTCTGGGGGAAGCCCTTAGGAGATCAGTGATGAGTTTGCTGGAGATCTGACTGAGGAGAGTCTCCTTCTCTCCCACCTTTCTTTGCAGGACAATATTTCGGACAGTGTGATCAAGGCCATCCAGCCCTACATTGACAATGAGGAGTTTCAGCCAGCTGCCATCGCCAAGGTCTCCAAAGCCTGTACCTCCATCTGCCAGTGGGTGCGTGCCATGCACAAGTACCACTTTGTGGCCAAGGTCGTGGAGCCCAAGCGGGTAAGACACTCTGTGACCCAGTTGCTTTTGGTGTTCAGAACACACTACCAGCAGCTCCCTTCTGCAGGAGATGCTGGGAATCACCATGTTCTGCAGGTCAGGATGTAATGTCTTTGTCATCCAGGCATTGGATTGACCGAGGTATCAGTAGCTAGTGCTTATCAGCAAGCACTTTTATGGAAAACCAGCTCTTGCTCCAAGGTCTCTGCCTTCTGGGGGAAGAGCCTGACCACACGCCCAACTTAGCCACTGTTTCCTTGTGCATGTCCCCAGCAAGCCTTGCGGGAGGCAGAGGAGGACCTGCGTGCCACTCAGGCGGTCCTTGACGAAGCCAAGCAGCGCCTGAAGGAGGTTGAAGATGGCATTGCCGCACTGCAAGCCAAGTACGAGGCCTGCAAAGCCAATAAGGAGGAGCTGGAGATGAAGTGTGAGCTGTGTCTGCAGAGACTGGCCCGTGCCGATGTGGTAAGGGACAGAGCTGGGCTCTGCCTGCTTACATGAGATAACTCAATTTCAGGCCATGCAGCACAGTGGTGAAAACATCCATGAGCGTGCAGCTCATGACAATCCTAGGCTGAAGCTGCCTGGCCTGATCTCAGCAGCTCAACAGGACTGGAAAGCTAAGCTAGCCAGGCCCTGATGTGAAAAGCTGCTGTCCTCCTGTGCACAGCTTCCTCAACTAGCAATGGGTCTCCAGGACAGCTGAGAGCAGCTCAGTAATCCCAAGATTAAGTGCTCAATGCCAGGAACAGAACTCAGAATATGCCAGGGGCCACCCCAGCCTCTGATGACCAAAGTCACCTGCAGCATTACCCAGAGAACAGCAGGTCCAGGACACAAAGTTGGACCACACAGCAGCTCTCACGTGTGCAACTTATCCCACAGCTCATCAACAGCTTGGCTGATGAGAAGGTGCGCTGGCAGGACAGCGTGGAGAGCCTGGATGGCAAGATCAGCAACAGCTCTGGGGACGTGCTGGTTGCAGCTGGCTTTGTGGCCTACCTGGGCCCTTTCACAGTAAGTGTGCAGTGCTCCCTGTGAGGCACTCGGTTTGCAGCTCTGCTCTCCTGGCCAAGGAGAAAGGAATAGGACACAAGGGTGTGAGATCCTTCCAAGATCTCTCTCCACATGTGCCAGAGGCTGCACAGGCCCATTTGAATGGGAACAGGAGGCTTTAGATACTCACACCAGACCAGCTGCAACTTAAAGAAAGGCTATGATGGTGTTTCTCATGGCAGGGAGACTACCGTGCAGCACTGTCCGAGGAGTGGATGAAGGAGCTGGCCAAAAACTACATTCCCCACAGCTGGGATGCAAGCCTCATCAACACCCTTGGAGACCCTGTGGAAATCCGCTCCTGGCAGGCAAGTTGCAAAAAGAAAACCAAACCAAACAATACTTGAGGAAGAAGGGGCCTCAGGTAAAGACTCAAACACTCGGCTCACCACTCACTAGGGTCACCTGCACCAAAGGACAGGCCCCAAACCAAGCAGCTGGATAATGACCAAGCACCTCCACGCTGCAGAGCTGGAATTGCTGCCAGGCCTGGGCAGCAGCAACAAGGGCATCAGCCTTGATGTGTAAAGCTTGTCCTTTACAAATCCCTGGCCTAGAGCCAAGCTCTGGCCACAGCCTGCCCAAACCTGACCCCACAGCACAGCGCCATCCCAGGGCTTGGCTGCTGGCAGAGGTACCTTCACCTCCATTCCCTGTCCACCCACTGGGAGCACTCAGGGGCCAGGGCAGCAAGGGCTTCTCTCTGGTCACCTGTGTGTGCTACCAGGTGCCCCAACAGCTTTTTCTACCCTGTTAGATTGCTGGCTTACCCAACGACACCCTGTCTGTGGAGAATGGGGTAATAACCCGATTCTCCCTGCGCTGGACTCACTACATAGACCCACAAGGACAAGCAAACAAGTGGATCAAGAACCTGGTAAGAGCTGTGGGGAGGAAAGCCAGGTCTGCCAGGATAGGGGTAGCAGCTTTCTGTCAGGAGCTGTGCAGAGCAACCTCAGGCTTTGGGCTCTAGAGCTGCAAAACCCCACACCATGCCAGCCCAACCTAACCAGCACCAGACAGTCTCCACACCCACATTCATCCTAGGTGGATTTCCCTTCCTGGAGAAAGCAGCACAGGGCAGGAGGAGCCCTCATGCAAGCAAGGCATCAGATTCCCACTCTAGCTCTCCACCAGCATTCTCAGAGCCTTCACCTCACAAAACAGCACCAGCATTTCCCATAATGGTTTTCAGGTTTCTAGGACAGGGAGGGATCAGGGTGGCATTACCTGGCTGTTGAGCACAGTCCCCACTGCCAAAGTGCTGACAACACCAACCACCACATCTTCTCCAGAGACACGCTTTACTGCCCTTTTGAAGGATCAGGCAGGAGGCTGAGGCAGCTGCTCCTGTTTTGCTCCCTGAGGGCTTTTCCCACCCACCTGCTGTCACTTTGCAGGCTCTGCCCTCAGTTAGCAGTGTGGGGCTCCAGAGGGGTATGGCTCTGTGAAGGAGATTCTCCCTGTTTCCCCCCCTTTTCTGCTGCCTCATTGAGCTGTCTCTAGTACCTGCTGGTGGGGGATAAACTTGCCAAAATAGCCAAATAGCTGAGCAAGAAAAACTATTATTTCCAGTGCCCCAGGGGGCTAAATCAGTCCAGTGAGAGGTGTACTGTGCACCAGAGCTGGATGTGAAGGTGGCAGGACACCACAGAAACCCTGCCCTCCCCTGCTGCCTTTCAGGAGAGGGAGAACAGCCTGGAGGTGGCCAAGCTGAGTGACCGGGACTTCCTCTCCACTCTGGAAAACACCATTAGCTTTGGGAAGCCGTTCCTGCTGGAGAATGTCGGCGAGGAGCTGGATCCAGTCCTTGAGCCTGTCCTGCTGAAAGAGGTCCTATGTCTCACCTTGGCAAGGAGGGCAATGGGTACCTGGCCAAGCTGTGAGGGGCCATCTGGCCAGGGTGCCATGGGCAGTGGTGCTTTCGTAGGTGTCCATGGGCAGGCAGAGCTCACGTGGATGAGTGAGTCCCATGCTTGGCCAGGGCTCCAACACAGTGACAGCCTCCCACGCACACTGGTCTTCTGCCAGCAGGCATCTTTGTCTGGGAGGCAGGGCCATGAAATTCAACTGCTGTCTTCAAGTTCAGGCCTTTAGTTCTGCTAAAACTTTAGTAAAGCTTGGAGCTCCTCTGTCCCAAGAGCCTTCAGAGCCCAGGGCACAGCAGGATGCCTTCTCTCACAAGAGGTAGCCATCCCAGCCTTCCTGTGTTTGTCCTTCTCCGGTACAGACCTTCAAACAGCAAGGCAACACCGTGCTGAAGCTGGGGGATGCAGTGATCCCCTACCATGATGATTTCAAGATGTACATCACCACCAAGCTGCCCAACCCTCACTACAGCCCCGAGGTCTCCACGAAGCTCACCCTCATCAACTTCACCCTCTCACCCAGGTAGCTGCTTTTACCCCATTATTTGCCCATGCTGCTCAGCCTCATTCCTTGCAGTCCTCAGACCCTCGGGCCTGTTGCCCCCTCACCTGCCACCCTCACTTCCATGGCTTTTGTTGTAGTGGCTTGGAAGACCAACTGTTGGGAGAAGTGGTGGCTGCAGAGCGGCCTGACTTAGAAGAAGATAGAAACCAGCTAATTATTAGCAATGCCCAGATGCGTCAGGAACTAAAGGAGATAGAAGACCAGATCTTGTATCGGCTCAGCACTTCTGAAGGAAACCCTGTAGATGACTTGGAGCTCATCAAAGTGTTGGAAGCATCCAAGCTGAAGGCAGGAGAGATCCAGGTCAGAGGTGAAGGGTGCTTTCCCCCTGCAGCTGTGCATCCCCTGCCAGCACTCCACTAACCACGACATCGCCTCTGTCCTCCAGGCCAAGGTCGCGGTGGCAGAGCAGACAGAGAAGGACATCAACATCACCCGCATGCAGTATGTGCCCGTGGCTGTCCGCTCGCAGATCCTCTACTTCTGTGTCTCAGACCTGTCCAACGTGGACCCCATGTACCAGTATTCACTCGAGTGGTTCCTCAACATCTTCCTCTTGGGGATCCGTAACTCCGAGAAAGCAGGTGCCTGCCCAAGACAGCCCCCTCCTATGCTCTCCCTCACCCCACATCTGCGCCAGGTCTGCGTGTGAGAGCGGCATCCGTCCTTCCCGGGCAGGGTGTGGGTGTGCCTCTGTGACCAGGAACCCAGAGCTGACGTGGAGAGCCCCCTCCACATCCCCCGTGGCACTCACCACCCATGTCTGGTTGTTGCCTTTTTTTTTCAGAGGTGCTGACGGAGCGGGTGGAGAACATCAACAACTACATCACCTTCAGTCTCTACTGCAACGTGTGCCGCAGCCTCTTTGAGAAGCACAAGCTCATGTTTGCCTTCCTGGTCAGCACCCGGATTCTGATGAACGAGGGCCAGATCGATATGGTGAGCAAGTCACCTTAGTCCTTGAAGGGATTCCATCGGGGCAGCTCAAGCACAGCCTGTTCAGCCCCTAGGACTGTGTGCTGCATGGAAAAGAGCCTTGTTCCCTGGGGTTAGGGACAGGCTTGGCAGCCTGCTGGGCGAACACAGGGCCTCTGTCTTTATTCAGCTTTCAAACTGTTCTCTATGTCTGCATGCAGAGCTGCCTCGCCTGAATCACCTGCAGCTTTTGCCAGCTTGCAGATTGCTGCAAAGGTTGATGAGTTCAGAGGGAGCAGGCAGGGGCTAGCAGAGTGGCAGCTGAGCAGTCACTATGTTGGACTCACCAGACCCTCCAGCTCACTCCTTGACACACACACACCTGGCAGGAGAGCAGCCAGAAAGCTACTACAGGATTTTAATTGGATATGGCACCACGTGCCTTGGGCTCAGGTGGGTAGGCTGTTAGCCATGACCAGATCGTGTCCTGTTCCCAGGATGAGTGGCGGTACCTGCTGTCAGGAGGGGCCATAAAGGAGCTGAAGGACAACCCAGCTCCAGCCTGGCTGAACGAGAGAGCGTGGGGAGACATCCTGGCCCTGAGCAGCCTGAAGAATTTCTCTGACTTCGACAACGATTTTGCAGCCAACCTTGAAGGGTTCAGGGCCATTTTTGACAGCCACAAGCCTCACAGGCAAGCGTCCCCTGCTTTGTCAGCTTAGCTCTGCTGCACATGGCATCCCTGGGAGAGAAAGAGGAGCTGATATAGCCACAGTGCCAGCTCTGCTCCTGGCACAGTGCCATGCAAGGGAAAGGATGAGGCACTGCCTTGTCTCCTCAGGGGTGGCCATTGCTTGCCCAAGACAGAGCCACACAATGCCTTATCTCAGCAGTATTTGCTGCTTCCCCAGTGGAAGCAGTTCTGGCTTGCCTGCTGATGGTTTCAGAGCTACAGACAACAACTTCAGCCAAGGGACTGGAAGGTCCTTGTCCCTTATGAAGCCCCAATGGCTGCCTGCAGGTAACTTGGGTACTTGTCATGGAATCTGGCACATCCCCCCAAAATGCACCTAATTGCTTTGCAGAGAGCCTCTGCCTGGGAAGTGGGAAGATGGGCTCGATGCCTTCCAGAAGCTGCTGGTTCTGCGGTGTCTGCGTGGAGACAAGGTCACCAACGCCATGCAGGACTTTGTGGTGCTGAATCTGGATCAGCGCTTCATCGAGCCACAGGTAACCAGCCAAGAGCAGGTGCTGGTGGGGACAGGAGTGGAGCAGGAGGCCTCGAGCTTGTGATAGATGGCCCACCAATTGCAGTGAGGGTGCTCGTGCCCCTCTGCAGCCACAGGGTTCCTCCCACAGCTGGGGAAATACCTGTGCCTTAGAGGGATAGCCTTTCTGATGTCCACCAGTTAAACCACACTGGGAGGGGCAGGTACTGCAGGTGTTCAAGGGAAGAGTTCGCATGACAAATGGGAAAGTGGTTTGGCCCTGACCCTAATGTGGCCAGAGGAGAGCTGTACGTGGTCCTCACTGAACGTGTTCCTGGCCTTGGCACCTGAGAGGACGCTGGTGCCTTGGAGAGGAGCTGGAGGCCAGGAAGGCTGAGCAGGTGCTGCAGGGTTCCACTACAGCCTCTCCACTCCGACCAACTCTCTGTTGCAGACCACTGACCTCTCAGTCGTGTTTAAGGAGTCCACGG
Source organism: Dryoscopus gambensis (assembly GCA_013389985.1). Lineage (NCBI taxonomy): Eukaryota > Metazoa > Chordata > Aves > Passeriformes > Malaconotidae > Dryoscopus > Dryoscopus gambensis. The sequence continues at coordinate 117,953 of WEIT01019473.1, read as the reverse complement.
CCACCACCCCGCTGGTGTTCGTGCTGTCCCCGGGCACCGACCCTGCTGCCGACCTCTACAAGTTTGCTGAAGAAATGAAGTTCACACAAAAGCTTGCTGCCATTTCCCTGGGCCAAGGACAGGTAAGCTGTCAGTGCATTCCTGGAACAGCAGCATCCTGGCACTCGTATCAATCTCATCAAGCTCCAAGTAGGTGAAACACTTGCAGCACTGTGAAAACACCCTCGTGCCCCAGGGTCCTTACTCGCCAACCTTCTGCTTCTGCCCCCTTGGGGTGAGAGCTGCAGCAGCTCCCGCTACAGTGCGCCCTCTAGCTTCCCAAATCCATCTGCAGTTTTTCTATTCCCCTCACCCTCCCTCACAGGCTCGTGAAAGCTGTAAAAAACCTTTGCTGTGCCATCAAACAGCAAAGATCCAGCTGAGCCGTGGGGGCAAAGCCAGGGCATAGCTCTGGACAGTGGTCCTTCCACCCAGCTCCAGGGAGCTGACCCCTTGTCCAGCTCAGCAGGACACAGCACACCATGGGACAGGGTCTCTTAGCTCTCCCTTTCTGCCTCTGCAGGGCCCCCGTGCTGAAGCCATGCTGCACAGTGCCATGGAGCAGGGCAACTGGGTCTTCTTCCAGAACTGCCACCTGGCTCCCAGCTGGATGCCCTCACTGGAGGGGCTCATCGAGGCCATTGACCCCGGCAAGGTGAGATGTGAGATGAGCAGGTGCCCACTCTGAGGATAACAGGCAGGAGCTGGAGCCTGGGAGGAGCCCAGCTCTAGTTCAGCCCTGTCCATAGGTTCCTCACAGAACCAGAGTGTCAGTGCAGGAGCAGCTGCAGGGGCTATGCCTGCACCCTCTGAGCACTTGCTGCCTTCTGGACTTCCAGGTGCATCCAGACTTTCGCCTCTGGCTCACCAGTCTACCGAGCAACCACTTCCCTGTGTCCATTCTCCAGAATGGCTCCAAGATGACCATTGAGCCCCCCCGTGGGGTCAAGGCCAACCTGCTCAAGTCCTACATTAGTTTCAGTGATGACTTCTTGAATTCTTGCTCCAAGGTAAGACTCAGATCGTGCTTTGGTTTGCTGTCCCCATTCCATGCCTGCTCCAGTGTATGCTTTCTACCTGGGTGTTGCTCCTCGCCAGGGATAGATCTTCCTCCCCATTACAGAATCCATGTGCTAGAGAAGGAGTTATTTCTCATAAACTCACACCTGTGAAGAGCCACTTGGAAGTTTTATTTTGACAAACAGAAGCAACAGTATTTTGGAAGCCTGGCATAAGGCACTTGCAGCTCTCTTTAAGCAAGGAGGAGGCCATGGCCTTCCCCAACACAGCAGCCTGACTGAGGTTTCCCCTCTCCAAGCTCCAGCTGGCACCCCTGAATTGGCACATTTGCTCTGACAGGTCCTAGCAGGACCTGACTCCCTCCAAGGGTGCCTCCTCCCAAGCTGAGCAACTCCTCTCCCTGCTTCCCACAGGTCACAGAGTTTAAATCCTTGCTGCTGTCACTTTGCTTCTTCCATGGGAACATGCTGGAGAGGAGAAAGTTTGGGCCTCTGGGGTTCAACATCCCCTACGAGTTCACAGACGGAGACCTCCGCATCTGCATCAGTCAGCTGCAGATGTTCTTGAATGAATACGCAGAAATTCCCTACAAGGTGAGAGCTGCCCCTGCTGCGAGGGAACAGGCTCACGATGCAGACATGGCTCAGAGCCATGGTGGGGTCTCTTGCAGGTTCTGAAATACACAGCTGGGGAGATCAACTACGGCGGCCGCGTGACCGACGACTGGGACCGGCGCTGCATCATGAGCATTTTGGAAGATTTCTACAAACCTGAGGTTTTAAGTCCTGACTTTGCCTATTCCGAATCAGGTGTCTACAAGCAGATCAGTACCTCTTCTGACCTCAATGTAAGTACTCAAGTCACAAACTGCAGCTCACAGATCCAGGGCAATTGTCACAATGCAAAGGGGATCTCTCCTCCCTGAAACCCACTGCATTTTCAGGTCCCTGGGTTTGTAAGAACCTGGGGATCATCAGCTGCTCTGGGCCTCACAGTCTGTGTGGATTCCTCTCCAGGGCTACCTCCAATACGTCAAGGGCCTGCCTCTCAACGACAGCCCGGAGCTCTTTGGTTTACACGACAACGCCGACATCACCTTCGCTCAGAACGAGACCTTTGCTCTGCTGGGGGCCATTTCACTGCTGCAGCCCAAGACCATCACTCTGGGAGGCCGCAGCAGGGAAGAGGTGGGTGGCCCAGTCCTGTCAGTGCTCTGGCAGCCAGTGCCCAGTGTGGGCAGTGACCAAAAGCACCGGCCCTCAGCAGGTGCCAGCCTGCCTGCTGGGTGCCAGCAATGGCACTGCCACCCCAGCGTTAGCTCTCCCCCTTCTCGGCAGCCATGGGGCTGGATTAGAAGGATTTTACCACTTGCTGCCTTTCTTCCAGATCGTGGAGGAGACCTCCAATGACATCCTGGCAAAGCTGCCTGACCCCATGGACCTACCGGAGGTGATCGAAAAATACCCACTGCTCTATGAAGAATCCATGAACACAGTGCTGGTGCAGGAGGTGATCAGGTAAAACTCCTGTGGGATCACATCCTGGGGAACAGCAGAGAAGTGCAGGCCCCTGCTGCCACCCACCTGTGGGGAACCTCGGTACCGAGCACAGCAGTCACACTAACAACTGTGTTGTCCCAGCCAGGACCTTTGGCTGATCCTGTCTCCATCTGCTACAGTCAGCAGTTTAGGGCTGGGGGAGCAGCTGTGAGCCCCTGTTGAAGAGGATTGGGGCTGGGGGTTACATGGAGGAGCTTCACTTCTGCCCTCTCTGGTTAGGCAATGGGCAGTAAACCACTGCACGGAGTCACTCTGCTCCCTCTGCCTTTTCCCTGTAGGTACAACAAGCTCCTGGAGGAGGTTGCTCAAAGTCTGAAGGATTTGCTGAAAGCTCTCAAGGGCCTGGTCGTGATGTCCTCTCGGCTGGAGCTCATGGCTACCAGTTTGTACAACAACAGTGTTCCCGAAATATGGAATGCCAAGGTACGTGCCCCAGCCAGCCCAGACCAGAGGTCACCTGAACCAGGGGAATGGGTCATCAGCTGCTGCTGGACTGGGCTGTGTCACGTGGAGCTGGCTCTTGCTGCCCTGGCAAGGAGATGTCTCCTGCCTAGTGCAGCTCCCAGTTATTCCCAGCCCCTGGGCTCTGGGCATCTCTCAGCAACAGAGGCACAAGGTCTGGGCTGTCCTTGAGTGCATTCAGCACCTCCCTCTGTGGGTGCCCCACAGGCCTATCCGTCGCTGAAGCCGTTGGCATCGTGGGTGAACGACCTGGTGCAGCGGATCGAATTCCTGCAGAACTGGATCAGCCATGGGATCCCCTCCGTGTTCTGGATCAGTGGGTTCTTCTTCCCCCAGGCCTTCCTCACCGGGACACTGCAGAACTTCGCCAGGAAGTCTGTCATCTCCATCGACACCATCTCTTTTAGCTTCCAGGTCAGTAAATCAGGTGGAGGCTCTGAATTTATTTGGAATCTCCTGCCAGAAGGCTACAAAGGCCCTGATCTGCCCAAGAGGTGAAGCCACCAGGCTACACATTGGCCCACGGCCCCATCATCCTCTTTGTGCTTGGATACACACACCCACCCACCCACACTGCCAGACACCACCCCAAGGCTGGCAGAGGCTTCTGCTTCCAGACCTGCTCACATTGCCCCTCTACCAACTCTGTCACAGGCTGCCCCACATGATGTGAGCTGCCAAAAAATGCAGTCCAGCCCCTCTGAGAGCTGGGGCAAGCTCTCCTTTGGCAGCGCTGGCTTAACTAAGAGCTGCTTAAGAGGCTTCTTGGGGCTGAGCCCCCAGGGACGCGCCTTGAGCAGGGGCCCGACGCCCCTCCCCTGGGCAGGTCATGAAGGAGTCGGTGAAGGAGCTGACACAGCAGCCTGAAGTGGGCTGCTACATCCACGGCTTGTTCCTGGAGGGCGCCCGCTGGGACGCCGCTGCGGGTCGGCTGGCGGAGTCACGCCCCAAGGAGCTCTACACGGAGATGGCCGTCATCTGGCTGGTGCCTGTCGCCAACCGCAAGCCTCCAGAATCCGGCTCCTACCTGTGCCCCATCTATAAGACTCTCACTCGAGCAGGTAGGTGCCCTAAAGGCAGATTTCCAGAAACACGGGAGCTGCAGGAGCAGCTAGGAGGGGCAGCAGGGAGTGCCTCCTGCCATACACGGGCACAGAGCAAGGTACTGTTGGCAGTGGCCAGCCAGGGAGAAAAGATTTCTCCTGCTGTGGTTGAGGAGATGGAGCAGGCAGGCACCCTGGCTCTGCAGCAGTGGCTCTCAAGCCCACAAGCCTGTTTCCCCCAGCCCTGCTCAGCCTGTCACCTGGATTAGGGTGGGAAAAAGGGCTCATGGATGGGGTTGCTTGTCTGGGACTCCCTGGTCAGTGTGCAGCAGCACCACCCTCTTGCCCTTGCTTCCCCCACTACAGGCACGTTGTCAACAACGGGCCACTCCACCAACTACGTGATTGCTGTGGAGATCCCTACAGACAAGCCAGAGAAGCACTGGATCAAACGTGGCACGGCCTTGATTTGTGCCCTGGACTTTTAGCCAGGAAACGCAGCCAGCCAGCCCAGGAACCCACTGCGGCTGAGGGCCTGAGCCGGGCTGCCGCCCTCCTCTCCTCCTGGCCTCCTTCTGTTGAGGTGAGTTCTACCCTTCTCCTGTTGAGGTGTGTCAATAAATAGAGCCTGGTGTTGTTACACTGCCCCTGATTACTTCAAATCTCTACACCGCGCAGAAGAGCTGCCAGCAGAGGTAACAGGGCCTGGAGCTGGCACGTGGTGCTCCCAGCCCCACTGCCACCCGCCCCCATCCCTCACACACCTCTTCCCTGGCTGGCCATTACAGGATAGCTTTATTCCTTCAGACAGATCCATTATTTACAGCACTTGATATTAGACACAGCAAGAGACAGAAGGATTTTCTTTCCTTCAACACATACTCAAAGAACTATTTCATTCCATAGTCAAGATCTGTACACATATCGAAAAAAATCAGTCCTCTCCTGTGGCAGCTCTGCCCCAGGACATTGGCAGAGAGCAGTGCTCACCTCTGATATCTCAGATTTCTGCCATGCTCCTGGGGGCTGGCAGGAGGCAGTGGGCAAGAGGCAGCCAGGCTGTACCAGCAAGCTCAGGTGAGCAGCCAGCCAGGGGCGAGGACGAGCCGTGGGCTCCTTCCACTGCTGCCCCCATCCCACCTCCACCATTGCAGCAACCAGCCACCTCTCCCCCTGCCAAGCGGCTGCACCAAGCCACATCCAGCGTCCACCCTTGTGCCGTGCCCAGCACCACCCAGGCCACCATATGCACCTGGCCTGTTCATAATTCATGGGGTTTCTCTGGGGACTGGGCCTGGTGCAATGCTGTGGGACCCACAGGCACTGCCGGGGCCAGAGAGCTGGTCCCGAGGACAGCAGCCAGGGCAGCAAGAGGCACTGGCCAGCCCCAGCACCACCACAGAGGGCTCCACCCACGAGCCTACCCACCCTCATCCAGCAACAGAGCTGCCGTGGCCCACCGGGGAGCCAAGCTACACTGGGAAGGTGTCGCCATCCCCAGGAGCTCGGCCAGCACGGGGCACGGGGCCGTGCAGGGTGGGGCGGGGTGGGTGCAGAAGCAGCTCTGTCCTGGGGCCACCTTACTCAGACTGGCCAAAGCCTGGATTAGGACCAAAAATGAGTTTGGCGAAGGGAGGGGGAAGGATAGGAAACACAGACATGAACATCCCAGGGAAGCACAGAGCTGAAGGCCCGGACGCAGGAGGACACAAGCCACAGCCAGCTGCGGCCAGCACAGCCTCACATGGGCGGTGCCAGTGTTCCCACAACACCAGACCCATCCCCAGCTGAGTGGGCTCTTTCCCTCCTGCCACAGTCCTCAGCTAGGGTGCTGAGACGGAGGTGACAACGTCTGGGTGCTGCCATGGCATGGTCAGGCAGCTGAGCACGCCAGCCTCCCTTCTGCTGCAGGGACTCCTCCAAACAGGTTCTTGCCTTTCCCAGCTCAGGCGCAGAGAAAAACCCGATTTCCCTTTGTCCCCAGGCTCCATCTGGGCTGAGGACTCGTCACTGTGGTCTCTCTTCCTTGGGCAAAGGGTAACACAGATCCAAGTGCCAGTGCCCAAAGCCACAAAGCCCAGCTGCTGTTCCTCAGTCTCGGCTCCCTGGCTACTGGCGCTTGGCTTTGTAGGGGCGGGAGCGTTTCCGGCGGTCCGGCTTCCTCTGCTTGTGCAGGCGGCCGATGCTGACTCCCTGCCGCCGGCGCACGGAGATGTTCTGCTCCACGAGGCTGGCCAGCATGCCTGCAGGGAGAGCACAGACAGGGGCCTGGAGTGCTGGGACCACCCATGCCAGAGGGCAGCCCTGCCTCTCCCGCTCGAAAGCGATCAGTGGGCACCTCCTGGCACTATAAAAGCAGAGAGCTGTGGCTCCCCACACTGAGCATCACCCTGGGCCCCAGGCCTGGCATGAACAGGGAGCCAGGCAGGGTGAGCTTCCCAGGCTCCCAGCTGCTGCTCCATCACTCAGTGCAGCTCACCCAGCTGAACCCAAACCCTCTGCCCCATGAGCACAGCTCACCTTCCTGGGCCAGCATGGATATGAAGGTACAGATGAACTCATCATAGTTGTGGGTTCTCCTCTGGTCATCGATCTACAAAGAGACAAATCCACAAATAATCCACAAGTGGGGGGCAGGGAGAAGGGAGAGTTCATGGTTAACAGGGGACAAAGAACTGGCATGCCTGGCCCAGCCCACAGACTGAGACCAAAGCAGGAAGGGACCCAGCCTATCTTGGGCCAGTGCACAACTGGAACTGTTTCCATCCCAGTTCAGATGCCAGCGTGTTCCACAAAGGGCAGCTGGGAAGAGGTGAGGGTGGGCAGGGGAGGCATCTCTGCAGACTCTCCCCTATCAGCCTCCTATCAGTGCTGATGTTCATCCCAGCACTGTATCACCCTCCCCCAGGCTGTCAGTGCTGCCCGGGGCTGTGGTCTGTCCTGGTGAGAGCTCTGCCCCACTGGGCTGTTTGGTAACAGGGAAGGGACTCAATGCTCCTCATTCTTACATAAAACCACGCCAGACTAAAGCCTTTGGGCAGCTAAATCAGCAATGCAAACAAGCCACCAACACACCTTGAATTTCTTCCTCTTCTCTACCTCCTCCTTCAGGCAGGCTTCGTAGTTTGCAATCTCTGCTTCCACACACTTGAGCAGCGCCAGCAGCTCCTACCGGGATCAAGCAGACCAAACGTGAGAACAGACCCAGCCACAGCCCAGGAGCCAGCAGGGTGAGCTGGCAGGTGTTCCTCTCTGTGCTAGGAAAGGGAGGATTCACCTAAGGAAAAACACTCCCCCGGGGAAAACGAAGAGGTCAGTTAGTTGTAGGGAATTCACTATGGCCAGCCCCAGGGGAGGTGGGTTCTGCTCCTGACCTATAAACCTGGTTTTGGGACAGCGTGCCAGAAACCCCTGCCAGGGCCTGCTTCCCCTCAAAAACAAAATCTGAAGACTTCCCTTTGGAGTAGCAGTTTCTACCCAGCTCTCCTCCAGGGAGAGGCCAAGAGCCCTTGTAGTCGCCTCAGCCTGGTCCTGGTCCTGGCCCTGGCTGGAAGACACAGACAGGCTGTGAAGTTACCAGCAGGCTGGGACTTGGGGATGCAGGGTCTCACCAGCCCCCGGCCCAGAGGAGAGCACAGCAGGCTGAACGTCTCAGCTGCAGAGACAGGGGCTGTGCCCACTGCCGCGGCAAAGGTCCCCGAGATGACGCAAGGCACAAAACCTGCACTGCCCAGTGCCTCGGGGCACGGCTGCGATGACGCGAGGGGACAGCGTGCACATGCGGTTCAGTCACTGCCAGCGCTGCTGCGCCTCCGGGTGAGCTCCGCGCTCCCAGGGCTGTCGCAGCACAAAACTCACCTTGGGAGAATACTTTTCCCCCCCAGGGTGATCACTGGTCCTGCCAAGTCCCACCTTCTCTTTGCTGTCACTGGCCTCACTGCCCTCCTTCTCCTCCAGTTTGATTGCAACCGGGGCCTCTTCACCGGGTTTGATGGAAGAGGGGGAGTTTTTCCCATCTACACACAGGGGAAGGAAGCGTTAGGAGCCATCACAAAGGCCTGGCATCCACCCCTGAAGTCAAAGGACAACCGTCCTGTCACCCCAAGTGAGATACCACCCCCTAAAAGCTGTCAGGCACTTACCTGCAGCAGCCAGCGGGCAGAACACGCCGTCCTCGGTGAGGTGCAGCAGCCCGGAGCTGACGATGGGCCCCAGGTCCCTGACGGCGCGGTTGTAGCGCATGCAGTCGACGCGCAGCAGCCCGTCCTCCTCGCCGAACAGCACCTTGGAGATGTGGGACGTGACGGGGCTGGAGGGGCGCGTGGGGTTGGCCGAGCGGATGGGAGAGCGCAGCGGGGAGTTGAAGGCGCTGCCGATCTCGGAGGCGGTGTCCGTGCTCTCGTTGCTGGGTGTGGGGGAAGGCTGGGAGTGGGTGACCACCGCCACGGCGGCACCCCCACCGCTCGTCTTGATGGACAGGGGAATGGAAAGATCCTTTTGAGATTCCTTCAGCTTCTCAGCCAGGACGTTCATGGTGTTGGGCTGCAGGACAGAGAGCTGGCCATCTGCGGCCCCTGCCACGTGCTCTTGCTTCACTTGCCCTTTCCTCTTGTACCTGCCCCGGAACACAGCAGGGAAGGTGAGTAGCTGGTGGAAGGAGGTGGGGGCCCAGCAGAGACACTGCCAGCTCTGTGCTCAGCAGTCCAGGCTGCCTGGGATGAAACAAGGTCTGAAACACTTCTGGATCACCCCCAGTGCCATCAGCTTCTCTTGCAGCACCCCAGCACCACTGAACCACCCAGTCCCAAGGATCCCTACACTGCTGGGGGGCACAGGGTGCTGTGTACCCCCTCCTCTTCCTTCAAAGCCCCCTTGCTGTGACCCCAACTTCCTGCCCGTAGCAGCAGTCCAAGCAGACCCACACTGTCACCAGGAGCTGGACTGGCAATCTGCACTGTGGAACCAAGGTTCCTCAAAGCCCCAAAGCCTGCTGCCAATACACAGTTACTCTCAGGGCAGCTGAAATTCAGAGTTGGCTGTGAAGAGCTACAGAAGGACTTCACAAAATCCAGTGAGTGAAAAGTAAAGTGGCAGGTGAGGAGAAGAACAGAACTTTCAAGAGCTAAGGAAAGAGATCAGGGAAGTCCTTGCTGACAGTTCTGCAAATGTCAGCTCCTGGCCCCCCACCCTCAGCTCAAGCTGTCACCTGATGGCTGAGTTGGTGTTACGAACTTCCTCCTCCTCATCATCATCATAGTCATCCTCATCGTCCGAGTACTGCTGGTGCTGTCGGACTGGGACCCGGTTGCGACCCACTCCTGCTGCAAGGTCTTCCTCCTCCTGCAACACACCACTGCTGAAGGCAGCAGGGCAAGGAGGAAGAGCCCAGTGGACTCATCCTTGGTCCAGCCCAACACCGGGACTTGTGTCTTTCGAGAGGAAAGAGGGACCCTTCCCCGTTTTTGCTCAGTTTACCCACATTAAGGTTAACCTCCTTTGTCAAGTCAGTCTTTATTTACCCTCTCCCCTCCCAGGCTGGGTTAGTGCTGGGCCAGGCTGGCTGCAAGGCAGTGCTGGGCTCAGGCCAGCTGACAGCCACGGTCCCACAGAGGTGAGGGACTGCAGGCAAAGAGCTCAGCTTGAGTCAGGTGTCTGCGCTCCAGCCTACCTGCATGGGGGACTTGGCATAGTTGTGGTTATCCAGGAAGGCTGGCAGTCTCTGCACAATGGGGTTGGGGTTTGCTGGAGGGGCCCCGTTGATGCCACTCGCTGTCGCCTTGGGCACCGGTTTGGATTTGCTGGGTGGGCTCTGCGTGGCCGGGGGGCGGCCCTGGCTGGTGGGTTCATCGCTGCCATCTGCCACACAAGCACAGCACAGCCTTTCATCACCAGCACTCTCACCTTTTACTCCACGTCCTCTACCACCCCTTACTCACCCAGGTGAGCGAGGAGCTCTTACACTCCTCCAGACCACACCCACCTGCAGCTGTCACCAGTGTCCCCAAGCTCCAGCCCTCCCACTTGCAAGCTTCGCATCCCTCCAACTACCCCCCAGGCACAGAGGCATCACCCACACCCCAGCGCAGCGCGCAGGGAGCAGGGCTCACAGAAAGGAAGGTGAAGCTGACAATGAAACTGTCCCAAGCTCCAGGTCAGCCAGCTGCTGTCACCACCCTGTGCTCACTCCAAGGCAGGCCAGGCTGGCAACACTGCTGGTACAAGGTCCTACCTGGATGGGTGCTGTCTGGAGTCACGGTCTTGCTGCTGGCTGGCTTTGCCTCTTCAGCAGGCTGAGACTCCTGAGACTTCTGGGTCTGGATCAGCTCAGGCTGAGTTACTCGGATAAGCTTGAAAGCAAATGATACAGAAACTGCATGCTGGACCAGCAATGACCCAAACCACATCCTTCCCACTTCAGCACTGCAGAGCTCATGAGGGTGTGCCAACACCAAGTGCCCAGGCACACAACCGACATAGGTGAGCCACCTCCCAGGTGAGCAGCAACAGCCAAGCAGCGACGCTGGTTATCTCCTCTTCCCACATGATTTTTCCCAAGGCCAAACAAAACCCCCAAAACCAGGGCCCCGGCAGCACAGGTAGATACCCTGAAAACAGCCTATTCCCCTCCACCAGGCTTGCGCACCCTCAGGGCCTGGGCTGTCCTACCTGCTGCAAGGCCTCCAGCACAGTCTGGCGGTTCATCTTCAGGATGTGCAGTTTGGACTCATACTTCATCCTCCGGTCGGGCACCACAGCCATCAGGTTGAAGCGGATGTCATGGTACGGCTCCCTGCAGGAAGGGCAGCGGGCCTCAGCCACAGGATGGTGGTGACAGCCCTATCCCCACCTCCTGCCTAGGCGTTTAACGCCCACACTCCCAAGGCTTCTCCTCAAAACCAAGTCAACCTCACAGTGGCTCGTGAAGCAGTGCAAGCTTGCTTCAGCTACCGCACAAAATACTCCTCACAGTCACAGGTTGGTTGACATGGGAAGGGACCTGTGAGAGTCATCTGCTCCAGTCCTTGCTCCAGCAGTATCACCCAGAGCTGGTCACCAGCACAACATCCAGACGGCTTTTGAATATCTCCAAAGATGGAGATTCCACAACATCTTTGGGCAACCTGTGTCAGTGCCATCACCCTCATGCCCAAGCATCCAAGAGGCCCAGCTCAAGACCAGAAGCACCACTCCTTCTCCTATGGACTTGAGCTAACAGGGACCTAACCAGGCCACTCTTAATGCTGTGCAGCATTTTCAGGGACTCTGCACGGCACGGGGAATGCAGCTTCTCAGCATGCTCTGCAGGCAAGAGAAGGCAAGGGGCAGAGCGCCTGCACCTCTCCATGGGCAACCTTCTCCACCCCCACTTCCACAACCTGCCGCTCAGAAACCACAGTACAAATAATCCAGAGGAATATGACAAGGGGCCAGTGCTTGCCCCATGGCCCAGGACATTACCCTGCAGTGGCCAGGCCAATGCGCTCCATGATCACTCTCCTGGCTTTGTCCGTCCATTCCTCATCGTCTGCCCACGGCCCTGTGGTAACCAGACACAGCTGGACTTAGCAAAGCAGGCCATGCTTACGTAAGCCAAGTACATGAAGTGGGTACCTTACCAAAGGGGCTGACAGACAGAAACCTGGCAGGGATCAGTAACTGTCTGAAAGACAGAACTGAGCAGTCAAGTTGTAAGAGAAGGGAGTAACCCAGGCATCCCACTGGATCTGTTGGGAGCTGGTGCCTCAACCAACACACGGTGGTTATGTAGCACAAGAAGAGAGTGGGGAAATAAATTCTCCCAGCTATATGAAGTTATTTCAGAGCTGAAGGACCTTGTGGCCCTGAGCAACTGGGGAGGAAAATGGCAAGGCTGGAAAAACAAAAGCAATGCATTTAGAAATAACTGCTTTCTAGGCACAGTCCCCAGCACACAGGCTCCAAAATGAACTGCCAAAACTCAGGACAAATCTGGGAGCCATTGGCGTGATTCTCCACTAACACCAGCTAACACTAAGAGGCAATGAAAAACAATACATTTGGACACACCAGGGTGCTATTCACCCGTGTCAACAAGCAGGGACAGGTGGGCTCTTACCGTGGTCAATGGGATAGACCTTCAGCCCATCCAGCTCGAAGAGCCGTCCCTTGATGGGGACATAACTGACAAAATGAAAAGCCTCCATGGTCCGCACCGCGCTGATCCCGTTCTGCTTTTCCGGCAAGTGCCGTGGCTCCGGCCTGCGAGGGCGAGGGGTCATGGAGAGTCTGCCTCCTCCTCTGAGAGAGGGAGCTGCAGACACCCCTCACTCACCTGGCATGGCTGTTGTGGGCCTTGGCCAGCTCCGGGGCGTTGCCGATGGCATAGCCTTTGCTCTGCAGCCAACAGCAAGAGAGGAGAACAGCTGAGAACGGACAGGAAACAAACAAAATGCTTCGCCCACCACCTTCCCACTCCCTTCCCTCCATCTACCCACAGGACCAGGACAGAAACCCTCAGGCACACCCTCTGCTCTTCTGAGTTACAGCTAACGTCCGATGTGGAAAGTGCACACAACTTGTACTGAATAAATTACAGCTGGAGAAAAACAGACTTCACAATAGGTCTGAAGGGAGGAGAGAGCACTTTGTATTACAGGGAGTAACAGGACAGAAGGCTCAGAGCCGTGCCCAGCCTAAAGGGGACTAAGGCTGTGAGCAAGGCAAGGCAGGAATATGAGAGGGAAGAGGCAATCCCACTGCAGTGTGCAGGCACAGAGGGCAGGGAAGGAGCCAGCTCACTGAGAGCATTGCCCCAAGCGGGGAGCGAGAGGCAGAGCCACACGTGCCACTCCTGCACAGCCCTGCCCGACCCTGCCCCTACCTCAGGGCTAAAGCCTTTGGTGAAATCCTTCAAGCGGCTCAACGTGGGGCCCAGGTCAACATTGTTGCAGTTCAGGAGGACACTCAGCAGGGCATGGGTGGCGCAGGAATTGGGGATCAGCTGGAGAGTAACACAAGGACCAACTGAACCAGCAGGAACAAGGCAGCCTTTCAACAACCCCTCAGTGCTGACAACAATCAACTGAACCAGCAGTGCTTGTGAGAGCAGCGACCCCACCTCAGCTCTCACAGGAAGGAAGGAAGGAAGGCAGTATCCCTTAGGGAGCCCCACCGTGCCCCACGAGCCTGCTCACAGTACAGGCCACAGTCTCCCAGCCCTCACTGGATTCCCTCCAACGGGGAGCTCAGGGAAGACACTCCCAGGAAAGAGGAGCTGCCCTCATGACCAGCAAGATCAGAGCAGCCTGTCAGTACCACACTGCTTCCCTGAGGTGTCACAGGAGACAGCCCCCACACGCCTTCCCCCAGCCTGGAGCCTACCTGGTGAGCAAAGAACATGTTGTTGACGATGTCATCGTCGATCACCGACGTCTCATCCACCAGCGTGGAGACCTTGCGGCGGGAGCGGCGCTCCTCAATCCACTTGAACAGGAAGATGAACCCATACACGGGGCTGCAGAGAGAAAGCAGCAGCTTCAGACCAACCACACCAGTGGGGCTGCTCTGCCCAGCACCAGACACCTTCTGTTTCAAACCATGGGCAGAGCAAAGAGAGGGAGGAAAAGCAGAACGACCAGTGCCATCTTTCGGGAAGTGACTGTCCCTGCCACAATCCCCCCAGCCCAACATTACTGAGGACACTCCTGCACTGAGGCTCCAGGTTCAGCCAACAATCAAGCTTGAAATCTTTGGGGTTTGACAAGTCTTAAGAGGCTGAAGACAGCGAAATGGGAAATTCCCCTCTGGACACTCACTGACCTGCAGAGCAGTGCCTGGCCACTGAACGACCCTCCTTGTACACTCACCTTGATTCATTCTTGAGAGGAGGTCAGCAATGGCTTTTAAGAAGCAACAGCCTCAAAGCCTTTTCACAGCACCAGCACAGGGAGACAGCTCACACTGCAAGCACACCACCTCTCCGTGGTGACAGGGAGATGAATCCCTTGAAGTTTGTCCCCCACCTGCGCCAAACCTGGTGAAACCCTCCTGGGTCCATCACTTACAGCCCTGACCTCCATGACAGACAAGCTCACACGGGCCCCTCTGAACACCTGGTGGAGTTCCCAGGGCCGCACACCATTCTGCTGAACAAAACTCACACTCTCAGGCCTCTGACTCACCCTTGGCATTTACTCTGCAGATCATAAATCTCCTCAACCTGCACTCCCTTGACCCCTGCAGACAAAGGAGAGAAGCTGGTGTAAGGCCCACCAGAAAGGACAGGGTAATGTCAGGCACGAATACAACTTCCCAGAAAGGTTTCTTGGACTTACCAAAATCTTCAACCAGGAGTGTGAAAAGACCTGAAAGGAACAAAACCAACAGGTTACTTCTGGCTGAAGAGAGCAGAGAGAAAATCCGCTGTCATCATGCCCTGAGAGTCCCACATGGTCCCAGGCCAAGGAGCAGCCAGGAAACCCACAGGAGGGCGGCACCGGGATCCCACCGAGTCCCAGCAGTGGGGGCACTGAGCTCAGAGGTGCTCCAGCTCCCTTCACCCCTCCATCCCCACTGATCATCCTCTTCCTCAAAAGGACCTGAACCAACTCTTTCCTGCCAGAGCCCAGTGCATCCCGACCCACTGCAGATGACCTGCCAAGCGAGCAGCAGCAGCAGGGAGCACCTCAGTGACGCACACACGCTTGTAACCAGAGAGAAAAACGGCTGAAGAGGTCACAGGGTGTTTTAAAAAAAGATCATTTCTGTTCTTCTTAGTGAAAGCCAGTGAGGGGAAACCCAGATCACAGCAACAGGGCTGCGGGGAATTCCAAGGGTTGAAAGGCTCGTCTTCAACTCCTTGCCTCTTTGGGGGAACCAAATCCAACAGCCTGTCTCCAGTGACTAAAAATTCAGGACATAACCAGGGATACAGAGACACCAGCAAGAAAACAAGGGTTATCAGACACCAGCAACTGAGCAGCAGCCACTATGATGCGAAGCAAAGGCAGTCAGCCCAATTTTAAGGCAGTCACTCTGCACATGGAGTTAGCGAGTTCGAGACTGGAATAACAAATCTGCTTTTTTAGCTCCCTTATAAAGGCTGCTGAAAGCCTGGGAGGAAGTCCAGGGAATACCAATAAGAAGGATTAAATCCTGAGAAACATCCCTGTGAGCAATGGATTTAAGGACCCTGATGCATGTGGCTCAATTAAGAAGAGCCCGAGGGGCTTCCGCACCAAAGTTAAAATGATTAAAACAGGGAGGAAACTCCTGGGAGCAAAAAGTCATCATTAATTTAGCAGAAAACACTGTATTTCTTACACAATTGCCAGTGAGAAGAAACATGCTGTGGAAATAACGTGCTTCAAACCAGGGGGAGCCTGCTCACTGTGCCAGCCCAGTACACCAAACCCCAGCACCTCCCGGGTCCCTTCCAACCCCACTTTTTTCTCTGATCTATTTCAGTATTTTGTATTACCCCAGCCTCCACGAAAGGCACAGCCCTGCTGCTGACACCTCTCCTGGAACGCTCAAACACCCATCCCAAATTACATGGGTTGGCTGGGACACGTTCTGGTGCCCACAAGCACACAGAGCACTGTGCCAGCAGCCTGGATGTTCCCGAGGCTCTCTTCCCCACCCAGCAGCCAGCCCAAACCTGGATCTACCGACCCTTCCTGACCAGTACAGCACCCAGAGGCTTCATCCCAAGCCCCAGGTCCCAGTGGGACCATACTCAGCTCGTGGGACGTGCTGAAAGCTGAGAGCAGCACACGGGTCACTCCAAACATCTGTCCCAGCTGCCACCCCTGCATCCGAACTGCCACGTGTCCAGAACACCTGCCTCTGCCCACTCGGGTTATCTCCCAGCAAATACCCTTCCCTCCCGGCTGGGAGAGTCCAAACCATGTCCTGTGACTCTCTGCCATGATGAAGGGCAGGATGGGAATGATTTCAGCATTTGCTAAGTACCAGTAAAGAGGATAAAGAGCAGCAAAACTGAGGGTGACTGGGACACCGACAGCAGACAGAATCCTTTGCTGAGTGCAGGAGACAAGTAAAATTGCAGAGGTCAAGTTTCCTCACCCACAGCCTCAAAAGCTCACCACCCCATCCCAGAGAGCAGCTCCCAGCCTTCCACAGGTCAACCCCATTCCACGCTAGAGCGACCCGGAGGGTTAAAACAACACTCAGACAATGCCCCAGCCAACACCAGCTTTGGCCCTCAAATCTTAACCCACGAAACAGCTCCGGGGCTCCGCCACAGAATCTGCCTTCACGGCAGCGGGAAGGGACACGTGTGACCGTCCTGCTCCCAGCTTCTCCATGCCGGGCTCTTCAGCACCTTTCCTGCACTCCCGCACCCCACATCTCACACCCCAAACTTCACCTGTACACCCCATCCCCCCCAAAGCTCCACTTGTACACCCCACCCCCCAAAACTTCCCCTGCACACCCCGCAGCCTCCCCCAAACTTTACCTGTACACCTCCCAGCCCCCCCAAAACTCCACTTATGCACCACACATCGCACCCGCCCAAAACTCCACTCGTA
>WEIT01019473.1:87453-101139 GCA_013389985.1 Dryoscopus gambensis | reverse complement strand
GGCAGGGCCCGGGCAGGGCCCGGCGTTCCCTGCAAAGCCGCTCCTCCCAAAAATGCCGCCCTGCTCTTCCTTGTGGCGTGGCGTGTGCGGGAAGGATGCATGTCTAGAGTTTACTGCCCCTAAAAGAATAGGGTTTGTCGCATCTCCCTCCTCTGCGTTTTCTGGCGACTGACTGCCAGCCTCTCTCCTCTCCGTTTCCTCACTGCACGCTGCTGCTTCCCGTTATTGTCCGGGGAATTTAGCTAATGGCACGTGCTCCTGAGCTTTATGCCTGTAGTTCTCTAGACATTGCGATACTTGAATACTTTGTTGGTTCTGCCCCTGTGGCTTCAGGGAGGCGCTGTTCGTTGTAACACCTCACAGCGCTGCTGAGGGTAGAGGCCTCCACCAGAATTTGCAACATCCAGGACTGCTGGATGGCCCCGGTGCCTAGTGCTGGTAACAAGGTGTCTGCAAACGTGCGTGTTGGGCAGAAACAAACAGCAAGAACAACAACGTGGGTGCCTGGTGGGGTTTTGTCGTTGTTCTGTCTGTCTGCGGGGTTGTTTGGGGATGATGGTGATGATGATGATGGGGCTCAGGCTCAGCAGCCTGGGCTGCCCTGTTGCTGAGGGGCTGCAGTGCGGGGCTGCGCTGCCCAGCCTCTCCTCCCAAGCAGCTACGGACAGGATGAGAGGGACACAGACTGGAGCTGCACCAGGGGAGGTTTAGGTTGGACACCAGGAAGAGTTTCTTCACAGGAAGGGTGCTTAGACATTGGAGTGGGCTGCCCAGGGAGGTGGTGGGGTCACTGTCCCTGGAGGTGTTCAAGGAAGGGCCGGGTGTGGCAGTCGATGCCACGGTCTGGTGACACGGTGGTGTTGGTCACAGGCTGGACTCGATGATCTCAGGGGTCTCTTCCAACCTGACTGATTCCGTGCTTGTTGAGGTGTGAGGGGTGCTGGGGCCAGGCTGGCCTGGCCAGCAGCTCCACTTTCGCCGCCTCAGGGGCTGGACGGCTCCCAGGGCGAGCGTGCGCCCCTGCGCCGCACTTCCTTAGGAAGCGGGATAAAAATAGGAGTGGGGCGGGCGGCTGCGCCTGTCCCCCCTCCATCCATGGCTTTGTTCTGCGGCCGTTCCCACACACGCCCCGGCCCCCGGCGCTCCCCTCACCCCTCTCCTGCCCCTGGACAGGGCCAAGCGCAGGCAGGGCTCGTTCCCCTGTGCGGAGCCCGAGGTGCACGGTGCCGGATCTGCCCAGGGACGGTGTCTCCCTCCACCCCCCAGGTGCGTGAGGGTGTGTTCATGGCTGTTCAGCCCCTGGAGGGACGCAGATTGCCTCAGTTGGCTGCTGATCACCAGAGACAAGGCTGGAAGCCTGCAACGTTCTGTGGGCAGCCGTGACAAAAACCTCTCCTGCTCCAGCCTTGGTGCTAAATCTACCCAGGAGGACCAGGTGCCCAAAAGGGGGGAATGTTTGGGGGACTGTTTGCTTCTGGTCTCTGTTCCTGCTCAATCTGAAGCATTGCTGGCCCTGGTGCCACCTCCAGCCTCTCACAGTTCACCTCAGGGCCAGGTCCCACACACAGCAGAGCCCCCGGCCCCCTCTTGCTGCCTCCCCCACCGTGGGCAGCCCAGCCCCTGCTCTGCAGAGCGCAGGCATCGCTCAGAGGCACAAAGGTGGAGGCGTTCCAGCACGGGTCAGCGCAGGCTCTGCAGGGCTGTTTAATCCGGCCCCGAGGAGTCAGACTCCTGTCTCTCGCTGCCGGCTTTGCACCCAGGTGCCTCCTTGTCTCTGCTTGCTGGCCTGGCTGGGTTGTTCTCCCGTACCCCTCAGGCCTGTGACTATCCTAATCCACGTGCTTGGCGCCCGTCCGGCCCCATAAAGCCGCAATACCGGCACCACTCCCCTCCCCGCAGGACACGTCCCAGCCTGCCGGCCCCACCACAGCCCTCCCAGCCCAGGAGACACACGGAGTTCACAGGAGAGGTGGGACACGGAGCTGGAGAAGGGGACCAGGACCCCCAACGCGTCTCCGTGGGATGGGGCAGTGGTGCTTTGCTCCCGGGGAGCCGCTGCTGCAGCACCAACACACACACAGAGGGAGGAGAGATGATATCACGACCTGGCTTTGTGTGAGCTATTTAGGGCCCTTTAATTATTATTATTATTATTATTTTTCTTTCCCGTTCCTGCAGCTCTGAACAATGCCCGTCCCGGCGGGGCCGCGGTTCACACCATTGTGTGGGGCTGCCCTGCCTCAGGAAGGGGCAGATCTTTATCACCCCGGGCTGGCCGTCAGTGAGCTCATGTCGGGTGAGGAAAGCAAGGAACACCTTGCTGGCAGCCTGGAGGTGCCCTCCGTGCACCTACCCCCAGCCCCTGCATTTGGGGGAGGCCCTGGCTGCTGGTTTAGCTCCCCCAGGCAGCAGGAGCCCACCCGAACCAGGCATGTCCCACCCATGCCCCTGCGGGGCCACCAACCAGCAGAAACCACCCCGGCTGTGGTGCAGCCCCCCAAACTGTGCTGGGGCTGCCTTCTGCCTGTCCCTGCTCCCGCCTGGGCACAGTGACAGGGTGGCATTAGTGCCTCTCCCAGTGTTTACCCAGGAACAGGTCTAACCTGCCCACAGCCGTTTACTTTTCTCCCCAGCCCTGTCCAGCCCTAAAACTGTGGCTGTGGGGCGGACAGAGGGGAAGTGGGGAGCTGCACCCAGGAACAGGATGGCACTGCTGGGTGTGTCCCAGTGCTGGGGGAAGGTAGGAAGGAGCCCTGTCCCCCGGGGTACGCCCTGGGTGGCACGGCACAGCTCCGGCTCCCCAGGCACAGCGGGTGACAGGGCTGCTCCTGCACACAGAGGCTTTTTGGGATGATGCTGGTTTTGACCCCATACGAGCAGGCATCATCTTCCCCAGGCTTTGTGCCGGTGTGGAAAGAGCCTGGAAAGAGCCATCAACTGCTCCCCACGGCACCACGCTCGGCCCCGTTACTCACGGAGGAATCCAGCCAGCATCTGGGTGACAGCATGGCCTGGGTGGCACCATGCCACCATGCCCCAGCCCACCCAGGGACCACGGCCCCACCTGCTACATCACCTGCAAGAGGAAGGGGAGGCCAGCGAGTCCCACCTCACCGCTTGTTTGTGAGGTGACCCTGCAGCCACTGAGGGTGACAGGGACCTGCCCATCCACTCTGGCCAGGGGGACCAGGCTGGCAGCACTGCAAGCCACCCACCAGGGTAAGAGGCCCCCGGGGCCACCAGCAGCACGGGGAGCTGGTACTTGCCCGTGGCTGCCCCACATCCATTACCCTGCCGTCTCTAAGTGGCCGGTGCTTGCCGGGGCACACGGTTCCTCTCGCTGTGGGGTTTGGCCGTCCGTCCCTTCTTGGCCACGTCCACACCAGCCAGGACCAGCTTGGCCTGGGCCATTTTGCTCTTGCGGTGGTGGGGGCGGCTGCTGCACCAGAGGCGGGCACAGTACTCCTCCACCCGCCGTGGGTTTTGGGAGCTGATGAGGTGCATGATGTCCTTGAACCAGGTTTTGGGAGCCTGTGGCAGCAGCCGGGGCTCGGGGCAGAGCAGGTGTGGCAGCTCGTCCCCTCGCCCTCGGGGGAAAGTGTGTGCCAGCTGCTCACTGGTGATCACCTCCAGGGCGGTCTTGGCCACGGTCTGGGTGAAGCCGTGCTCCAGCGTTTTGCAGTAGTAGGTGCCGGCGTCGTGCCGGTGCAGCTTGCGGAAGAGCAGCCCGTGCTCCGTCTGCAGGATCCGCTCGTCCGTCTTCACCTGTCGGCCACCGCGAGGTTGGGGAGGTCCAGCTCAGGCCCAACACCCCTCCCATGTCCCCACGAGGGGAGCAGGTGCAGGGGAGCCTCACCTCGTCCCGCTGCTCGTCAGGGGGCCTCTGGACAAACCACTGCACGCTGGCCTGCGGGGAGCGGGGCACGCACTCCAGGAAGGTGCTGTTGTCTTCCGCCCCATAAAGCACCTTCTCCTCAACGCTCTCAAAATCATCCACTGGGGCAAAGACAGGCACAAGCTCACAGGGAGGGCAGAGCCAGGCTTCCACCTGCCCGGGTGTCAGCCCCCCTTGGCCACCGTGCGGCTTCATCCCTTTCTCTCCCAGCGGAAAGCCCCAGCCCCAGCAGCACCCACCTTTCCCTGGTCTGTGACATGGGGAGATGAGGGTGCCCACGTGGAACGGCCACAGGCCCCTCTGCATGCTAGGGCTGGGCATGTCAGGACATCTTAGGGCACCCAGAGCAGCCCCCCAGCCCTGTGGCCCCGCAGTCTCTCACCGGTCAGGTTCTGGTCCAGACACTGGTGTGCAGGGTTGCTGTGGCGGGCGTCCTGGCGGCGCGGGCGGCACTTGCCGGAGGGCTGGTAGCGGGTGCAGGCGGTGCCATCCCAGGCGCAGTAGGGATCCCTGGCCAGGCAGCACTCGGCACAAGCAGTGCCGTAGGACTCACACTGGTGCAGCCGCACCTGGGCCACCCCCAGGCTGGAGCCCACGTAGAGCGTTTGCTGGGGGAACAGCACCGAGGTGGTGATGTTGGCAACCCCCACGGGCTCGGTGCCTGGGGGCCCAGCCAGGACACCTCAGGGCAAGCACCGCAGGGCTTTGAGAGGCTGGTGACCACAGCTGGTCACCTGCCCAGTCCCCAGCCCCGTGGCCGAGCCGTGTCTGTACTCACACGCTTGACGGAGATCTCCATCTGGGTGATGGGCACAGGCATCTGCAGGGGAGGGGAGTGGACATCAGGCTGGCATAATCCTCACCACGAACAGCCTGGCTCATTCAGAGCCACCAGGGCTTGGCAGAGCATCAGGAATAATGTGGGGAGGGTGAAAATACCCCCAGCCACCCTCTGCCCTCAGAACCCTGAGACCTCCCAGTGACCGACAATACAGTGACAGCCCTGAGCCTCCATCCCCACGTGTGTCCCCAACCTGAGCCCACCCCACTGCCCCTCCCTTGCAAGTGGGGCAGTAAATGTCACCTTAAAAACCTGCAGCTCCTCCAGGATGACTTCCTCAGTCGTGGCTGAGCTCGTCTTCTGCAGGACCACTACCTTCAGCACCGAGCCAGCATCTAGGAGCCAAGGAGGATGGAGGTGTGAGCACCCTGCATCACACAGCCCAGGGGCATGCCCACTGAGAGCCCCGGCTGCGGCGCTCCTTCCTGCACTCTGCTCCTGCTGCTCACCCGTCCCGAGGAACAGGATGTCGTGCTGCCCATCCTCAGCCTCCACCCTGTCCACCACAAGCTGGCGCAGCCGGTGGGGCAGGTCGGTCTTCACGAGGAGGGGCCGGCGGTGCCGGGGGTACACGGGCTTGTACATGAGGGGGTGGGCGCGGGCGAAGTGCAGCACCTCGTCGGGGAAGTCCTTGGTGGTGCCGTACTGCCGCCGGGGCTGGTTGGTGGTCTTGCTGGGACACTGCGGGGACAAGAGGGGACCAGCTCAGCCCAGCTACCCCAGCACCCATCCCTCCTTCTCCCTCCATCACCCCTCAGATCTGGTTTGGGTCCCTCTCTGCCTTCCAGTTTGGAATCCATCTTTTCCAGCCCTTTGCCAGACCTTGGCAAACCACCAGCTGACCTCTCCAGCAGGGGAGAAGATGGGGATGGCCCCACCACCACTCCAGAAGAGCAGAGGGGACCTGGAGCTCCAGGGAGTCACTCACCACGCCCGGCCGTGGGTAGGGCACCCTGCCCTCATAGGCACCCCACTGGTGGTAGGGGCTCTCCCGGTGGGCGAAGGGCCCATTGAAGACCTCCCGGATGTCGGCCATGCGGTACACACAGACAGCAGAGCCCCGGAAAACGTGGCTGAAAGGGGATGGGAGTGATTTGAGCAGAGCCATGCTTGGCGCTGCTGGCAGCGGGAGCACCGACAACCCTGTACAGACCAGGGGAGCAGCCAGCAACCCTTGGTGACAGTGACAGGGCAGGTCATGGGCAGCTGCAGGTGGATACTCCCAGAGGCTGGAGCTGGACCACTCACCTGACGGTGCTGAAGAGGGCATACATCTCCGGGCTCTTCCCATCCTTCGTCCTCAGCAAGAAGACATCCTCTGGAAATGAAAGCATGGGTTTTTTCCTGGAATCCAACTAAGTGACCAGCCACCAACTAAGTGACAAGCCCAGGCGAGGTACAGCTCCATGCACCTCTTACCCAGGTCATCAAAGTAGGTGTCGATGCCACCAGGGCCGGGGACAGAGCACACCAGCCGGGCTTTGTTGAAGGTACTCCACTTGTTGACCAGCACCCTCTGGCCACCAGCATCATTCTGCAGGGACAGGGAGCATCAGGGCCACTGCTGTGACTTGCTGCATCCCTGTCCCCCATGGTCCCCACCAGCATCTCACCACGCAGACTCGCCCCACGCGGCTGAAGATGGCATGCTCCTTGCTGTCTGCCTCCACCACCTTCTCCGTGAAGAAGAAATAGGCTTTGTCATTGTCCCGGTCATCGTTGTCTGGGATCAAGTGGGCTGCCACAAATTTGGGATCTACAAGCAAGAGCTGGCCATGTCAGGTGGGGAGAGAGGGCACAGCCACCTCCTCCAGACACCCACACCATGCAGGGGCTGGATGCCAGCCAGGAGCACCCCCAGGCCTGGCTGCCCTCGTGCCTTTCCCTGTGCTTAGCTGGCACAGGGGATGCTGCACCTTGGCCACAGATGCTCTGGCCACCACAAGGTTCGTGGTGCCCGGCATTAGCCCCGCTGCGGGGGGTGGAGGCGCAGAGGGAAGCAGTTACCATTGAGTAAGCGCTGGTCCACCTCTGTGCGCAGGGCGGAGCGGGTCCCCATGCTGCGGAAAACACCGGGATCGCGTCCCAGGAAATCTGCGGTGAGGCCAGCGTACAGCTCCCCACCTGCAAAAACACCCAACTGGCTGGCATGGGGACCATCCCTGGCCCACACCCCAGAGGCTCCCAGATCCTGAGGAAGGCAACCCACCGATGAGGGTGCTGGCGAAAGCCCGGCTGGGCTCGTGCGGGCACCTGCCCCGGCCGCTCTCCACGCTGGCAGGGTCCAGGCTGAAGATGTGCTGGGGAGGGCAGCAGGCAGGTGAGCCCCGGGCTGTGCCCCTCTGGTCCCTGCCCAACTTGCACCTCACTCAGTGCACCCAAAGGATCATTTGGAAGCAGCATCCATGCTTTTTGAGGCAAGGCTGATCCCATGAGGCTGCGCAGGAGCTGAAGGGACCCACCAGCCCCACTGCTTGCCCGCCTGCCTGGTCAGAATCATCATGGTACAGGCAGGGCCCCCACTGCCCAGGCAGGGCCAGGCTGTGAGGAGTGCTGTGAGGGCTGTCCTGCCGTTCCACCCCGGCCAACTTCATTTATGAGCAGTTAGCTGGGAGAGGAGAAAAGGCCACCCCCGCCTCAGCCGCCAGCAGGACACCAGCCCCTGGGGACATGTCTGTAAAGGGGAATGCCAGGCCAGACAGGTGGGAAAGCTGGATAGCAGGTAGCAGAAGGACAAAGGGGCTACAGGGAGCTGGTTCCTGACACCCCCCCCAGCAGTATTCAGGATAGAGCAAACTCCACATTCAGCATCCCCACGCAGTCCCAAGGCCCCTGAGGAGAGAGGCAGGCAATCGGGATCGACATCCCAGGGGTGTCCTGCTGGGGATGCTGCCCTACCTCGCCACGGTGCCCCACGTAAACAAAGGTGCACATGGGGTGGAAGGCGCCTGTCCCGCAGGCCAGCAGGTGTGTCCGGTTGTAGGGATGCAGCACACGGACATAGTTGGCACAGTCGGTCTGAGGGGGCAGCAGGGGAGAGGAAGGGTCACAGGGTATTGGTGCTTTGCCCACCCCCAGCTCCCGGCCTCTGCCTGGGGCCCCACAACAGTGGGTGAACCCCAGCCCTGGCTCCCTGGGCTGCACCCAGGCTCCTTGCCTCCAGCCTGGTGCCAGGGATCTGGGGTGGCAGCTTGTGCCCACTGACAGGGCTTCTATGGACTTCATCTGGGTGGTCCCCAGCCCACTGCAAAAGGACAGGGCTTTTTACCAGTCCTCTTGCTGCCAAGAGCATCCCAGGGGAACCCTGTGGGACCCAGCTGCCACCTGGGCATCTCCTGCCCGTGGGCACCTGTGCACTCACCCTGTCACACAGCCCACGCTAGCCAGGGGAGCAATGTCACCTGCCCAGCAAGCTCCAAACCCTGCCCCAAGCCCCTGGCGCCCAGGACGTGACCAGATGCAGGGACATCCTTCCCTGTCATGTTCCTGCTTACGCCAGGGATGAAACAAAAGGAGGAAACAGTGGAGACAGAGACAGAGACCCACAGGCATCCCGGGCTGCCTCCAGAACAGCCCTGGTTGCTGCTGTCTGGAATTGTCCCCTTTTCTTGGGGAGGGCAGCAATGACACCCCCGGGGCTGGAGACCTGCCACCTCTGACTTCACACATTCTCTCCTGGCAGTTCCCACTGGAAAAAGGCTCCCACCCCTCTCCACCACTAGCTTGGCAGCTCCCCCTGGCCAGCGCCAGCCCTGCCTGCCCTCCATTGTCCCCTCCACCCGGGACGCGAGGCCCCTCATCTGCTGGGAACACCGCTGCCGAGCCGCCCCGGGGGTTCCCAGCCTCCTGCTGTTTATTTTCCCTTTGCAAAGAGCCTCTAAAATAGCAAGTGAAAAAAAATATATGTTCAAGGAAAATAAAAAGTTGAGCCTGCCCTGGCTTGGATCTGTCGGTGAGAGCTGGTAAAATAAACACAGAGAGCAGAACGGGGACTCCTGGGAGCAATTTGTCTGGGCCAGGGGAGCCTTGGGGATTTTCTCCCCGCCACAGTTTTGTTTCATATCAGGGCAGGGGGATGCAAACAGGGGTAAGATTTAGGGAACAAGGTCACCAAACCTGAGCCAGTTACAGATTTCCCACCATCGGGGACAGCCAGGATGGGCCAGGCAGGGTTGCTGGGGTCTGGAGCACAGCATGGGCGTTTTGGTCCCTCCAAGCTCGGGTCCCAGAGCCCAGCTATCCCTGCCCGCTCATGCAGCCACGTTGGGCCACACTCACCACCACTCTGTAGCCACGGGGCTGAGCAGAGCCACTGAGACCTGAGAGCTTGGAGCGAGCCTCTTGCATGGCCAGGATTGGTCACTGATTCCCTGCCTCAGTTTCCCTCATGCACCACTGTCCCCTGAGCCCCAGAGGGCCATCCCTGGCAGGTGACAACAGCCCCAACATGGGGGGAGCCATCTGACTCACCCCTGGGTCCTTCCCCTTCCGAAAACACTCCTCCGTCTGCCCGGGGCGGGGTGGCCAGTAGATCTGGAACACAAAGGGTCTGTTGGAGCAGGGGTGGGGGACAGCACGGACCCAGCCATGCAAATCCACATCCCCAGGCTGCCAATGGCAAGGGGATGGAGAGAGGGACAGAGAGAGGGACCACAGCTCACTGGAGCCCATCCAGCCCAGGACTCCCACCCTAGAACCCCGGGCAGGACCCCTCCTCCTGGGGAGATGCCTCCTGGCAGTCACAGCCCGCAGCTGGGCTGGATTTGGGTGGTCATGCTGGGGATGGCTGGAACTGGCCTGGGTGGGCCTGTGGGTGGCCTGGGGACAGCAGGAGTGATGGAGCCCATGTCCCCCACAGCCTTTAGCAGCTCTCGGACCAAGGGCAGCTTGGGTACACAAGCCCTTGACCCCAGCGCAGTGACCCAGCACGCCGAGGGGCACTTCATTTCCTCCTCCTCTTTCTTCAGCTACAAACAGCCCAGAGCCGTGTTTGAAAAACAAAAAGTCAAAGTGGAGAGGGTGAAAGAGGAAGGGAGCCACCACCCAGCACCACCACTCTGGTCCATCACCTCTCCCACCAAGGAAGCAGGAGAGGTCTGGGCACTTTGCCAGCTGAACCCTGGCACGACTTGTTGCAGTGATGGATCCCTTTAGCTCCTTGTCTCTGCAAGCTTTCAGCTGAATATTTGGCCTGTGAAGGGGATGCCCAGATGGGGATGGGCAGCACTCAATCTCCCAGTGGCAGTTTTTTAGAAGAGGTGGGTCCAGAACAATGCTCAGTACCCAGGAATCACTGGTGGGCTGCACCATGAGTCTCCGAGGCTAATGATCATGACTAATTGCCAGCTAATTGCCCTCCAGCCACCACAGCCAGCCTGCCCTTACCAGGCTCTACAAGTTTATGGAATAATTTTGAGGCACTTGAGATGAGGCCATCCCCAGGGCAGGTCAGAGTGACTTTGCCTGGCTCAGTTGGGCACTGACAGGTCCACAGGGGGCCAGGGCAGGGACAGAGACCCCAGGGTGCTGAGTGGCACCCAGCTCACCTCCTTGGCATCTGCACTGGCCCCGTCCAGGAGCAGGGAGTAGAGCACATCCTTCCCCCCGATGAAGAGCCGGTCGCGATACTCATCCAGGTAGAGGGAGCGGAAGCCCAGGAAGCCGCGGTGACCAAAGAAGAGGACGGAGCGGTTGGTGCCTAAAAGCTCTGCCAGGAGGAGATGAAAGCATCAGCAGGAGCCATCCCAGCCCCAAGGGTTCCTCTGAGCTGCTGCTTGTGAGTATCATGGAGCTGTCCTGGAGTCAGCAGAGCTGCTCACAGCCACTCCAGACTGCAGCAACTTCTGCATCCCTTTCTGGAGGTGTGGACATCCCATCCCCAACCTGGCTGGAGTGCTCTTCTCCCTGCCAGCCAAGGACAAAGCTGCAGAGCCAACAAGCAGCAGGGTCCCAGGCAAGGTTTCCACCCCCAGCAAGGTTTGGCTGAACCACCCCGGACTCCTACTGTGGCCGCGCCACCGCAAGCAGGGCCGGGCCATCAGCCCCAGGCTGGGCTCACACAGGGCTGGGATGGTGGCGAGACCGGACACGGGGTGGGCGGAAAGCAGGTCCTGTCCCTGCTGGGTGCCAGCCAAGGACACAAT
Source organism: Dryoscopus gambensis (assembly GCA_013389985.1). Classification (NCBI taxonomy): domain Eukaryota; kingdom Metazoa; phylum Chordata; class Aves; order Passeriformes; family Malaconotidae; genus Dryoscopus; species Dryoscopus gambensis. Next base: position 90,260 of record WEIT01019473.1, on the reverse strand, counting down.
AGCAGGCACCCAGCCAGTGCCATGGGGAAACTGCCACACAGAGCCCGCTGCTGCCACCGCCACCAGAACTCACTGACAGGGACCCTTCCTCCCTGGCACAGACAGGACACTTGGGGAGAGGCACCAGCACGGGGGCACTGCATCCCTGGGATGGACATCACATCCCAAAGCAACAGGGTCTGACAGTCAAAGCCCCTAGAGCAGGTCCAAGCCTGAATCTCGTGGGATGCCAAGGGGACCCTCACAGTGACGATGCGGGGGCAGTGACTCCACTGGTTTCCAGTGGGAAATGACTTTCGGGGTCATCGAGCCGGCACGGTGGCGCCCACACAGCTGCCAGAGGGAGAGGGCCAGAGGGAATGGCTCAGCTTCATGGGGCTCCGAAAACCCATCCCGACCCCAGGCCAGGCCACTGTGACTGCCAGAGAAGGAGGAGGAGGACAAAGCGCCATTGATGAGCACAGCTCTGTCCCCAAACACCCTCCAGCCCGGAAGAGTGCCAGCCACTGCTGCTGACCCCAGGGAAACACCCAGCCCGAGCTTCTCCCACTCACGTCCCTGTGAGAGGGGAGGTGGTGCTGGGACAAGCCCAGCTGGCACAGGTCAGGACACTGGGGTGCCAAGTGCTGCTCTTGCTGGGGGGACACTTGTCACTCCCAGCCAGCGACGCAATGCCCCATCCTGGTGGGAAATGCCTCTTCTAGGCCCTGCAAGGGAGACAAGGTCCATCCCCAGCAGGGGACAACAGACACCTTCACCCCATCCCACACCCCATCCCTGCTCAAGGGCAGTCCCGGTGCCCTAACTGGGGATGCCAGTGCACGGAGGATGCAGCCCCAGCGTCTCCGTTCTCACTGGGAAGACCCCCGTGCTTGCAAGCAGAGCTGGCTCCAGGCACGGCTGGCCCATCCACCCAGTCTGGCACCCTCCTCCCCGTGTCCTCCCACCATCAGATCCTCCCGTATCGCCGGGTCCAGCCCAGGAAACCGCTGTCGTCTCCTATTCTTGCCCAGCAATAATATTTTCCCAGCTCAGAACAACACTGGCCAAGTCGGCGGGCTCCTTTCATTGTTTCAGGCAAGGCTTCCCTGTCTCCCCCAGACCTGGTGAGTTCCTCCTGCGCCTCGGGTTACACCAGCTCAGGGCGCCTTCCTCCTCACCCCCCCAGGGAACAGCCCCTTGCCGTGCCCCGTCCATCCCTGGGACACCTTTACCCCGGGGTGGGGCTCCCACGGGAGCCACCCCACGAGTGGGGGTCCCTCGGGAGGGACAGCGAAGAGCACAGGGCTGCTCTGCAAGGATTCCGCTCCACACAACAGCAAAATGCTCTTTCCCCTCTTACATGAGCCACTGTTGGAAGTCCAAACAAAAGGAAAAGAGTGGCTTGAAGCGTGAGGGAGAGCTGGGTACGCGGCCACCCCTGCAGCCACAGCACAACGCCCGTCCCTGTCAACCCCAAAGTCACCTCACAGCCACGCAGAGCCCAGGTCGAGGAGCTCGGCACAAACAGCTTCAGCTCACCACGGGTTTAATTTCAGAGGCTCTAATGTCTTTAATTGAAATTTTTTTTTTTTTTTTTTTTTCTTCTTCCCCCGGGGAGAAGGCGGTGGCAGAATTTGTTTCATGGGAAATTTCAGTTTCTGTTTCCAATTTGGAAGACGAATGGAATAATCAGCTTAAGAGGGGGAAAAAAAAAAAGCAAAGCTTCCAAAGGTGGTTCGCTCCCCGTGGGAGGCTGAGAGGAGCTTCCACCCCGCCCCGGGCAGCTCCTCGCACCTGGGAAACGGCCCCGCACGGCTGGACTTTGCGCCGGAGTGGATCAGACACTGAGCCAGACCCTGAGCCCCACGATTCACCCCTGCTGAGACCCCAAATCTCCTCGCCCTGCTGCCAAGCCCAACCTGAGGACACCGGATCGCATCACGGGGCAGAGCCAGGAGCCATCCCGGACTCTCAGGGTAAGGGGGTGGGGGCACTGCGTGCCTCAGTTTCCCGTTCAACAGAGAGGCGGCCCCTGGGGTCACCTGCTGTGCCCCAGGACCGAGCACGGGATGCAGCCAGAGCCGGGAACCCCCGGCCCAGGAGCAGAGGAGCAGACTTTCCCCTGGCACTGCAGCTCCCGGGGCTCTGGAAGTGCTGGGCTGCCCAGGCCTTTCCCCTTTCCGGGAAGGGTTCGGAAGATACACGTTATGCAATTTATTTTATGTTAATTTTTTTACAGCAGGTTCATTGCTTTGAGGCCAGGAGGAGCTCGGGGCGCCCCGGGCTCTGTCAAGTTTGGCTGGAGCAGCCCGTGGATTAGGTTGGCAGAGCGGGGGATGCGGCGAGCCAGAGCAGGATCACAAGGAGAGTTTTAATTAAAACCAAGCACTGCCCCCGCAACTCCCCGAGGGGCCCCGGCACCCCAGCACCCGCACCCCAGCGCCGCGGGGCTCGGAGGAGCCTGGAGACCCCTCCCCACCCAGCCGAGGGCAGGATGCTGAGCAGCCACCACGCCGGGGGACCACCCACGCACCGCAGCACCCACCCCGCACACAAGCCAAAGCGTGCCGGGGCCAGAACACCGCCGTGCCTCAGTTTCCCCGCACTCCACGTGGGAGACGATCCCCCGTGGGAAGCGGCGGGGCTGGCGCGGAGCCCGGCGGCACATCCCCTGTCCCCGCCACCCGGCTCCCCTCTGCCTCCTCCTTCTCCTCGGGGAGCCCCCACGTCCCGCGTGGGGAGCGGAGGGTGCGGGCAGCCACCCACGGAAACCCCAGCCCAGCCCGAGCGCCCAGCACAATCTGCCCACCAACCGCGCCAAAAAA